>VZTX01009152.1:0-35901 GCA_013400915.1 Pardalotus punctatus | reverse complement strand
CGACCAGGACAGCACGGCTTGGCTGGGGATTTTTCCTAACTGCGGGCTAGTATTGAAAAATGAGCAATGAGCAAGAACCTCCTCTGTTAAAAAAGAAAAAACAGAGAAAAAAGTTCATTTTGACAGAATTTTTCCTCCCCTGAAGACAACAGTCACACTTAACATTAGAGGGGAAATCATAGAATATGCTGTGTTGGAAGAAACTCACAAGGAATATAGACTCCAACTTCTGGCCCCATACAGGACACCCCAAGAATCCCACCATGTGCCTGGGAGAGCGCTGTCCAAACGCTTCTTGAACTCAGCCAGGCTTGGTGCTGTGACCATGTCCCTGGGGAGCTGTTCAAGTGCTCAAACACCCTCTGGGTGAAAAGCCTTTTTCTGATATCCAACCTAAACCTCCCCCAACTCAGTTTCATGCCCATCCCTCAGGTCCTGTCACTGGTCGGCAGAGGGAAGAGAACAGTGTCTGTCACTCCACTTCTGAGGCAGCTGTAGACTGCAATGAGGTCTTCTCTCACTCTCCTCTTCTCCAGGCTGAACAGAGCAAGTAACCTAAGCCATTCCTGCTATTGCTTCTCCTCTAGACCCTTCACCACCTTTGCAGCCCTTCTTTGGACACTTTCTAATAGCTTTGTATTTTTCTTCCATCGTAGCAGCCAAAATTGCACATAGGACTGGGGGGTGACACTGCACCACCGCAGAGTAGAGGAGTGTCTGTTCAATGCTACTGTTAATGTGAACTTTCTTTCCTCTTCCCCTCTAAAGGAAGGTTTTCTCCTTGGCGATGTGAAAGGTGAAGCCAAGAACAGCATTACTGACTCACAAATGGATGACGTTGAAGTTGTTTATACAATCGGTTAGTGTTTCCACATTTTTCATACCCTGCTTGGTTTCAGGCAATAAATGACAGCTTTCAGTTTTGAGGGACAGCAGTCAAAACCCCACAAGATCCTACACTCCATACTGATGTTAAAAAAAAAAAAAACTACCAAAACTATATGGAAGGGTTAGTTTGTAACATTTTAACTGCTTTAAAAAATACAAGTTTACTGCAGAAAACATAGTAATTCAAAAGAAATAATAGTTCTTAGCTCCTTGCATTAGCTACTCTGCCAAATATCTTGTTACATTAAACATAATTTAGTGCTTAGACTCCTTGTCTTGGCTACATCACAAACTCCTGGACTACAGCTGCCCTGGAAAAACTTGATCTAATTCAGTGATATGAACTGTAATGTATTAGCATGTATTAGCTGTTTTGGAACTTATAAAATACTGTGTGTGAAGGCTGCAAACTGTTTATTAATTCCATTAAGCAGATGCCAGATGCATTTTTCTTTATCATCTTGACGCAATTGGAGTGGATGTGCACTGAGTAACTCAAGTGAAACCTTTCATACTCCATACTACTCCTGTACTCAGCAGAAGGCAGAGGGAAATAAAGTACCTGACTTAAATTTTTCAGTTGACAAAATAGAAAAATATTAAAATTTCAGTTTATGTAAGTGGTTCCCTTTTACATTTGAAAAAAAATAATTAGAATATACTCTAAAAATATTTCTTCACCTTATTTAATTAGATATTAATTAGATGTTGATTTTAAGAAATTATATAGAATTATTTATTGGTCCTTCTATGAGTATAATGCTGATCATAGCATGCAGAAGAATATACATCTTGAGCTGATGAACCCAGAGTAATATGACTTTCTCTTTCCAGATATACAGAAGCATATTCCATGCCACCAGTTGTTCAGGTAAGAATCTTAAGTAAATAGATATGAAAAAGTTAAAATTAACCCAACTTGAACTCTTCAAGAGTTAAACATATTATATTGCTTAAGAAAGTCATCTAGCTGTAGTAGCCATATAGAGCTCTTGGAACTACAGATGCAAAATGCCTTATATTACTCCTCTTTTGGTTCTCTTTGTGTATGTGTACATGTGTGTGTTTGTCTGTCCAAAAAAAAAAAGAGATAAGGCATACTGCACCTTCTGGTGAGTTATGATACCATATAAATTACGGAACAAAGTCAACACACTGAAAAAAAGCACTCCATACATTCTAACCCCTCACCCTCAGTACTATTAATTAAAAATTTAAAAAACCAAAAGTGAAATGATTCCCAGCATGCTAGAGTTATTTTTACAGTACAATTTATTCCCCTCTAATTATCCTAATTTTTTTTCTAGCTTTTATAATTCTGCAGGAGAACTGAATGAACTTGCCTTGAAGAAAATACTATCAGGCTGTAAGAAGGTATTTTATTTTCAAATCTAAACCATACTGAGGAGCTCAAATTTTGGAGGCTGTTCTGGATACCTCTTGCATCAAGGTTTATTCTTTTCTCATTTTAAAACTTTTACAGTCCTTTATGCAGCTGGTCAAGGCAGCTACATTCTTTTTCTTCCTTAAAAAAACAGCTTAGCTTATCTTTGAGTAGGGTTTGCCTACATATACGTCACAACTTTATTTTTAATTATTAATTTCTCAAGGGAACACTTCAAGTATCCCAAAGGAATTCCACCAATTTCCACCTTAAGATCAGTTGAGGTCAGCTCACAAGTGGTTAAGGACCACTTGATCAAAAAAACTTATGTCTTTTCCACAGAACAAAGTTTTACAGGGGGAAAGCAGAAGCTGAAAAGAAACAAAACAACAAAACAGAAGAAAGTTTGCAGTTTTAGCTTGATCACAAGATCAGAAACAGGCCAATTCAAATCATGGTTTTGAAGGGAAGAAGATTGCTGCACTAGAACAGGCTTAGAAGTTTTAAGGGCTCAAGTTAACTAACTGCTTGAATATGGACCTATTACCAAACAATTCAGACATGACTTTGCACTGAATCAAACTCGCTTCAGTGTGACACACAGGGACATCATGATTCAACAGTAACTGTGAATTTTCTTCCGCCTGCAGAATGTAATAGGATGGTACAAATTCAGACGTAACACAGACCAGACCATGACATTCCGGGAAAGACTTCTTCATAAGAACTTGCAGTCACACCTGTCAAATCAGGGTCTTGTATTCCTCCTTTTAACCTCTAGTGTAATGACAGAAAGTTGCTCTACTTACAGACTGGAACACGCCCTACATCGGCCACAAGAAGGGTAATTGGTTTGTTTTCATGTGCTAAAACTTGAAAGTTTCTCTACTTTGTTGCAACTCAATCAGTAACACTGTTTATTTTACCCTTGAAACTTAAAATTTAAGTATGATTACTCCTGATGTTGCCAGAGGCCAGTTGAAGGCTTACCCTGGAATTCTGTTCAAGGATTGCCCTCTTTATCTGTAGCGCCAGCATCACCAGGCAGACAGTGCCAGTTTATTTACACACATAAGCTGCTCTTGATCAAATTATTTTGTGTACAGGACTTCAACCATACATGGTGTTCATTAAAATATTTAAATTGATGTTAACTTTTTCTTCAGAGGCATCCTGCCCACAGGCTAGGCTTAGCAAGGAAGTGTTGCATTAGTGTGTGTTGTACTCAGAAAGGGGGAAAAATTATGGGCACCGCTCAGCATCTGGTTGCTTTTGGAGTTTGCCTTTAGCCTCATCTATATGTGATGTAACACGTTTAGCAAGGACTAACTATACTGTAAACCTCCCTCTGGGATTCTGAATGGTCAAGAACCTTTAACTATCAAAGAGAGACCTTTGGATGTTAATAGATTGTGTTTTGACACTTCCGTTTTTCAAGTCTTTTCCAGAAAGTCCCTTTGGTGGTTACCAACTTGGGCATGGCAGAACAGCAAGGTTACAGAACAGTGTCTGGTTCCTGTGTATCCTCCGGTTTTGTGAGAGCAGTGAGACAACACAGGTACAATACATGCAATATTTACTTATAGCTGTAATTTCCAGTTACCATGACTATACTTACCTTTCTGTAAAAGCATTTAAGCACTTTTGCAAATGCTATACCCATACCCTGCTCACTTGTTGACCTGTTTTCTGCAATTATTTACCATTCCAGCATACCTGGAAATTAATTCAGTCCCGTACTTTGCCAGGAACTGTCTGTCTCAACACAGGCACCTGGCCTTGAAGCTCAAAATGTTTCTTTACTCATTAACACTCCTACTAAGTAAGTGCTGGGATAACTAACTAGTAATTATGCAGTCATACTCTTGGTCCACAGGTCAGAATTCTTTCATGAAGATGGGTCCTTACAAGAGGTTCATAAGATAAATGAGATGTACGCCACCCTGCAAGAGGAACTGAAGGTAAACTGGGCACACTTGCCTCACCTTCAGCAGTACTACAAAACCAAGGCAACCAAGGGCTACAACATCTTGCCCTGCATGAGAAACAAAATCATGTCTTGGAAGGGCATGCTGAAAGATCAGGGAGTTTCATTTACTATCAGTAGTTGCACACTGTTCTCCAAGTTGAAGACTAAAGTTCCCATTTGATGGAAGTACACTGTTAAATCTTCAGGTCCACTTATCAATTCTCACAAGAGGATTCTTTTGAAGGAGTATTATCTATAGTTTATCAGATCTCCTTTGCCTAGATGGGAACAAATAAAACACCTCACACCTCATTCAACACAAGGTTTAAGTTATCTGTAAAATCCATCTCAAGCTCATTACTTAAGCTTTCTACTACTTTGTGTCCAACTTAGTAATGAGTACCTTTAAGGCTTTTGCAACAATTTTAAAGTCAGCTTCTGTAAGTACTGTTAACCTGAGCACAGTCTCCTCCTCTTCTTGCAGAAAATATGTTTTACAGTAGAAGTCAGTGAACGATCTGTAGAGAAACTCTTGGCAGAAGTGAACCAATTAAAAGAAGAAATAAAGAGGAAAAAGCAACAAAATTGTTCAGGTAAGTTAACCAAATGTGATTCAAGTCTTGCCCTTTCAAAGTTGACTCAAGTAGCAAAAACAGAAAACACTTCTGAACTTGAGGTAGCCAAAACAGTAGTGGTGCAAGAGGTCCTGCAACTCTTTGTTTTCTTCCCCAGGAGAAGACAGAGACCACGCAGGAGAGCCAAAAGAGAATGTTCTCCTTTGTCAGGCACTGCAAACATTTTTCCCCAATTCTGGACTTCAGACATGTATTGTTTCCTTCAAAGGCCAACAGATATCCAAGAACTGCTGTAACACAGACCATCATATTAATGTCATGGACAAACTGACTCTCATGGTAGAGGAAAAAGACTTCATTGAAGCTGAAACAAGGCATCCAAACAAGCGTAAAGCCAGAGGGACCACAACAGTTTCAAAGTCATTCAAGAAATCCAGATCGTTGCAGCTTCCCCAAGAATCACTTCAAGACCAAGAGGACAGTGACCAGGAAAGGAAGCTTACACTGAGTAGCACTGAAACAGATGAGGACGTGTTTGAAAAAAACAGAGACGAAAATGAATACCCACACTCTCCTACCTTCTGATCGGTCAGATGACTTCACACCAAAAGCTACTGCCAGTGTATTCCAGTGATATATCAATCTACAGCACTGCAGGGATGTACATAACAGGGCATTTTTTCACATTGGGTTTTTACCCAGTGCACAAATCCTGTTCGGCATAAAGACAAGTCCAAGATGACATTCCCTCACCTTGCCTTCCAGAGTTCCATCTGCATTCTCTCTCTCAGGGTTTAAAGACTATGCTACAGGATGCTATCAGTCAGATAAGTATGTCACATACTGCCTCAAAGGGATACAACCTCAAGCTGCTGTTGAAGAAGCATCCCTCCTGATGCAGGGAGCATCAAATGAACACAAAACTTTACAGAATTAGCTGTCTACATGAACTGCCACAATTTCAATACAGTAATTTATCCTCAGGAAACCAGTACTTGTTTACTTCCCCCATCTTACAACCCAGCAAGGGAAAAAACAGCCACCTGAGCTTTAGCAAGACCTGTGAGCAGAGAAAGGGGTCCATATAGCTGCCAGTTGCTATTATTGCTTTAATCTTTCATACTTCCTTCAGACAATGAATTTTAGAGACTTCATTAAAAAAAAATGACTGACATCCACCCCTTAGTCAACCACCCACTACGCTAGCAAACCACATTTCCAGTAAACAAGCATATAAACATGAAACACAGTTTTATTGTTTATTTCTTTACAGTAGATTACTCTGGATACTTGATATTACATAGCTTGGGGTCTGTGAGAAATTGTGGGTTCTTAAACATAACTGGCATAAATCCTGTAAAAAAAACAAACATGGAGGTATTCTTAATAGAAAAGTAGCCTTAAGTTAGAAGACTCAAAAGCAAAACAATACTTACCAAATACATGAGCTCTTTTAATGGCTTTTGTAATTTCCTTCTGCTTCTTGTTGCACAAGCCTAAAGAGATGAATTATTTTCAACCAGTAAGCAAGTCATTAGAGGATGAAAGGGGTATTACTGACAATTCTCTCTAGCTTTAAGTCTTTCTAGAAAAATGCATGTGTGCTTTTATTGTTAAATATAAAATGCATATAATGAAGGGATATTTTATTTCCTTAATGCAGGCTACTAAGCCAGGAGAATACTATTACAAAATGTATAGAGTTGGGAGTAGTTACTTTCAGAGAGACTGCTGATGCACAGTTAATTAGACTCACAAAAACATTATTATTAACCAATAAATTATTTAATTTAATATTTCACATACCTGTGATGTGTCTGCCATAAATGGAGCCAGTATACGGAGAAACAAACTGGGAAAGAAGCTATTTAAAATAAAGAAAATCGAAGTCAGTTTAAGAACTTTTTTTTTTTTTTTACTTTTATGTTACTACTTGCACTCTATTTTTCATTTTTTCATCTGTTTTTACAAAACTCAGTTCTACCTGAAGAAAAAGTACAGCTTGGAACTAGACAATATTTTCTATGGAATGACTTTCATGCTTTGTGGCAGCTGAATTGTAACCAAGGACTCTATTTGTTAAACAACAAAGATGTCACTCACATATAAATAGCAGATTAAGTATCTTATCACGACTACATTATTTGGCCCTTAATCTGCACACATTCCTACTCTTTAATTTTTAGATCCCCACACATATGAATGGATTTTTTTTTTTTTAATCCCCGTGGACTTCCTACACACACATTTAAAAACAGTAAACCAATTACCTGTATCCAAGGACAGTAATTTTCAAACTCACCTGCACATTCTTATAGTCCACATTTATTCCACATAAGACACATTTCTTTGGAGGGTCTTTATAGGGGTTCTCCATTTGTATGGGCTGAAATTAGAGAATTATTAACAGGTGTAAGCTTCACAAGAAAATAGAGAACATTTGTTACTTTTAATCCTTTGATCAATATTTGCCTTGAAACCAAAAGAGATATTTAGTGCATCACTGAAGTTTTTCAATAACTTTATTTCTCTAACACACTGGTTGGTACCTTGCAATCTAAAAGATTTCTCAAGGTAAACTGCCTTTCATATTTTAGTAATAAGCAACTAACAAGTGTATTAAGGCATTCAGTAAGATAGGGCTTTCACCTTTCACTTGGAAGTCAGTATCTACTGAAGCTGGTGGCAAGGTAGTGCTGTCTGGTAAGTCACAAGAGTCTTTTTTGATAAATATTTTCAAAGTAAATGGCCTGAGGGAGCTCCAGTGTGTTCACACACTTTCTAAAAAGAGAGATTCACAAATACCTCCCAAGGACTGGAAGCCCTCTCAAGCTTCAGAATGCACCCAGCACCAAATTCTTGCAAGATGTGAAAAGTGAAATGTCATCTTTCATAGTCACAGAATAGTTAGGGTTGCAAGGGACCTCTGGACATCACTCAGTCCAACCCCCCTGCCAAGGCAGGGTGACCAAGAGCAGGTGACACAGGAACAGGTCCAGGTGGATTTGGAATGTTTCCAGAGAGGGAGACTCCACGACCTCCCTGGACAGCCTGCTCTAGGGCTCAGCCACCCTCAGCGTACAGAAGTTCTTCCTCATGGTGAGGCTAAACTTCTTATGTTTTTAGTTTATGGCCATTGGTCCTTATCCTGTCGTTGGTTCCACATCCGAGTTACTAAGACAGCAGGTTTAACAGATTATAGCTAAGATACTAAAATACAGATTCATAGTGCCTTAACTTCCAGCGCCCGGTGACCTCCCTCTGCGCTGCGCTCCCCACAATGGATTCAGGGTTGTGAGGAGCCCGAGCTACACAGCGACCACAGCAAAGCGTTTCCAGACATCCCTGGTGCCTTGTGAAGGGGGGCAGTAGGACGGCAGTCGGGGCAGGTCGGGGAAGCCTCACCTGGTCCGAGCGTTCGGGCTGCGCCTCATGTTGCAGGCGGCGCGGCCGCGCCCACAGCGCTGCTGCAACAGAGAAAGGGACAGGGTTAGCGGCGGTGCGGCGAGATAGCTCGGACATGCGAACACCCCGGCGGCCGCTCGGACCCAGCACTCGGGACAGAGGGAGAAAGGGGAACCGAGAGAAACGCACCGGGAACCAGGCGCAGCCAGAACCTCCGCGCCACCACGGCCCGCACCGCCATGACAGCTGCCCAGCGCGAGGCCACTTCCGGTCGCTGGCCAATAGCAGCGCGGCCTCCCAGACTCGGGGCAGGCGATTGGCAGCGGCCCGATCAGGTGCTTCCCCTGGCGGGCTGTTGCCGGAAGTCCGCGCTCCCGCCATGGCGGCGGTGCCTTCTTGGGGCGGCCCGGCGGCCTCTCCTCGTGTCCGGTCGCAGCCGTGACGGCCCCGCGCCGTCTCCGCGCCGTCTCCGCGCAGCCCCGGCCATGGCGGAGCCGAGCATCGTAGTGCGGAGGAAGAGCCGCTCCAGCTCTGAGCGCAAGCGGAGTCGGGCCCCAGTGCAGCCCGTCGCTGCCAGCTCGCCGGTGGCTCGCAAGAGACCGAGTTCTGGGGGCGAGGGACCCCCGGCGGAGGCCCCGGTATGGGATGACGGGATCCTGGGGCTGGTGGGAGGCGGGGGAGCTCCGTCTGGGAGGATGGCATATGTCGCGAAGAGCCGCGGTTTGTATGAGAGGAGATGATGTCGTTTGGCTTTACCTTTAAAAAAGTGCATCTCTATTAGCTCTCTGCACCCGTGTCCTGCCTACTTGTAGATTCGGTTTCACTGAGTCAAGGCATTCCTTTAGAACCTAAGCTGGGTTTTCCTCACAGACGGCATCAGACAGAATGCTTTTGTGTTAAGTTGGGGCAGACATAAGTGACTTGCTTCTGATTTGGGTGCTGTACAAATCACTACATTCTGTGGTGTTGCTTCGGGGTATTAATAATTCCTGTTTTGTTTCTTGCAGTGCAGTAACGATAGCGAAGAGGATATGTTTGGTGACTATGACAACTTTTATGGAAACGATTCATTGCTGGCACAGGTGGATGATATTGAACACAAATACCTCCAGGATAAAGATATGGATGTGAAAGCAGCCGGAGAGATGGTAGTTGGGAACCTTCAGTCAGGAGTTTACCAGAAAGAGCAAGATAACTTTTCTGCTTCAGAAAATGTGGTTGTCCTTAAAAGCGACAAAGAGGGTGCTTGCCAAGTGCATGTCAGTGACTCAGGTGATGGCAGTCAAGAACTAACTGAGTCTATTTTAGATGACTTGCCCTCATCACAACTTTTGTATTTTGAAAAAATGGATGAACTTTTTTCTGCTTCTAGAACATCTACAGTCTCAAAAGGGAGGGGTGAACATGTGAATTCTTCCTCAGACAAAATCAGGGGCCCATCCTCTTTTTATGCTGGTGCTGAACACAGGAACAGACCTACTGACTCTTCCTCACACTCCAAGTGTGTTTTATTTAAAACTGGGAGTCTCAAAGATCACCTGAAAAGTGCTATGACTGGAAATGCCAAAGCCCAGACTCTGCAGGTCTCTAAGACCAAGCAGCTTAAAGAAGCTGTTTTGTCTGAAGAGATATGTGTGGCTAGGAAAACTATTGGATCTTCTTCTGTTGATATAGGCCCTTTTTATGGATTACCTAGCAAGGTTAAAGATTTATTCGGACAACTTCGAGGGATTGAAACACTTTATGGTAGTGTAGCTAATGGTCTGTTGGAAAAAAAGAATTGATAGTGGAGTATTGTCTGTTTCACCCATTATACTGTAAAAATATTTAAGGTAATGCTTAATGGAAACCATGTTGGCAAGTAGTTGTTCTGTTTTAGTAAGTGGCTGTTTTGGTGTTTTAGATGGGTGGAATAGGTGGATGGTATCTATCTGGATTATAGAATACTTTGGAAGTCACCATCACTGAAGAGTTTTATTGCTTTATTGGGGAAAAGCTCTCAAACACTGGGCTTAAAGTACTCTGAAACATAAGTATTTTGGTATCAACTAACATGCCCCTGATAGTTCCTTTCTCATTTTGCAGAGTGGCAGCATGATTGTTTAATGTTAGAATCCCTACAGCAAAGAAAGAACTTGATATACTCATTGCCAACCAGTGGTGGAAAAACTCTCGTAGCTGAAATAATAATTCTCCAAGAATTACTCTGCAGGCAGAAGGATGTTCTGATGATCCTGCCATATGTTGCCATTGTCCAAGAAAAGGTCTGGATGCAGTATTTCTGATACTGCTTTGTTGGATATATGTATTTTCTGATAAGCTTTTTTACTTGCTCACTTGGCAAACTCCCATGATTTTTTTGAATATACAGTGGGAAGTTAGTGACCTCTTCTAAATAACTGAGGGTCACTAGTTTTGTAATGGAACAGCCAGAAATCATGAGGTGAAGATAGTGAGTTATGAAGTAAAGGGTGCTGAATTTTAATATTATGGCTTTTTGTGGTGTTTTGTATAGTTCTGCACCTTAAGAGCTGGGTTGCCTGACTTGCTAAAGAAGTGGTCTTGAAATAAAAACTAACATTTTTCGATGTAAAGAGAAAGTAAATTTTAGAGAACAGATGAAACCAAACTTGATAATATGTGTAGACTCTTGAATTTTGTAGCTTCAATAGATATTCTTAGCTAATATGTTTTCACTAATACAAGCAGCTGATTGTGCTGTGGGTTGGTTTTATGTATGTTGAGTTCTTGAGGCAGCTCTGAAATCCAAAATGAGCGTGAATTTGTTCTCTAATTGATTTTCTTTTATAGGTTAGGGGTTTATCAAGTTTTGGAATAGAATTGGGTTTCCTGGTTGAAGAGTATGCAGGAAGTAAAGGAAGATTTCCACCAATCAAAAGGAGAGTTAAAAAATCTCTTTATATTGCTACTATAGAGAAAGGACATGCTCTGGTGAACTCCTTAATTGAAACAGAAAGAATTGATGACCTCGGCCTGGTTGTGGTAGATGAGGTAGGCTGCAAGATGTACTCAGATTTATCAGATGCAAGGGTTTTTTTCATTTCTAATAACCAATTATTGGGAACAGTTCTTTACCTGCTTGGTTTTGCCTCAAGTGTTCATCATGAAATTACTACTGCTTTTCTATGTTCTGAATGGGCACATAATTCTGTAATGCTGAAAGTTATTTTTCTTTAAATGAAGCATTTATTGTTACATCAGAGTGATAGATTTTGTATGGAGAGATCTGCTGTGTTAGCAGTTGATGGTGAATTCCTGCATAATTACTTCGCAGTTAGAGGTCTGTAATGGATTACAGAAAAGCATAAATAATTTTAATTGCATGGAACGTGTTTTATGAAACCCAGAAGTTGAGTCTTAGATGTGAAACCATGCAACTTTGCATGTTGTATTAATAAGGACCCAGTGAAACATTGACAAAAAAGAAAAATATCAAGTAACACTTGGCTGTGAGAATTGCCCCTTATTGTGCCATTCGGTGGTGTGGCCGAGTTGTGCTACCAAGGCTTGATTGTGGGGTTAAATAATGTGTATAGTATCTAACACGGATTTTAATTAATGGAATTCTTCAGGCTGATTGACCATACTTTAGCACTGTAGCTTCTAAAAGGAGGGCAGCTGAAGCATTAATTTCTAGTTTTTCTGGAAGCTGGCTGCTAGAAATGTTTTTACTCTAAGTGTTGCTTAAAACACGTTTTGTTTAAAATTGCCCTAGACTGGTGAATGCACAGATCTCCACACTGACTGTTTACTGTCAGGAGTTAACTGTGTCAGTTGTGGTTTAGTTAAATGGAAGGTAAATCTTGCTGTCTACATTTACCCTTGAGTCTGTTTTTCTGTGATTCTTAAGTGCTTTTTAGGTGAGGTTATACATCTGATCTTAGGAATCCAAGTTTACAAGAGGGATATCATGAGGAGGTGAAACAAAGACAGTTCTGTAGTATTTGTTTAGGTCTATATATTTTGGAGGTTTTTTTAGAAATACTCTCAACTCAGTAACATTCTTGCATTTTCTTTTTCCTTTCTGTGGCAGCTGCATATGCTTGGTGAGGGAAGTCGTGGAGCAATACTGGAAATTACTCTGGCAAAAATTCTTTACACCAGTAGTAAGTCATGGCTGCAGTTAATGTCATTAACATTTTGTAGTTGTGGCCTCTAGAGAGAAGTCACACTTTTGCTTTCTGGATTTGTGGTGTTCTGGCTGCTTTTCAAAAGCATGGCATGACTCCATGAGGTGACAGTGTTTACTCATTTAAGTGCTAATTGACCTCTAATGATGAGCTGGATGTTTCTGAAGCTCTTTTGATACTTCTCTGGGAAATCATGAGTATTGTCAAATATCTTCCATTTCTTCCCTTTAGCCATTCCAATTAAATGCTCTTTTTCGTTTAAGTCTTAGGTAGTATTTTGTAACTTAGTATTATTTCTTAGTTAGTATTTTTTTTGTAGCGGCCTTGCCCTTCGAAGCTGCTACTTTGGCATTTTCAAAGACTAATGATGGAGGAGTCTCATGACTTAAGTACTGAACAGAAGTATTTAAAATTGGTAATGTGACAATAAATTAATCTCAGCTTCTGTTTTACAGAAAAGACACAAATCATTGGCATGAGTGCAACATTAAATAATGTTGGAGACCTGCAGAAGTTCCTGCAAGCAGAGTACTACACCAACAGTTTTAGACCGGTCTGTATACAAGATACCAGGAGCTAGTAAAGAAGATATTTGGCTTTAAAATTAGAGTAAATCTGTTTAGGATTCTATCACAGCCTTTGTGCTTAATTGTGCAATATAATATAAGGCCTGCTATTGCTTGCAATTGCTAACAGTACAGTCAACAGAACTATGCACTTCTAAATATACAAATGCAATAACCTTTATGCTGCTGTGCTAAAACATTTGTCTCATTTTATCTAAAGTAATTCCTAAATTACATCTGCTGTAATGGATCATGGTCGTCCTTTTGATGTAACTAGAATCTGTACTGCTGGTGCTTGTATGGTGTCAGAAAAGTGGTTTACGAATAGCTCATGGGATACAATATCTGGCATTCTGTATTAGGATTCCATGCTCTATTAAGGCAAATAGTTAAAACAATTAACTTATTTTAAAAATTCTTAAGTGTATTCTTGTGTGCAAGTATGTATATGACGTGATGCTTGGAAAAAAGTTTTAGCTGTACATCAGCAATAGCTTTAGAGAAAAATGAGTAGTTTAACTAAAGTTTCTCTTTGTGGCTTCCATCTTGCTAGGTAGAATTAAAGGAATACATAAAGATACGAGACACCATTTATGCAGTGGACAGCAAAACAGAAAATGGCTTTGTTTTTTCACGTGTCCTTAATTTCAAGGTAAAAAAAAAAAGTGCTTATGGTTTATTTGAGCTGTTGACACTAAATGTATTATTTTACACTGATTTGTTTACAGACCCTTTACTAGAGAAATTACTTGACCATGATAATTCATTTGTAGTACCTATGAGAAAGAAAAAATAGGCTTTAGGAAGGAGAAAGACCTTAAAATACTGAATGCCTAACTTGATTTTCACTTTTTCACTCTTCAAGGTAGAGGTTTCTTCAGTATTTTGACATGTGAAGAGTAATGTGTTTGAGTATTCCAGATACCCAATGCTTTATGTTTTGGGGTATATTTTCTCAACAGTTGATCACTCTTAGACAGAACTGAAATAAGGTACCTTTTGGGGGGTTTGCCAGCTTACTACTGCCTTCTAGGGATTCATTTCAACCATTACAAAGAAAAATGTGTTTTATGGTAGACTGCCAGTATCACAAGTAACATCACTATGATTTTGCTAAAAGAAAATGAAGTATTAAGGGAAAAAACAAATAATTTGATTTGTATATCCATGTATTCCTCAAGTTAGATGCTTTTCAAGTGAGGATTGGGAGAAAAGTTTATCCTACAACTTCTTGGAATTACGTCACATTAAATCCAATGGGAATATTCTAGCAATGGTTGAGAGCAAGTATTGAATATTTAGGTTATGACTTAATGTCTAAGTTTAAATATTTGTCAATCTGTATTTATTACAGTATTCTAGTAATCTGGAGAGAGCAGATCCTGACCACATTATTGCACTGGTTACTGAAGTAATTCCTAAATATTCCTGCCTTATCTTTTGTCCAACTAAAAAGAGCTGTGAAAATGTGGCTTCAATGGTGTGCAAGTACCTCAAGAAGTAAGTTAGTTATATGTGAAATAATTGCTTAGAATTTAGGATTTATTGTCATCTAGTTTGCAAGTATCTTTCTCTGGTGATTAGAAGTAAATATTTTGAACATGGAATCATATGGAGTTGCTAACTGCATAAGTGATAGCAAACTGTGAAAGTCTTATTTAACAGAAGTTTTTTAATATTATTACTTTTATACCAAAATAGTTGAAAAAAATTATTGTCAGAGGACAAATACTAAAGTAAAAAAAAGCATACTAAACTAATCCAACTTTGTGTCCCTTTGGCACTGCTTTCTGCAGGCTTAGGAAAAAATATTTTTCTCTATAGCCTTGTGTTTGGTCATGTATTTTACTAGTCCATTGAGTATCTCTGTTCCATACCCACTTTGGAAATCTAAGTTGTAAAACCTAAACCAGGCTTCATTAATAAAGAAAAGAAAGTAAGACAAAAGATTAGTTTAATCTAAATGTGATTCAAATATCTAATAATGATCTTGCAAAGTTAAATTTTATGTAGAAAGAAGCTATATTAAAATAAACAACCCCCTCCCTTGCTGTCAAAATTGAAACCATTTTTAGATGCATCTGTAATCTTCACTAGTAGTGGCCCTATTTCCTTGCTCTGGTGCACTCAATATCCACACCCAGCCAGTATTTGATCATTCTGTTCCTGTGCTTCCAAGCAAGATGAGTTCCATTGCAACTAAATCAGTCTCCTATATATTGCTGTTTTAAAGTTCCTGGAAATAACTATTTCTCCAACCTAGATGTTGGAGGAATGGATGATGAACAGAAGTAGACAGTAAGCATGTCTCTTGGTTTTTATTTTCTTTTTAGTTAATGATGGGTCAAAGTCTAAATAAACGCTTTTCCTCCTCCAAGAG
The DNA here is from genome assembly GCA_013400915.1 of Pardalotus punctatus. NCBI lineage: Eukaryota > Metazoa > Chordata > Aves > Passeriformes > Pardalotidae > Pardalotus > Pardalotus punctatus. Next base: position 20,583 of record VZTX01009152.1, on the reverse strand, counting down.
AATTTAGAGCTCACAGGGAGAAAGAGAAACAAGATCTCATCAAGAACCTAAAGAGTATTGGAAATGGAACCGTCTGTCCAGTTTTGAAGCAAACAATCCCTTTTGGTATTGCCTATCACCATGGTGGCCTTACAAATGATGAAAGAAAAAGCATAGAGGAAGCTTATTCTTCAGGTGTCCTGTGTCTGCTTGCTTGTACAGCCACTCTAGCTGCTGGAGTCAACCTGCCAGCTAGAAGGTTAGTAATCAAAACATTTAATTTTTGCATTGATTTCTCTGCTTCATTTTTAAAAAAAGCTGTAATAAGTTGGAAATCTCAGTGCTATTTAAAGTGTGTTTCTGTTTTTACCAGCAAATCGGAAGTATAAGGGATTTTGTGTTCAACTTGGGACACCAGACTGTGAGTTTTTATGTAGGAAACGTGAATCAGTAGGAAATCTCTCAGAGTGCATCACTGAAGAGCACTTATCTAAATGGATTAAGGAAATTTTAATAAATTGAAGAAATACTTCAGTATTTTTAGTAATGTTATTCCGAATAGTGATTTCTTTAGATACTCTCCCAAGAACAGTGCTTAAATTGTAAAATAAATATTTTCTATGGAGTTACAGTTGGAATTATGTTTTAACACAAAAATGTGTTATCTTTCCTCATAGAAGTTCTGATTATAGGGCTGCTGTACTCTGTATGATCAAAGATTGCTAAGAATCTACTTCTGTGTGCACATTTAATAAACCTTAAATAGTTTAATGCTTTACAATTGATTTACACATCTGTTCGAAGAGGAGCATTTGATTTTATTAGTTACTAGGTAAGAGGCACGTATAAAGAATGAATTTGTAGCATTTTATTGCTGTTTTAGTAATTTGGATATAAAGCGTAACTTTTAAAAAAAACTTCTTTACAGGGTTATTCTCAGAGCTCCTTACGTTGCCAGTGACTTCCTGAGGAAGAACCAGTACAAACAAATGATTGGCAGAGCTGGTCGAGCTGGCATTGACAGTGCTGGAGAAAGTATTCTCATAGTGCAAGAAAAAGACAAACACCTGGTAATTTTTACAAAGCTGTTGATAATTTAAATTGCTGGCTTAAGATGGTAGAATAAACAGGAGAGGCTGAGCTGCCTAGCTTAATTTTGTTCACCTCTTAAAAGTTTTAAGTGTTTGACTTATGTCATAATACCTTTAAACTACCTTTTTGTGGTTTGTTTTCAGATGTGAACTGTAAACTTTAGATATTTATGCTTTTTTTCTTTATAACCTGCATCATGCATATGGGGGGGGTTTGAGTGTAATATTAGTGTGCGACCTCTGTACTAATATATCTTTTGCTCTTTGCAGGTTCAAGATTTAGTTCACAATCCTTTGGAGAATTGCTACAGCAATCTGCTGCTAGAGTTGACCAAGGGAATGCAGAACCTGTTGTTATCTTTGGTTGGACTGAAGGTATCAGTTAACTCTTCTCTGTGAGTAACTTAAATGCTTGGCAATGCCAAGAAAATGTTACCTGTTGATTCTGTAGAGAAAGACAGACTGCTTAAACACTTGGGCCTGCAAGTTCAGAACAGCTTCTAAACAGATAAGGACAAAAATTAGATTAATCTTTTCATGTAACTCACTTACTAAGTAATCATGTAACACAGCAATTACTTATGTGTAAAAGCAAATATTATATCTATTTCTGATACTTGATTCAACATACAAATAGAAACAGTGGAAACAAATTAACATGATGCAGTAGCTAGAATAATAGAACAGATGGAGACGAGTCCCATCAGATCCACCACAGAGTATCTGTCATTCTATTTGTTTGGTTCTATTCTATGAGTTTTCTATGGAAACACAGACTCCTCCTTTATTCAGTAGTTTTTTTCCTATATCTTATTAAATGTGTGAAATTGTAACTTTAAATATTCTAATCACTTCCAAACTGATGCAGATAGCAGTTACCCATGAGGAAGTGGATGATTTTATGTGCTGTACATTGCTGGGTGTTCAGCAGCAGCTGCTGTCTAAAGAGAAGAGCCTCTCAGAGATTGTTAAAGATGGGCTAGAAAATCTAATAGAAAAAGGACTCCTAAAAGGAAGAATAGCTGAGAAGGACCACAATTCCAAATGTACACTGACAATCACACCCCTGGGTAAAGCTACGTATAAGGGTAAGGCTTTTTTTATTCTTCTTATTATTTTTTATTCTTCTTATTAAACTGCAATGAAAAACAAGTTGTAGAGAAACAGTTTTACTAAATTATGTACTGGACTTAAAATGGGAATGAAGTAGCACATGACTGAATGTGGTGGGAATGAAGTGTACTAATATTGTCCTAATATTCCCAGTGGGAACAAAACCAGAACTATACCCCTAAAAAATTACTTAAAGACTTAATCTAGTGGTTGTAATCAAAGTGGCTCAGGACCTTGTTTTATAATTATTTGTTATGAACAGGTTATTGTAAACAGAAGGATTTCTTGTGAAACTTAAGAGGGAAAGGGGGCATATGATGTGTAGACCAATTGTAATAAAAAAATAATATATCAGGAAGTTCTGTTTTCCTGTCATAGTGTAAAGGTTTTGAGGTATGGAATGCAACTGAAATGGGATAAATCTGAAGGATTCCTTCAATCTACAACATTATTGCATGTTTCATTAAAGCCAAGGCATTTCACAAGCCCTCCAAAACCACGCAGGATGAACATACATGGAAAATAGATGACTGCCTCTCCTCAATTTTGTTTCACTGCTCATGTTAGGCTAGAACAGTTATTCAGTGTACAGATATTTCTCTTCAGTTCAGGTGGCATAACAAGCTTTTGTGGAAGATAAAGACAATATTGATTCTATATTAAAATGTGCTACATTCAACTCTGTGTGCCTGTTTATCATTACACTTATTCTTACCCTGTGTGCTTATTCTAGGCTCTATAGACTTGGCATACTGCAATCTTCTGTACAGAGAATTGAAGAAGGGTTTGGAGGGGCTGATTCTTGAGAGCAATCTTCATCTCCTGTATCTGGCAACTCCCTATGATATGACTTCTACCTGTAGCCCAGATTGGATGATATACTTAAGACAGGTGAGAGTTTGCTAGCAAACATGCATTGGGGCATACAGTAATCCTGTGTGTTAAATTGGCAGGGGGTTTGTAGACAGAGGACATGTAGTGGGTAACAGTTTGATGGAAAATATGCTATTTTTTTACTGGGGGAGCACTAAAATTATTTAATTTGGTTAAAATGAGACATTCAGAGATGGACAGTTACAGATATTCAGACATGTAGGCAAAGAAGCTGCAGATCTGTGACTAGTGACTGTAGTACTACTCTACTGATTCTATAGAGATATTTAAAAACACTGTTTCACTGTAAATAATACACTTGTGTTTTCTGTAATATTAAGAGAACAAAATATCTGAAAGTTCTTTGTAAAATCTTATTTTAGTTCAACCAGCTAAGTGCAGCAGAGCAAAAAGTAGCAGATATTGTGGGAGTACCTGAAAGCTTCATTACAAAAAAGGCTTCTGGACAAGCCATCAGAAAGGTAGGTTGGAGATTTCTCATACCTGAGATGACAATTTAGTAATTTCATTTGATTATTTACAAATTCTAGATTATTTTTCTGTCAGTGTTCTTTATTACTGTTCTGATTATTAAAGTTCCTTTTTTTTTTTTAACTCATTGGCTGGTTATCTTAATGTTTTAATGTCTTTGTGTATAACAGAAATGTTTCAGAGCTGTGATGGGAGTAAAGATGAAAACAATTGCTTTGTAGTACTAACAAAAAGCTGCAGTGTGATACTGGCTCTGAATTCTAGCTTGTTTTATTCCTAGAATGTGGACAATGCTGTGGTGAACCGGCTCTACCTGACATTTGTCCTTTATGCACTACTGAAAGAGACCAATATATGGAGTGTTTCAGAGAAATTTAACATGTCCCGAGGATATGTGCAAAATCTCCTCAATTCTGCGGCTTCTTTTGCATCCTGTCTTCTACATTTCTGTGAGGTATTGTGTTAAAAGAATGTAAATAAATTCTTTGTGATTTGGTTTTACAAAATCTGGAGTTTTGTTCTCTTATTTTAGAATTGAATACCGGTGTTGTATTTCACCTTTCCTGTGCAAAAATGTTTCTTCACCTTTCCTGTTCAAAATTATTTTTCCTATTGAGAAATGCATGCTCATGCAGTGACATTTCTGATAATAAAAGTAAGCTTTATGCACTGAGAATGTGAAAATATACAAATTGTACAGGGCATTGATCAGTGTCAGTGTTGTTGGTGAAATAATTGAAATAATGTACTGCTTATCCTTCAGAGCTGCCCCAGCTTTGGGATGTTCATCTGAAGAGTGCTGAATACACCTCTGCAACTGTCTGAAAGGATAACTAGAAATAATAGTGCTTCCCCCATCCAAAAGCCAAATATATGCTTGTTGGCACAGCGGAGTTTTTGTCACTTATATTCTCCAAATACAGAACTTTGGATTTGAGTTTTAGCCATCTTTGTCTCTGCAGGAATTGGAAGAATTCTGGGTTTATAAAGCCTTGCTGACAGAACTTACCAAGCAGCTGACATACTGTGTTAAGACAGAACTCATCCCTCTGATGGAGGTAGCAGGGGTTCTAGAGGTCAGTAAACCTGGCTTGATGAAACTTTGCAATATAGACATGTGTGCTAAATGTTACTGTGCCTTTCAAGTGTATCTGGAAGACCGAGGTAATTTGTTACTGGGAATTCAGCATAATGCAAATATTCCACAACAGTCTGGAGGCTGGGGGAAAAGTGGTCTGTTGAGGAAATGGGAGCTGGAGCCAATGTTTTTCTTCTGGCTGCTGCCACAGCAACTGTGAAAACACAGTATTTGGACAATAATTTAGCAGTATACTCAGATGGAAAACAGACCAGGTTTCTTTTGTGGTCAGGATGGTTTAGTTCATGGGAGTAAAGAGGAATAAGAATTTACATATTTAAGTTAGAAGACCCTTACAGAAATACGCAAAGTTCTCTTGGGAACTTCGGCTTTTGCAATCACTTGCAGCACTGCATATACTTTAGATAAGAAATATAACCAGTCCTTGAATCAAAGATTCCTATTAAAACAAAAACTCATTTGGGGCTTCAGTCCAAGGTTCTGCTCTTTGCAAAATTATTTAACTTGCTTGTCCAGTCTATTACAGAATCAGTTTGTCAATCTAGAAGGTAGTAAAGGTTTTAGTCTGAGAAGCTGAACAAGACAGACACCTGCAAAGAATCTGCATTCTTTGTAGATTCCTGTCAGTGACAGTGAATGCAGAAAACATGGTAACAAGGAGACAGCAGAGTTAGTATAAGCTAGACTCAGAGAAAATGGGCTCCTAAGAGCTAGGTAGGATTGCTTGGAAAGGTAAGTCTTAGTGGTAAAGTTGTGCTTCTGGGGACTAAAGGTTCTTGGTGAGTATTCATGTTAGAAAGAGAAAAAAGAGAATTGGATTAGTATGCAGAAGGAGATGTTAGAGGTTGGTACAGAGATTGGCTCTTAGCAGTCATTCTTATTGCCTGTTCTAGTAATCTAACAGAACTTTGTACTTCCAGGCACGAGCAAAACAGCTTTACAGTGCTGGGTACAAAACTTTAGCACACTTGGCTAATGCAAATCCAGAAACTCTGGTCAAGATGATTGAGCACTTGTCACGACGTCAAGCCAAACAAATTGTTTCGTCTGCAAAGGTGAGTTAGAAACAAAGCTATAAAAACCTGCTTCAGAACTCCACTGTGTCAAAAGTGGATGTTAGAATGACACTAAAAGGGAAGGATTCAGTTTACTAGTAAAGGCATTTGTGGATGTTTGTGCTCCAAATAGTCATCTGTACTAAGAACAATCTGTTATATACAGGATAGTGCCAAGTGATGCTACTTTTCAGAGGAGAAGCAAAGGGCAAAAATGCTTGACAGCTCGTCTGCTGAAATGTGGGAATTAAATTACTACATTCGTTTCTGTGCTGAGTCTCAATTCTAATATCTCAGGACTTGCCTTGCAGAAGTTCTAGTGGTAGTTGTGACAAAATAATAGGATTTTCAGGGTTGTAGAAATGGAAACCAACAAGGTACAGGGTTAACCTCACCTATTTAGGTTGCTTTTGTCTTTTCCTGTTATTCTTTGCTTTCTTTTCCATTTTGAATATGCAGGTTCTGTAACAAATGCTGAGTTGTATCCAAACAAAAAATACAGAAAGTACTTCACCATGTGGTGGTATTCTCTCTCCTCTATCTCCATTCATCATCTGTTGTTGCAATGGTATTGGCTTCATGTTTGATTCTGATAAAAGAGCCAGCTGTTGGTGAAGTAAAGGAATGTCCAGAATAAATGGATGGGTGGTTGGTGTAAAAATGAGTCAGTCAGAAAGTCTTGGTTTGTACATTCTCATGAAGTTAACATACTAACTTTAGGGGTTATGCGCTTAAAAGGTCATGTTCATTTGATGTTGCTGTAGGCCTTCTGCTGTTTTTTTTTTTTTTTTAATTTGCTGGTGTGGGAGCCAAAAGAAAGGGATAGATGCAGATTCCTTATCTACGTTAATGCCAAATCTAGCAATGTAGCCTAGTCTCATGCTCAGATATTAAATTCATGGAGTTTTCTCTTACTGGGAAGTTAGAAGAGTGCTTGCATGGGGTCCTGTTCTTCTCCAGCTGCCAGCAACAAACAGTTCTGGGCAGTGGATTAAACAATTGCTGGTATCAGGAGTCCTGTATGTCTGGTGTAAAATGCTGTAGTAAGAAATTTCAAATAAAGGAATAAGTTGGCTACTTGGCAGGCACAACTTAAAAATGTTTATTCCAACATGGAAAATAAATGTCTAAGTTTAAAAGTGTTCCTCAACAGTTCCAGATAAAACGGTTTATGTTCTGCAAATTTGGCATATTATGTGATGGCAGAATCCAGAAAACCAGCTGTGTGCTGTATGAATTTTTGTGTGACTGCTTTTTATATGAGTGTGCACTAATCAGTAAATAAATGTTGGTGAAAATGTTTGTCCTTTGAGGCAAAGATACTGTGGTCCTGGGAGCAGCAGCAGAAGTCTTTCACAGACCCAGAAGCAAGTTTGGAAAGAAACACTGGTGTTTTAATCTGTCTAATAGTTATAGTTAATGCTTGTATTTGTTTTCTAATTTTTGGTTTTTTGTTTTTTCTTATTGTAGATGCTGCTGAGTGAAAAAGCTGAGGCTTTACAGGAAGAAGTCGAAGAACTCTTAAAGGTGCCAACAGATATCCCAGGGACCCACTGACTGTCATGAAGAAAAATCATGAATCCAAAATTTGGATATTTTTAAAGTTTTTAACTCTCCTGTTTAAAGCTGCTGTAATTTAATAAATATTTAATGTCTTTTGTATACCACAATTTTGAGTGAGTTCTGAGTTCAGAAAGTATCCTGGAAAGTTGACTTCATTTGAAAGTTTGGATTATGAACTTCTTCAGCAATAGGGTAGAATCATGTTAATTCATTGCTGGTTTTAGACACAGCCCTAGGAGTGCTTTGGGGATTGGACTGACTGCCTGGTGTGTATGTCTGCTGCAAGCTTATGTTCACAGCTGACTTAAATCATATCTTTGGATATTCCTTTTAGGATATATACACTTGAGTAAGTTATTCCAAAATTCCTACTTGTTAGATTATCTGTACTCCAGGTAATGGAAGGAGAGAAATAGAGCTGCAATTCATAACAAAGAAGTTGTCCCAGAGTTGGGCAGGAAGTTGTAAATGATGCCTAGTTTAATCCTTTTGTAAAAAATGCAAATATCAAATTCATATTCAGCCTCTGAGAATTCCCTGAGATAATTCTTGCAGGATCCTTCTGAAGCAGTCTTCCAAACAGAAAGTTTACATTTTTTTTTTTTAAAGGTTTTTTAATTTCTTGTTTAAATGTGAAGACTAAATAAAGATGAAGTCTTGAAGAACTGACTTTTGAGATGCCCTTTCAAGTTCTGATAGTTCTGCCATGGGCAGGGACACATTCCACTAGATCAGGTTGCTCAGAGCCCCATCCAGCCTGGCCTTGAACACTTCCAGGGATGGGGCATCCACAACTTCCTTGGGCAACCTGTGCTAGTGCCTCACCACCCTCACGGTAAACAATTTCCTCCTAACATCCAATCCAAATCTCTTCTTTTAGTTTAAAGCCATTCCCTCTTGTCCTATCACTATGTGCCCCTCTAAAAAGTTTCTCTCCCTCATTTGTTATAATCCCTGGAGCCTTCTCCTCTCCATGCTGAACAACCCCAGCCCTCTCAGCCTGTGTTTGTAGGAAAGGCGCTCCAGACCTCTGAGCATCTTGGTGACCTCTTCTGAGCTCCAACAGGGTCCATGGATTTCTTGTGCTGAGAACCCCAGACCTGGATGCAGTATTCCAGGTGGGGTCTCAGGAGGGCATGAAAGTAGTTTTGAATTATGGTAGCCAGTGTACTGGCAGACCTAAACATGGCATTTCTGTGTAAAATTGGGTGAGTCTTCTCAGTAAAGGAAAAGTAAGATAAACCTTAGTTAAACTGTCAGCTTGATACTCAAGTTAATTATTTTGGGGTTCTAGAAATAAACAGGAATATTTTTAAATCTAGTGAGGATGTTAGATGTTGATTGCTTGACTAAAAAGAGTTGTGGTGAAAAACTAATGAAAATGCTGGTATTCTGCTCATTTTGTTGTTGCATTAGAGCAATCATAGGTAGCAATTGATTCAATTCTTTATAAGCTTTATTTAGCAGAAATATGCCTCTAAATTCATACTTGTGATACTTCATTGTGGCTTACACAGTTTGGATAAGTGCAATATTTAAGTGCATTCAGTATTAAACCAGACCAGGAATTTCAAAACAGCGCTTTTTAGAAGAAGTGTGATTCATTTCCACTGGTACATTGAGTGCCCACAGGGGAATCATGTTACTGATATTTAAGTGCCTAAGGCAAAACTGGATTTGGAAACATGAAAAAAATGTTACATTGGCCCTCAAGGGCAGAATCAGTATTTGCAATTACTTGCAGCTATATGTAAGTCTGTCTCTTAATGCCTTGGCCTTTTAATTAAGATATTTTTTGATCAAAGTATAGATAATATTAAATTCTATATTGGTTTATTTGTGTTACATTCCAAAGGCAGATGGTGTATAACTCCAACATAACTGTGAATATGTATCTAAGCAGTTGATGTAGTACCCACGTAAGAAAACTCAGTTGTCCTAAAGCTTTATTGGTGCTTGATGGTGCTTCTCCAAGGTTTGATACTCTCTTGCTTGGATTTTGGTGTAAAACATCACAAAAGAGCAAGTTACTATAAAATTATTCACTCTGAGTACTGAGTTATTGCAATAACAGATTTTATGGAAACAATCCATTAATTTCTATGTTTACAACAGAGTTGTTAATGAGCCAGTAACCTCTGTCGCAATACTTTGCATTATATTTGTACTTGCATGCTAATTAGAGTGTACATTTTTATGTATTTACTTTTATATAGCAGAGGGGAACAGCAGGAAAATATAATTCCTGACAGTTGCTAAATGTACCCTCACACTGTACATGATGGTAACACCCAGCATGGTTGCAAGATCATTTTTAATGAGATACGCATTTAGGAATAAAGTCAAGTATTCCCTACAACTACCAAAGTTCCTGTGAAAATAGTAGGAAAAACTGGTTTGAAACAAGAGAGTGGTTTTAAATCTGCATAAAGCTGGTCTGGAAAGAAAAAGAGGTTGGCATTTGTTGTCTCTGCTGTTCTGTTTACACAGGCTGTGCTCTGCCAGATGGATGAGTGCAACTACCCCAAGGCTTTCTCTGTGACCTTTGAGAACATCAGAAGTGAAATAAAGCTTCACTAATTTGCATTGAAACTTTGCTATATGCAACTTGTCTTATTTTTCCTGAAATCAAGCTTATCAGGGAAGGCTATACATGTATTTCATACTGCTTTTTCTTTCTGCAGTATGTATTAATGGTCATTAAATGCTTTTCATATAAAGCTTTCTTACCTGTGCTTTTCCCTGGGTAGAGATGGGAGAGGGGAAAAAAGGGAACAAAACAGATGCTGCTCATCGTATTTTTGTGGTGCCAAATGATGCTGAGGTACTTCAGTTTCCAGTACAAGTACTGGGCTCATAAAATGTACATATTCAACATGCAGGTGTTGGAACAGGTATGCAATGGTTTGGTAAATGTCTGTTAGAGGTGAATGTGCTATGGGAAAGCTTATGCGAAGGATGAGTTCAAGATATTTTGGAAAGCAAATATTTCTCACTTGCTTCAAAGGGATGTTTGTATCCTAAGACCTGTGTTAAAGGCAAAGAAGCAACATTGATGAATCTATCTTATTTCTATGTGAAATTATGGTACACGCCCCAAAGCTAAGGTAGGTCATAAAAATATGCTCTGTAGGATGTTCCTGCCAATGTATTGATAACCCACAGTAAATTGCACACGCAATAGCTCTGATCCAATCTGTTCAGGTGCAGAGTAATGTTCTGACCTAAAATCTCAGGGCATATTTCTTAGATTTTATTTCTATTCACTCCACTTTCCAACTTGCCCACATAGACTAGTTCTTCTGTTTGTGTGATTCCCTTCCTCCCCTGAGTCATAACTCTGTGCTATCAGGAATCCCTGTACATAACTTACTGAAAACTGTCTCTGTAGAAGGACTGGTAAGAGGGTGAGGTTTAGGTTAATGATTAGCTGTTAATTTTCATTGTGTGAATGAGGCCTATTTTGCTCCTGTGTTCTGGAAAGCTGTTTCCACATGAGTTAGTCCTGCCTAGCTCTCACTTTCTCCTTCCTTTTAAGGCTTATTTCATCTCTGTGTGCATTTCAAAGAGAACTGCTAAAATCTAAACCCAAGGTGTCATTTCCATTTCTGAGTAAACAGCACATGCCATCTCAGACTCCCATAACCAGCTGAGTTCAGAAATAAAACCAGCTAGGAGTGCTCGGAGCTGTGTGCTATGTCAGGACAAGGTCTAGCTGAGGTTTGGGAGCGGGGAGTAAGAATAGCTTACAAAACCACCATGATAGGCATCTCTGTTTTTACAGTTTCCATGCTTTCTTGGCATCGCCTTAGCCTTAGCTTCATCTTCCTAAGGCTTTTTATATGGAAACAGCAATACTCTAATACAGGTCAGCTCTGTTCATCTGCCCAAACATCTGTGTTACAAGAATTGTTTGCCTTTTGTGCAGGCAGATCTTACCTTCTATATTCCTTTAATATGCACAAGGTAAAGCACTGAGATATATATAGATATAGACAGATATTTCAAGTCTTGTGCTTACCCAGGAATGACAGTGGGGCCACTGTTAGCAATAGCATGGTGCCACAGCTGTTAGACAGTAGAAATTCCTGGAAGGTTTTATTTTTAGTTCTTTCTAATTACAAAAACCTAGTCATCACAGTGTGGCTAATGGCATCACTGGCGTGGGAGAAGCAGAATTGCCTGATAGGACCTGTGAGACTAAAGCATTTGAATGTCACAAGGCCGGGGCTAAGCTTTCTGTGGAGTGAAGCAGTGGGATGGGATGTTTGTTTGGAGCTGGCTTCAAGTAACACTCAGTGGCCTTAAGCCTAGTCTCAGTTCATAAGTGCTCCCCTTGTAGGTCACAGGGCGTCACTCAAATTCTGCCCTAATTTCCATGAGAGTCCAAATACATCTGCACTGATCCTCCCCTACTCTGAAATATTTTAAAATGGGTATAAAACCATGTGCAAAATGCTCAGACAAAAGCTGCCACTTCTCATTTAGTACCTCAAGCTTTTAAACTAGTGCTGGAGGCATTGTTTTCCAGCTCCAAGGTTTTGCAGGCTGCTAAAAACACAGCATGTGCTAGAGTTTGCATACACACATCTATACACAGCAACTGAATCCAAACCATGCCCTTGACCATTTGAAACACAGACCTTGTGCCTTTGCTGTGAGGAATACAACACAGGGACAAGTGACTCAAAGTACCTCTTCTCAAAGAAGAACATTGAGGGAATGAAAGGAGAAATAGAGAATTCCAACAGAAAAAAATTGTGCACAGGTTGCATCTTGCCTGGCAGCTCTTGACCTTTCCTGTACCTGTAGTAATAACCTTAGCTAGGTGTGTGTGCAGCAATGATTTCTCACACACTGCACTACATTTCTCATATCCTTAGTTTACCCATGGGGCATTTTGTTCGGCGCTTCAGTCACCTGGTGATGGATGAGTTACTTCTTTGGCAGGATTGTCACCCCAGCCCTTCCCAGAACGTAGGCATATAATTGGTGCTGCACCCCCAAATTGGGAAGCATTACCCTGACTAAGATGCTGAGACAGTCAGAAGTGTCACTGATGTTTCCTTTTCAGCAGGGCCATGGATATGTTTATCAAAAACAGAGTTAATTTGGTCTAGTTCTTCTAGTTCCGGTGGAGAGTTACTTAACAGTAAAAAAATGTAGAGCAAGCAGGAACAGGAAGGGCCAGGCAGGCGAGCACTTGAGCCACACTGATTAATGCCCTGACTTTGGAGTGCGCGGGAAGAGCTGCACCCAAATAAAGTAACAGATTTGCAGCCTGTTCCAGCAGACAATTGTTTTGAAAACAAACTTAGTAACAAACATGGATGCTTCAGGATGAACTGATGTGGGTGGGAAATGTAATGGCAGTGTTAATTGTAATTGTTTAAAATTTCTGCAAATGTTTCAGTAGTGTGCACAGAAACATAGAAACATTCTCGCAGTCTGGAAAGCAAATGTATTCTGGGCTGCATCGAAGGGAGAGCAGGCAGTAGATCAAGGGAGATCTACATCTACTCCAGACTCCATCTGTAGTACTACGTCCAGCTCTGGGGCCCCCAAAATAAGAAGGATACGGACCTGTTAGAACGAGTCCAGAGGAGGCCACGAAGGTGATCAGAGGTCTGGAGCACCTCTCCTGTTGAAGACAGGCTGAGAGAGCTGGGGTTGTTCAGCATGGAGAACGCTCCAGGGTGATCTTAGAGCACCTTCCAGTACCTGAAGGGATGACAAGTGAGCTGGAGAGGGACTTTTCACAAGAGCATGGAGTGATAGGAGAAGAGGGGAACGATCTTAGGCTGAAGGAGGTTTGGTTTAGACTCAATGTTAGTAAGAAATTCTTTACTGTGAGGGTGGTGAGGCACTGGAACAGGCTGCCCAGAGAAGCTGCAGACACCTCATTCCTGGAAGTGTTCAAGGTCAGGCTGGACGGGACTTTGAGCAACCTGGTCTAGTGGGAGGTGTGCCTGCCCATGGTGGGGGCTTGGAAAAACCCAAGTCATTCTGTGATACTAAGCCATTCCTGCTCTGTGGCTGCAGCTGGCTCTTTCCCGACAGGCCTCCCTGGCAAGGGCAGCTGTTTCCAAAGGAGTTTAGGCACAGGCTCGACTCTGCAGGGAGCAGCTGGGGGGCAGAGCCAGAGCCTGCCCGAACATTTTTTGTAACAGTATTTCCAAATTTCATGGCCCTGGAATTAAGAAATACGCTTGTTCCAACAGTGTAGCAGGGAAGATGGGTTTCAGCCTGACCGGCTGTGTGCTGCTGCGACTCTGTTGCCCGCAGTGGAGGCCGTAGCCAGGGTACCAGGCTGACGTCTCAGCACTGGACCAGCAGCATACAGCCTGTAGCCATTTTCTAGCCCGCTGGTTGTACACGGAAATGCCCAGGGCCGCTAGGGCAGGGCGGAATGCTGGAGGAGGAGGCTGCAAGGCTGCAAAGGTGTGAGCAGGAAAAGAACCAGCTGGAAACACAGGTTCATTTTGCAATGGTTGAGGCGTTTGGGTAACCCCGAGTTTCGGGTGCCTTGGCGCTGATTTGAGGGTCGAAGATGCTGTTGGAGCCCTTCCAGAGTGTGAGGAACGTCCTGCTCACACCAGCCCGGGTCTTCCCGGCGGGGAGCGGAGCGCTGCAGCCCCGGGCCCGCCCTCCGCGGGGGTGGTGCCGGCGGCAGCGCGGCTGACCGGGAGCGGAGGATGCTGCTGCTGCTGCTGCTGCTGCTGCTGCTGCCGCCGCCGCCGCCGCTCTTGCTGCTGCTGCCGGCGCTGGCCGAGGGGCAGAGGGCGGCGGTGCTGCGGCTGGGGCTCCGGGGCAGTCCCCGAGGCGAGGTGAGCCCGGCTTTCCTCTCCCTCACCCTTGACGCCAGCCTCGCCCGGGACCCGCGCTATGTCGCCTTACTCAGGTGAGCCACCTCCCGCCCCTTTGGGCAAAGGAAAAACGGTATTGAGGAGGCGTGCCATCCCGGCGGGGAACCGGCAAAAGCACTGTGGAGAGAGCTGGGGAGAACGGCGAGCCCCCCAACTCTGGAACCGGGGTCGGGGAGAGGCTGCTGGATCCCCTGTGCTTCGGGATTCATTAATTCCATCCTGCCACGGCAGAAGGTGGTACCTTCCGCAGGTGCGAGGCGCGCCGGCTCGTTTGCGTTTGGGAAGGAGCGGCTGGGCTGGGTAGATGCAGGGAAGGGTCATCTCGGGAATCAGTCTTGGAAAGGAGTTGCTTTGCGAGCAGAAAAAAAAAAAAAAAAATAATAAGAAGAAGGAAACTGAGGGAATTGCGGTTGTTTGGCATCGAGAAATGAAGGCTTCAGGGTGTCCTTATCGCTCTCTCCAGCCACCACAAAGGAGGTTGTAGTGAGGTGCGGGTTGGTCTCTTCCAAGTAACAAGTGACAGTATGAGAGGAAATGCCTCAAGTTGCACCTGGGGAGTTTAGATTGCATGTTAAGAACAATTTCTTCACTGAGAGGGTGGTCACGCATTGGAACAGGCTGCCCTGGGAAGCCGTGGGATTACCATCCATGAAAGTGTTCAAAAACGTATGGATCCTCCAGTCCTGATTTCCCTCTTCCCACCATTTGCGCGTTTTCCTCCTCACTGAGGTGGTGACAAAGGTGTCACCAGCTTTACCAGGAAGTGCTCCGGTCCCCAACCTCCAGCCCCAGCCACACACCTTGGGGTTTAGCCTGAGGCCAGCCCTGCCACCACGAAGAGCGGGAAGTACTTGGTGGCCTCTAACCTGCTGTTTGTCACCAGGAGCAGATAGTGCCTAGTATGCCTAGCACCCTCCAGTGCCTCATGGTTTCCCCGAGTGAAGGCTGGGTGTCGGTGCTGCACACCCTGCACGGGGTGTGAGGAAGTCACAGAGGCAGAGTTGTGTTCTTTTGTATACCTGCTTTGATAAAGTTAACACCTGTCCCAGTGGGGGCTCTTAATCTCCCTTGGGTACAAAGGCCATTCACTTTGGCTGCTGTGGGTGGAAGTTGGGACTGATGATGTGAAGCTAGTTTTGTGCCCACCTTCTCACAGGACTGTTGTGTTGGTGCATAAACAAAATTAAAAAAATCTAGTGGAGGAGGATGTTTAGGCCAAAACCCCAAACCTGTTTTGAAGTTTTGCCTTACTTTGCCCCCAGGATTTGACTCCCTGCCCATGACCATGTTCTCTCAGGCATGTCCGCCCCTTGTTGCCTCACATTCTTCTGACTCACTTGTCCATCAGCATCCCTCTTGTACAGTGCAGAGGGCTGGGATTCAGATCCAGCAAGGCATCAGGAGAGCCCTGAGGCTACTGGGCAGCCCCATGTCACCTACTGCAGCACATTCCTCAAAGTGCTTGCCATATTTCCATATTTACCCTCTACACCAAAGTTACAGTCTGCATAAATATAGTGGTTTTCTGTTTCTCGGCATTCCTTCCTCAGCAATTCCAAACTGCATGCCCTGGCAACGGCCCTGTCCCCAGGTTTCCTGAGGTTTGGTGGCACTGAGACAGATTTTCTTATCTTTGATCCCAACAAGGATTCAACTTCGGAAGAAAAAATCCTCTGGGAACTTCAGGCACAGAAAGGTAAAATGGGCATCAATGTGTTAGACTCAAAACAATCTTCGGTTTTGGATGGGACTTTGAATCACGCTGAAAATGCTGCAAGGGCACAGCAGCAGTGCTGGCGGTACTCCACGGGGTTAGCATTGCTATCATCCACGGAGAGGAGATCTGTGGACTTTCAGCATGGTTTCTGGGAAGAGCTGTGCCAGCCATGGGAAAGTGAGAAAGGGTTTGGGGGAACTGGTATTGTCCCTGGCATCTGCTGAAACTCTCCCTTTGCTGCCCACTGCTCCCTGCAGCAATCTTAGGAGCTCCCTCACTGCCTGGGAGGCAGTCAAGGTCAGCTCAGAAGTTGTGGCTTCATTAGGAAAATGAGGTAACAGATGGAAGAAATAATTTGAGGAGAACAGATTGTCTGATGTCTCTGTCTTTGCCAAAGCCAGAGAGCTGGCCTGAGGGCGCAGCCTTGTCCTCCAGTTGCTTTGACAGGGCAAGTGCAAACCTGCTGGACCACTACCAACTGCTTGAGCTTGGTATTTTCTCTTTGAACTTAGCGAAAGTGCATAAATTCTTCAAGAAGTGTTTCAGATTAAAAAATCCTGTCTATTCCTGTGGCACATAGCACAATGGTGCAATCCTACACTACTGTATGGCCCATGATGCTCTGTTTTGAAGTTGAGTGGTACTTTTCCCCTTGTAACACTTTGCTAAGTAGCTACTTCCTGTGACTCTGGCTCGTGCCTTCCTCTCTGATTACGCCTTGTTCCTGGTTTGCATGCCAAGAAAAAACACGAAGGAAAAGCATCTTATGACTCCTGCCGGCACTGCTGCTGGAGCCGTGCGGGGAAGTCAGCACTTTCCCCTGCACGAGGCAGTCAGTGCAGGAAGCATTCCCCTGTTCCTGCCCACAGCAGGGTGGACCATGACCCCTGCCACACCACTGCATGCCAGGATGGCTTATCTGCTCCTCGGGCATGGCAGTTCACTGGAACAAGGGTTTCCAGATGGTGCTCCAGCTGAAGTAGTTTATTGGGGTTTGACTGCCACAACACCAGCTTCCAGAGGTCCAGCTCAGTCTTCCCCCATCCCCCTATCTCCATCACCTTAAATTGGAAAGTACACATTTCATACATAATATGTATTCATGCATCAAGCCAGCTCTCTTTCTCTGAGTGGTTAATGTGAAAGGAGAGGTGCGTTTCACAGAAATGCATAAATGGCTCTCAGCCTGGTTCCAAGGAGTTGTGCTTCCTCCTGAGGGATGCAGCCCTTTGCATACTGGACCCTGGCTGTGGGGGTGAGGAATTAATTCCTATCAATCTTCTTCTACCCTACAGAGGCTTGTGGCTCGAGGCCTGCATTTGCTGCAGTTGAGAAGCTGCTGCTGGCCCAATGGCCCAGCCAGGAGAAGCTGATTCTTGCTGAGCAGAACTGGAAAAAGCACAAAAACACCACCATTACAAGTAAGACTTAAACAGGGGAATGCAATTCTCTACCCCATGGTAAAAGGGATGTAGGCTGTTAGGAGCTGAAACCACTGAAAAAGAAATATTTCACCCACTTAGAAAAATACTCAGAGAACTCTTTTTCTACTGTTTCCCTCTCACATTTAATAGTATTCAGCTGCAGGAGCTGGGAGTATCTCAACACCTGCAATATGTCGTGTAGTGAGGCCTGACCTGTTCTGTCTGGCTGGGAGAGTTTGGCACATCTGCAGCATCAGGCTAAATAAATACATGCAGTAAAGGTTGTTGCTTGGCCAGAGCTCAACTAGTATGCTCCAACCTTGAAATAAACAGCCCTCCTTTCTCCTCTGTGCAGAAAATACGCTGGATATTCTCTACGGCTTTGCAAACTGCACAGGGTTTCACCTGATCTTTGGACTCAATGCCTTGCTGCGGAAAGGTGGCTTGCAGTGGGACAGCTCGAATGCCCAGGCACTGCTGGACTACTGTGCTTCCCAGAGGTACAACATCTCCTGGGAGCTTGGGAATGGTAAGTGCTTGTTGGCCAGGCCAGCTGTCACATGGAAAAGTATCACCACAGGGTATGGGCTGGTAACTTTGGATGTTTTGGATGATGGCACATAATGGCAAGGTGATGTTTTATTAAGAGACATTAAGGTCTTAATTTGTAAAGAGGGATTTCACAAGAGGACACAATGAATGAGCACATTGAGATGATTTTGCTGCTCCTACCAGGGCTTTGAGATGAGGTGAATAATGCCCTGAGGTGCAGAATGTCACCTATGGGGACTGGCTGGGATAGGGTGCTGGAGAGCAGCACGCTACATCCCCATGGCTTTTGGTTTCATGCTCATCACCTTCAAATATCTCACCTACACCATGCCAGATCAGGTGAAGCCTTAGGGGACTGGTGCTTCCCACGTGGGATGAGCTGCCCTATTTTGTGCCCCAGAAGTAGTCAGGTGTTGATGTCTTCCCCAGAGCCCAACAGCTTCAGGAAGAAATCTGGCATTCACATCGATGGCTTCCAGCTGGGGCAAGATTTTATTCATTTACGCCAACTTCTGAATAACTATGCTCTCTACCAGCATGCCAAGCTCTACGGTCCTGATGTTGGGCAGCCTCGAAAGCACACACAGAGACTGTTGAGAAGGTAGGGGGGTGAGGTACAAGCAGCACTCCCTGGGTGGGGCATATGTGGAGAAGAGTGGCTTGTCTGCCTCTAGATGCAGGGGGTACGAAGAAGCATCAGGGCAGTGGTTGAACAATTTTTTTTCCCCTTGACTAAGGACAACTAAAATCTTCATGCTTGAGCTCCAGGCTTGAATAGTCAGACAGGTGGACTCAGCTGCTGGCAGTACGTCAGTGGTCCACATGTTTTTCCATTGAGCACTGGCTCCAGGGCTCTGCTAACAAGGGCTTTTAGCCTGACAAACACCCATGTGTTACACAAACATCAGTTCATCCTCCCAGTAACACACTGAAGCAGCCAGGCTGCCCAAAGCCTGCTTAAAGCAATGGCAAGCCTGGTCCCCAAGCACTCACCATCAGTACTGCCAGATGGGGGGAGAGGTGAGGGCTGTGCTTGGTGTTGCACTGGTGGGAGGGCCATGACCCATCACTGCTACTGGTAACTCCCTGCTCTCCCACCATTCCCTCTGGTTGCAGCTTCCTGAAATCGGGAGGAAAGGTGATCGACTCTGTCACATGGCACCAGTAAGTACCACTTGGTTACCACTGTCACTATGATTACTGCCTGTTTTCTTTACAAAATGTCAATTTGAACATCTCAACAGAACAGGGGGGTGTGAAATACCCCTTTCAGCCTCAGGGGGCTCTCCACAAATTTCTTTGTTCTGAATGAGAGATTAATTCACATTACCGAAATGATGAAGCCTCCAAAGGGTCTACTTGGTGCAGAGACCCAAAAGCAGTAGTGGGGGATTGGCATGTAAGAACAGCAGCAGGGAATGCAATGTGTGCAAGAAGATAATTTTGTTTGCTCTATTTATGTCTACTTGATATAAAATAAAAGCCCTGCAGGTCTAGCTGACTCTTGTCCATGGAGGAATGCCAGCAGCTCCTCCTGCTTCCTTGAGTTTATTCTCTGAGTCATTTCGGGCTCTGCATGGGGTAACTCACCCTCAGATCCCACATGCAGTGCAAGCAACACTGCCAGTCCTGGCCCTTTGTTCTTGTACAGTGACTTGATTTGTAGGTTTAAAATACTCACAGGGGCAGTGGGGTAAGTTGGCTCCAGGGCCGTGAACTCCACATGTTTGATAGTCATTTCCATGTGAAGGCAGTTTTCTTTCCAGAGTCATGCAGCAGTCAGATAACAGTGGGAAAGGAAAACATACTTATGTTTCATTTGTATGTATAAATACATGAATTATCTATGTATTTTGAACTGCTAGAAAGGCATGAAACTTGTCCTTTCCCCTTCCTGGGCTGTTCTTTACTGATTTAGGATTATCAGGTTTTAGCTTCCTCTTGTGGCTGCAAGGCTTCAGCTGCTTCTGGTAGGACTGAGTGATTCCAGGATGAAATACAGAAACCACAGGGATCCCAATTTATTTGGACAAACCAGACTTAAAAGCTCTTCTGCTCATGGTGAAGGGAAACCTTCATGCCATAGGGATGCCCACATTCCGGCTCCCTCCAAGTGGCCAAAATATTCCAGCAGAGCAACAGATTCTGGGATCTGGTATTTTTAACATATAACTTGATACAGTAAAGCAAGTAATCACATAGGAGTGTCAGACTCCTCAAGAGAAGATTTACAGAAGCTGGCTCTTGGTGATGTTTTCTTTATTCCAAATGAATAGATGCAAACAAACCTATTACTTCAGCTGGTGGAAATTTCTGTGATATCTTGCCTCCATTGAGGCATTTCTATCTGATCATCCCTTAAATACAAGTGACATACCTACACATTTGAAAAACAAAAAATTAAAAAGCGCTGGACAGAAAAATCATGCTGTGGATAAATGTACCAATCAACTGAACACTTTCAGTTTTGTACCACTGGTGGTATTTTTCCCTAATTTTGGCTATGTTTTTTTCCCCCATTTTCAGTTACTATGTGAATGGACGGAGTGCAACAAGGGGGGATTTCTTGAGCCCTGAAGTGCTGGATACCCTTGCCACAGCCATATATGAAGTCCTGGAGGTACCTTGTCCTGTTCAATCATTCCCATGTTCAGTTTCCAGGGGGTTAGCAGAGAATCCAGAATAAAGCACCATTTCTTACTTGCAATAAACAGGGATCTTCAAAGCTTGAGTGCAGCTGACATGGTAAATTAAAAAAA
>VZTX01009151.1:46554-73608 GCA_013400915.1 Pardalotus punctatus | reverse complement strand
TTCTTTCTTTCTTTCTTCTCTGCATCCAGGGAGCAGAGCAGACAAAAAGGTTTCCTCCCTCTGACTTGCTGAACAGTCTCCCTGGCTGACACAGGTCCTGGGGATCTTCCCCCAAAACCAAATCCCCAAACACGGCAGTTGTAGCTCTCTCCCACAGCAGATGTGATCTTCCCGGTACCGTCTTGCAGTGTTTTTTAAGGTTATGCACAATTTTGTTTCTTCCCCTCTGTTCCTCAGAGCTGGCAGCAGCATTTTGTGTTGTTTCTCATCACTCAGAGCTATTATTAACACCCTTCTGGAGACACGAAGTGTATCTACACACACCTCTGGTAATTAGACTAAAAATCCTCCTGGTGCTGATGCAGCTCTTGTAGAATATATTGGGAGTAAAGCCAGCTCCGAAAAGTTTCTTGGAACTCACTAATCACACCTGAGGTCAGAATTAGAAGATTTTTGCCGCACAGAAGGTGAGCAGGGAAAGGTGGCAGTGAGGAGCGCTGTGTGAGGGCTCAGCCTGGTGGCCGTGGCAGTCACAGATGCCCCATGTCCCCTATAGTTTGCTTTTCTGTTGTTGGTGGGATTTGTGGAAGCAGGTAGAGAGGTCAGGCAGACAGGCTTCAAGATGGCGAAGAAGAAGGATTTATTTACAAGAAGTTCTTTTTATACACAGTAATAAACAATTGTCTATTGGCCAAAGACAATCCACCCCCAAAGACCTATTGGTTATGGCTCGTACACCTCTAACACAAAACACAGAGAGTAAGAAAGTACAGGTTAGCTGTATTCGCCATGAGAGAGAAAGGAAAATCCTAAAACACTGCAACTACCGTCCCCTGGCCAGCACGGCCAGCCTGGCTGTGGCCCAGCCGAGCTGCTCTCAGGACCGTGGGCACGTCCTTGCTGTGAGCAGCCTGCTGTCACCGGCTGTGCTGCCCTGCTCACACCTAGAGCTGCCTCTGCTGGGAAATAAAGGCTGAAAAGAGCTCCATCCCCTCCACGGCTCCCAGAGCTGTGTGTGAGCCATCCTGGCAGGTTCACTTTGCTTTCCCAGCCTCTCCAGTTCGGGGGCAGATGGTCAAGCCTTGCACGTTTGAGGGGGGAGACTCAGAGCTGGCTGTGCACCCCTTTTTTTGCAGCAAGATCTGTTCTTAGATCTCAGATCTGTTCTTAGATCCCTTGAGCCTGTGGGGTCAGGGTGGGACACCCAACATCCCTTACACCCCTTTTCCTTCATCCCATCCATGCAGGTCCGAGCACTGGAGGTGAGGAACAGGTCAGTGGGGAGAAATAATTAGTGAGGAAAGCATGGAAAGTGGCTGTGGTCCCCCTGCTCCTGTGGCCAGGTCAGAGCATCATGGGGGTGCCATGAGTGATGCTTTGGGGATCTCTGAATGCTCCCCCCTTTCTCCCCCAGCCTCACACCCCTGGCAGGCGAGGATCCATGGGAGGGAGGTTCTGTGGAGCGAAATGACACCCCTAAGTGAAAAGCAGCACTTCCCTGCTTTTCAATCCTTCTGCTGACGCCAGTTCACAGCCTGCAGCGGAGTCCAGAACACACCTAAAAATAACCCAACACCTGGGCCCTGTGCTGCTGCAGAGAGCAGGCAGGGTTTGAGCTCAGTGGCGTTGGAGGGAACGCTCTGAGCTCAGGGCACAGGCAGAGGGTCAGCCCCAGCCCTCTGCAAACACGTCAGCATCTCCTCCAGAGCGCCTTTCCCTGCTGCTCCAGCAGAATGACACACACAGAAGAGGAAGGTGCTGTTAGTCCTAGGAAATGATCTTTTTCTTAGTGGCAGGGCATTTCTGGTGTCTTCTGGATGAGTGTTTTGTTGGAGCAGTGTCACAAAGTCAGACTCCACAGTGCCATGCAGGCAGGATGGGATACACCTCTAATCCCCAGGGAGAGGGGAGTGAATTTCGGATACACCTCTAATACCCAGGGAGAGGGGAGTGAATTTCGGATACACCTCTAATCCCCAGGGAGAGCGGAGTGAATTTCGGATACACCTCTAATACCCAGGGAGAGCGGAGTGAATTCCTACCCTTTGATTTCTGTTTGGTTTCTCTTTTTACCCTTTGATTCTTTATCAATTGGCATCAGACTGTGGCCCCATTATTTGATCTGACTGATAACACCTTACCTATTGCACAGCTACAACCTTCTGGCCTTTTTAAAAAATAATGTTATTATGTAATGCTCACAACAATGTGCTCTGTATTTGACTGATACCTCAGACAAGGGGCTCCCAAATTTCGGGTCACAATGCTCAGTGCTGCAGGACAGGAGGGTTTCTCTCATGCTCTGACTGGCACATCATGGCTCAGAGGCAGGGAGGTTGGAAACCACCTTTAGTGAAAATACCAGCATTAGCAGAGACTTGGTGACTGCGGGAATGAGAGACAGAAAAAGGGAGATCAGGGAGAATTCTTTACACAAAAAAACCTCTTCATGGCAATAGAGGTGAGCATAATATTCTCCAAAAGTGGGAGAAGGGGAGAAAGGGTGAAAGGGAGAAAGGGAAAAGGGGAGAAGAGAAGGGGAAAAGAGGAGGAAAGGAGAAATGGAGAAGTGGAGAAAGGGAGAAGTGGATAAAAGGCAAAGGGGGGAAAGAGAGAAGGGGAGAAGAGGTGAAGGGAAGAAAAGGAGAAGGGGAGATCTATCCAAAGTCAGTAGGAATTTTTTTCCACCTCCAGTGGAGCTCTGCGTACACCAAAGCAAACAAATGGTGCCCACAAAATTTATACTGAGGAAATCAATTTCTTGGAGCCAAGATTGAACCAAACAATGATGTAGCAGGTTGATCAGCTACCTAGACACTGCTAGACAGAGAGTCTGTTTGAGGCTGTATTTTTACAAGTGCATGTGAAATCAGATTTCTGAGACCTCCAAGATATCGTTTGCCAAAACGTCCACGTGAAAGGGAATAAAATATTTTGTTTCAAAAGATCACAGGATAATGGGGAGAAGAGAAATGCAAAGGTTGTCTGATCTGCTACTGCAATTCTGATAAAAAATTCAGTGCTGGGTGATTCAGAAGAAGGTTTAACATACCTGCTCATCAGCTCAGATCTAACACACCTAATTGTGCATTTCTTCCCATGGGAGGTCATTTTTGCCTAACCCTGTCTGATAATTAGATTATGTTGTAGAGATTTAGTCATTATAAATTTCAACCTGCATAATGTTTTGTCTGGACACAGCTTTCAATGAGGTTGCAAACTCTTTGATTCCCCTTAAATTATTCATTTCAGTAATATCCTGTGACAATAAATTCCACAGGTTCAGTTCATCACACACATGGAAGGCTTTCCCATGCTGCCTACACCATTGATACCTTGTCACCCTCCTTTCCTTCTGCTGTGGGAAATCCTGCCAGGTTTTTGGGGCTGGATTCCTCCAAAGGAGAGTGTTTTTATAGGCTAAGACGATCACCTTCTTCATAGTACCACCCAAAATTAGGGGCTTCTCTTTCAGAGGAAACACCCAAGAGAAGACTGCAGGGATCTTTTTCTCTGTGCACCCTGGGCAGTAAATGTGTTGTTCACCACAGCTGGGAAATGGGTGAGAAAACAAAAATAGAGCTGGAGAAGCTCAGACACAAGGAGAACACGGTGCCACAGTGGAAGGCAGGCTGAAATGATAGAGCTCATCTGCTCAGGAACCCTGTCAGTCTCACCCTGAGTTCCAAAGCAATGTTTAACTTAATTTCAGCCAATATGCAGTGATGTTTGGAATAACCAGCTGTCAGAGGAGCAGGGAACAGACAGGAAAGCAGACAGGAGGCAGACCCAGGAGGGGGAGGAATGAGGAAAGAAGCAGGAGAAGCAGGCCAAGCTGATGGTGAGCCCTGGGTTAAATCTCCCTCCCTGAGCAACCTGCACACCCCCAGGCACAGAAATGCAGAGAACATCCCAACCCAGGAATGGCAGCCCGTGGACATCCCACAGTCGGGTGGCACCCAGACACAGCTCAGAGCAAAGAGGGGAGCAGCAGGGGCTGCAGCCCCGTGGCTCTGGGCAGGAATGCTGCCACAAAGAAAGGAAAAGCTTGAGGAGCTTAGAAAATTCATGGAGGGAATGGCCTGTTGAGCACCAGCCTCTGCCAGGAGCTGTTCCTGTAGAGGTGCTCAGGCTGGTTCCCTCTCCCTCCCAGCCCAACCTGAGCCCCTTCCAGCAGCACTGTTTGCCTCTTCCTCATCCTTTTCCAGCCCAGTGCTTCAGGCTCCAATGTTTCATCTGTGCTCCAGCTTTCCCCCCACCTTCCCTGGCAGGTACCTCTGGATCTCAGCCATCCCACACCATCCTCTCTGCTTCCCACAGTCCTCTCCGAGCTCCAGCCCTGCAGCTCCAGCTGACATTCCTACTGCCTCTGGACCTGCAGAGTAAATCCAGTCCCTGCTCCCTCTCCAATCCCCGCTCTGGAACAGGCAGTGGCTGCTTTCACCATCAGCTACCTCCCTGCTACACACTTCCCTCTCCTCCTCATTTCCTCCTCCCCTCGGGATATTGATGCTGGATGGAGTTTCCCATTAAACCAGCCGCTCTTGTAGAAAGGGAGGCTGACATGATTAATGCCATTCAGTGAGGAAGGCAGGAGTGCAGCCAGGGAACAAGGAGACAGGCACATTCCCAGCAGCCAGCCATTAGCACTTGCCCCAAAGAGGCAGCAGGCACAGGATGGACATGATTTTTCCAGCTCTGTCTTGTGCTGGATGCAAACTTTGTGGGGTCAAGAAGGAAGAGAAGCCTCCTTCTCTCTGTTTCATTTTTCATTTAATCTGTACCCAGACACTGCTGCCTTGGGCCCAGGTACAAAGGGAAGAGTGACCCTTCCAAGCCAGTCCTGGTGGCAGCATGGAATCCACAATTCAAGCCTCAGATTGGGCTCAAGGGAGGACAGATTTATTTCTGGTCTTTTCAGGTTTTAGCAGCTTTATGTTTTCTCTCTCTTCACCCTGTTCCCTCCTCCTCTCTGCCATTTGCAGCAGGTCCTCTGTGAGCAGCTCTATTGACAAACCCATTCCCTGAGATTTTCCTCCCTAACCCGGAAAACTCCAAGACAGGCCATCCCCTAATTCTGACTCCAAAATTCAATCATTCGGGAGAAAGGGCTCGGATGGCAGCCCACAGCTCACCCTCAGCTGAGTGAATCTCCCCTTGTAGTCAAGGGAGAGGAAAAAAATTCTCTATACATGATAAAAAGCAGGAATTTGGCTTCTGTGAGCTGGAGGAATCTGTTTCCCTCCGCTGACAACCAGAGGAGGCCATGGGGATTGACTTTTGCCCTTTGCAATCTTCCCCCACCACCAGTGCACTGTGATCAAGATCCTACATCTTCCCATAATAGTTTGCTCTAAGCACCCTGACGATTGAAATAAGAAAATCAATGAATAAGGAACTAAAAAAAGGAAATCTCTTGGGTTTTAAACTGGATTTATTGCCTTCAGCTTCCAGCCATTGATTCTCCTTTTGCCTTTTCCAGACTGAAGAGCATTTCAGTACCCAGGATCTTTTCCCTCTGAGGGTGTCTGTAAAGATCTCCAACAGTTTCCAAGTCACCTTTGCTTCCCCAGTTGGTGTTTTTAAAATATTTTATAAATCATTAATGAAAAATTTATAAAAACAGCAGTTCTGGTACTGATCTCTGTGTAAACCTCTGAAATATTCTTGTTGGGGTTTGTTTGTTTGTCTTTTTGTTTTTCCAGGTTACCCAAAGTTAAGACCTGCGGTTATCCAGTTCCAGAGGTGTAAATGCTCTTAATCTCAAATGAAATTAGCACCATAAAGAGCCAGGGGGCTGGGAACTGCTTCAACCAAAGTCAATCCGTTGTGTTCATCCACACTTTTATCAATCAAACCCTCAGTCACAAAAAATAAAACTAATTCCCTTTGAGAAGATCTTTCTCTACAAAATCACATTGGCAACACTGGTTTCTCTTTCTACCCTTTGATTCTTTATCAATTGGCATCAGATTATGTGGCTCCAATATTCGATCTGACTGATAACACCTTACCTAGTACACAGCTACAACCTCCTGGCCTTTTTAAAAAATAATTTTTTATATAATGCTCACAACAATTACCAACCATGCAGTGAGGTTTATTAGAAACCAAAGTCAGCAGAGCAAGAGGAAGTTCAGCTAATTCCTCAAAAGGTCTTGGTGCAAGTTTTCCATTTCCCATCTTGAATTTTCCTGTATAATCCTTGTGTATGGATATAGATTTTCCATCCTTCTTTTGCTTTGTAACAGAGCAAGGCTTGGATTCCAGCCAACGCTGTGTTCTTATTTCATATGAAATTGTGGTGTTTGGGGTTTTGGCTCTCTAATAAACTCCTCTTACAGAATCACCAATTTGCAATCAACATTTTCTCTGCCTACAGTTTCTCTTCTAATCAATTTTGCTTGTAGTTTTTCTCAACTTTTGAAAATTATTGCTTTTGAGACAGCAAACGTACTTATTACTAGTTACAATCCTCTGTTTGCCCATATTGAGTGTTTCTCAACTATGCAAACATCTGATAAGTGAAGAATGGGGAAAATTGTCCAGAAAGTTTTTACAATACATTAAGGAAAAAGAAAAAAAACAGAAAAGAAAAGGATAAAAAGAAGGGGAAAAAAAAAAAGAAAAAAAAAAGAAGTAGTAAAGAAGAGAATTCTGAGCAAATGGATTTTAGAATTGGAAGGGAGGTGAATTTGAGAATTTTATGCCTTTGGAAGAAAGCGAGAAGATAAACACCGACACCGAGCTGGCATCGTCACTTCCATGACAAATATCATGACACTTCCACTCATCCCTGTGCTTTGTCTTCAGGAGTGCGTGAGTTTGGGGCATCACCTGACAAGAGCTGTAGCCACAGAATTATCCAGGCCCAAAGGGACTGCAGGATCTCACTCAATCCTTCCTCCTCTCCTCAGAGTAAAGCGAACCCTGGATTCAGACCGGGCTGCCGAATTCAGGCAGGTCAGGTAAAAACCCAGGAGTGGAGATCCAGGGATGGAAGAACGGGTGTGACTGGATAATCCCAGAGCAGAGGGAAGATGTTCTGCCTCGGCAGTGACAGCTGGAGCAGGTCCTGCCTCGAGGCACAGCCTCTGCAGTCCCTGGAAATCCCTTTTCCCATGACTCAATAGCCACTGCTTTAGCTACGATCAGCTTCCAGCCTGGAGAGTCATTTATCTTTATTCCACACAATGTTTCCTTTTGCAGAAGAGCTACGAGAAGTGTCACACATGACAGAAGCTGGCAGAAAATGGCATTTTTAAGAGTTATCCTAACATTTTCATAGAGGTTTTGGGAGACAGGCTCCACACAGGGAGACCTGGGTGCCTTTCCCCCTCCACATTAACATAATTTTGGCTGCACATGAGCAGTGTGGGTGGAGAAAACCCTGCTGCTCTCTGCACCATCGCTGAGCTGTGCTCAAGGTCACCCCCATGCTTCAGCTGGGCTCAGTTTCTGCCTGAGGCACTGGGGATGCTCCTCCACAAAAATGCTGCCCTAATTTTGCTCCCTTAGTTAAAAGTTAAGCTCCCTTTGCAGGCAACAGAGAGAAATGTGGACTTGCCACTGCCTGTGTGTGATTCCAGGGGAGACTAATTGTTTTAATTAGACTTTTTAATAATATTGGAAGTGAGGCAGCTTGAATGTTTCTTATGTTTCTTCCATGATCTAAGTGCATGCCATAATCCTGGTGTCCTGTGCTATCAATTACACCAAGCCTGCATTTTCCAGTTCCACTTCCCCCACTTTTTCCTGTAGTTTTTCTCTACGTGGTGTGATTCAGCCATGGAATTTCAGGCCTACCAGTTAAAAACATTTCCTTTCCTCTCTGAACTTCCTGCTTTGTTAACCAGCATGAGGACCTAGATCACCAATGAACTAATTTTTGATAATAACTGAAACATTTGCTCAGTCTCTACAAGCATTTCACACTAAATTGAGTTGGACTTCAAGCTGTGGTCTTTCCATCCTTTTCTTCCTCTTCAGCTCCTCCACATTTTTCTTCCTTTCAGCCCCTCTGAGTTAACATCCAGCCTACTTTGGTGAGAAGCTGAAGTTCCCAGTCTGTGAAGGCTGAAACTCTGTGACCATCCAGCCTGTTCCTCCTTTCTTATGCAAATTACCTTTGTCTGGATCAGGAAGTGGCCTGACAGATACAGGACTCAGACATGGAGATGAAAAGAAATCGTTATCAGATCTATGCTCCTGACTTAGATAAATAAGCATTGGGCATGATTCGCCACTCATTAAAGTGTCTTCCTCAGGAGACGGCTGACAGTTCATTAAGTAAGATGAAATATTATTATTTAAACTCAAGACTGATCAGGCTGGGTGGAAACTCAGTCTACTGTATTCATGATTTCATGCATTGACAAGCAACTTCTGCAAAATATTCCTCTGAAGTGGCTGACCCACGTGGAAATTAGATGCTGCTGTAATTTAGCTAACAGGGTGAGTTTTGTCATTGAAGCTGCAGAGCTCCGTGCTCAGGCCTTGCATCCCAAATATTCACCCCCAAATATTCCCCAAGGGGAAGGGCACTGCAGCTCCCAGCTTGTGCAGAGACCTCCACACCCAATGTGGATCCAGATATGTGACTTTCCAGTTCCTCCATCCCAATAATCACATTTTCCAGGCACTTTTCCCCCCTCTCTGGTCAGTATGAGCTGCTCCGCAGTCTGTCTGCAAAGCAGGACTCAGTACTCACTGGCAACACGATAAAGTGCCAACCCAAACTGCCCATCCTTATTTATCTCACTTCATTTCACGCCTCAAATTCAGCTTTCCAGGTTCCTGTCCGCAGTGGTGTCTGATCCAGGGCCATTCATCTTCAGGACAAGTGTCTATTGATCAGCTGTTATCCAATTTACAGTTCCATGTAATACAACCTGAATCGGGGGCTCAGGAGGGAATTCAGAGCGGGACCAAGGAAAAAAGGAAAGGAAAGGAAAGGAAAGGAAAGGAAAGGAAAGGAAAGGAAAGGAAAGGAAAGGAAAGGAAAGGAAAGGAAAGGAAAGGAAAGGAAAGGAAAGGAAAAAGGACCTCCTGCAAACCCTGCAGTGCAAGCAGAACATGGGCAGGTGTTGCTGCATTGTAGCAGAACCCCCAACCCCAAGCACAGTAAGAGCAACAGGATCATTGCCAGAAAAAAACCCCAGTCCCACTGATGCCTTAATTATTTTAGCTTCTATTCTTCATGTATCTATAGCTTTGGTGTGTAGTTCTAGGCTTCATAAAGTACTAAAAGCCTCTGTTCCCAGAATTTTAGACAAAACATTGCTCTCAGTTGGAAAATCCAAGGACACTTTGCTGCCTCAGAGCCCCAAAATCTGTAACCAACAGTGAATTGGGGGAGCAGGTTTGGGGGGGGTGACATCATCACCTGAAGGTGGAATTGGAGAATTAGGGCCTGATGTGTGAATGGACAGAACTTATAAATGTGAAGATCTCATGAGCTGATGTCCATTTTGGGTGTAGCCTCTCGAGTAGGCTCTGTCTGCCCTGAATGCACCTGAAGGCCTTTAATAAATTGATCTGCTTTTTATTCTCCTGACCTTGTCTGGCCTCTGGTTCAGGTAACCCTGTTTTAGGCATCACCATCCCCACCTACAGGGAGGTGTGAGCACTCCTGACCACGTTTTGAGAGGCAAAAAAAAAAAAAAAAAAGAGGAATCCATGCCCAAGCAACATTCCTGTGAGAGTCCATTAATGCCTCCTAAACCCTCTGCAATATGCAAAGGTTATGTTTTATTTTTTTGTCAACCCTCAACACAAAGAGCAAACATCTCCTTTCAGGAAGAGTGACCTTTACAGTGCACCAGGAGAATGAAAGAAGGAGGCAAGAATAGAGGCAGAGCCCTGAGAAAGGGGAGCCACACCGAGCGTGCCCTGACTCTCAAGGCTGGGCTGGGCTGGCCCAGAGAGGGTTCGTGTCTCCCCCACCACTGACTGCACAGCAGCTGCCTGGGCACTTCCAATAAACCTATTATTCCTTGCAAAATCCATTTCTTGGAAATGAGAGCTGTTTCCAGGAAAGAATCAGTTTTAATAAATCCTTTTTTTTTTTTTTTAATGGGATGGGATTTTTTTGTGCGTTTTTTTGTTTGTTTTTTCCTGTGGTTTTTTTTTTTTAAGATTAATCGCCATAATTTTAAAGTTTTCTCTTATTTTTTCCCCCCAGATTGAAACAACTTTCCTCATAACATTCCCGACAATTAAAATTAAGCTAAAATGCCAAAATGGCCAGAATGGACAAAAGAAAACTCCACAGAAATGTTTCTACTGCCCTAGCCACAATATGTAGCTTTGCAAAAACTCCAGACTTTCAGGTTTCTGCCTGGATATTTTCCCTGGGACACACAGGTCTGTTTCGTGCAGCTCCATGTCATGCTGTTTCTTGTAGTAATTTTGTAGGACATGAACACTGATATTAAGGGTAAAGTAACTTCATTTTGCACCTTTCTCTGATTTCCTTTTCCCTCTTTGATGTTCACCTCCTGCTAGAACATTTTCCCTGGTACCATTCTCGGGTTGAATGCAACCTGATTCACATCTCATGGCAATGACTCTGACATTGTCAGAACTAAACCAGTTTACACCACCTGGCAATGGGATTATTTAGCTGCAGTGTCAGTCCTCTGCCTCCTCCTTCGAGATATCTGCCATGGGTGAAGGTTTTGAAGGAAAGGTGGATCCTTTCCTCCCCCTCAGAGAAAAAAAGGTAAGCAACTGCATTAACCCCTGCATTAGTTAAAATTTTTTAAAATTAAAAAAGGAAGAAAAATATTAAATCATAGCTGAAAAAGGTAGATTTTGTTTACTTTATTCATGATCCTAAAGAAGTGAACCCATTTCCCTTCTAGACCCCATTCTCCCACCCCACCACAGCATCATTTCCCACTTTCAACCCACTAAACCCACTTTATCCCAGTTTCCCAGCCTGGCTGTGCTTCCCTGCATTGCAGCTCCATTTCCCGCTCCAGACCCACGGAGGGAAATTGAAATGCAGAACCATCCTTTCCTTGTGCTTCTTCTTTCTTGTTTACCTCTGGGCGAGGAGTGTGTTTATAAAAACACAAATAATTGGCATACGTTAGATACACATCCAACAAAAATGACAATTAGGGGGGATGAGAGGGTGCATTAGAATTTTCTGCCGAGATCTGCTCTCATTCCAGATTCAGCAGCAGGCTTGGGGATCTGGCTTCGGTTTTGTTTGTGCATTTGTTTGTTCACCTTTTTCTGTGTTTTGTTTCATTTCACCTAATAAATACAGACACAGATATGAATGATCTGAATCTTCCCAAATTTCAGGATATAACTTTGGCCTTTTGATCCAGAACCCATCTGAACTCAACCTAAGTAAATGGATTTTTTTTCCCCTTGTAATAACTATGTTAAAAATGTACAGAAGAAAACCCAAACAAATTCATAGTGCTGCTCTTCTACCTTTTTAAAATACAGGGCTGTAAATACATCTGATTTGAGGCCTAATGTGTGACAAGATTCACACACAGCGATAATATCTTCCATTAAAGCAACGGATATTGTTAGAAAGAACTCCAGCACTCCTCATTTTCTTCGAGACTCTCACCATTCTGTGCAACATCTTTGGCATATACACAAACTCAGGGGCTCTCAACCCCCAGTGGGTCCTACAGGCACGAATCCATTATCACAATATCCCAAACACGGGGAAAAACATTGTCAGGGGTAGCAGGGAAGGAGGTTTTTTATTTGTCTTTCTGTTATGGACTTCAAATTGAATCTGTCAGACAATATCCAGATTATCTGCTCAGCATGAAAACAAAGAATGATTGTGGGTTTTTTTCTCTTTTTTGATGAAAGCCGAGGTGTGTGCTAATGTCTTGAGGGCTGAGAGTGTTTCAAACATCTATTACCATAAATTAGCCCTAAAATATTGGAAGCTGGCAGGCCTGCAGTTCTCTGATCTCCCTTGCCCAGTCTGCAAACCAAACACAGCTGTGGACACTTGGTGCTCCCCCCTGGCCTGTGTCCGTTTGTGCCAGCGCTTGTCTTGGTGGGCGATCTCCGGAGGATGCTTTGTTTGTTTGTTTGCACATTGATCTGGGCCTGGGTGAGAAATAACTCAAACACCACCTTCTTATCGAGTGAAAATATTGAAGTCTGATGTTCTGATACAAAAATTCCAAGTGGGAGCCTCGGCGGAGTTGGGGGCAGTGAGGAAGGTGTGTCCACACTTGAAGATTAAACCCTTCAGTGGAAGGCATCCCCTTTTCCTTGGGGGTTTCAGCCATGCTCTTCCACTCTCCTAGGTTGCCCCAAACCCTGTCCAACCTGGCCTTGGACACTTCCAGGGATCCAGGGGCAGCCACAGCTTCTCTGGGAATTCTATTCCAGGGCCTCCCCACCCTCACAGAGAAGGACACACAACTGAAATCCAAACTGAGTGACATGGCAGAACTTTACATCCCCGTTATCCTCACTTTTTCCTGGTGTAAACGCCTTCAGAGAGGAGAGGGCAGGCTCCAGCCATTGTGCCTAATGGTCCTGAGTGTTTGTGTGCCGGCAGCCAGGCTGGAAAATCCTCCCCACCACTGGGAACCAGGAATTAAAGATCCATTGCCATCCTCTCCTCCGTGTGGGCACTCTGAGAGCGCTCCAGCCCCCGTCACCCAGCAGGATGGATCATCTCTGTACCCGCTAATTTCACAGCCCGTAAATTACAGGCGTACCCCGCGTATCTTCGTCTCATTAGAGAAGGTTAATTTAAGCAGACAATCAACAAAAATACAGAAAACTAGTTTGGAAAGGGGATTTTGCTGTGTCTCTGACAGACAATGAATTCACAACCCCAACATCTGCCACCACTAGAGAGAAAATGCTGGAGGAAAAAAAAAAGGAAAAAAAAAGAAAGGAACTCATTGCTATTTCCTCTGATGAATGGTGAATTTCCAATTAGCATTTTAATTACTCAAGCCAGGCTTTCAGCTGGTTTGATGATCACAAGAAATTCCATAAGCAACAAGTCATCTTGGTTTGACAACATGTGCTGGGGTAATGCATAACACACTTACAGAGGTTGGCCTGTGAGACTGTCTCTCTTGTGGAAAAATCCTACGGCTTTAATTGCTCTCAAGTATTTATTTATACTTTTACCTAGTTTTTTATATATTTTATACAGTTTTACATTTTTGTACCACCCGAGAAAAACCTACAACAAGACCTGAGATGTTTGGTACAAATAGTAAAGATTTATTTCCTGGCAGATCCTACAGCAAATCCATCAACAGGACCCTAAACATCGGAACCTGTATCACTTGCCTGAGCAAATCCTTCAGCAAATCCATCCCACATCATTACAGACACCTTTGTGTGTCCTTCACCTGAGCTAATCCTACAGCAAACCTGTCCCTGGGGATTGATGGATGGGCTCCTCCCTGCAGAAGATCGGGTGGTGGTAACTCTGCCACCTTTGTGTTTGTATAACCAAAGAAACAAAAAAGAGCAGGGTGTTTTTCTAAGTTCCTGTGCTGTGTTAGGAAATTCTGTGTCCTCTGGGGAAGGAGGACGAGCAGGGATGGGTTTATCCTTGCAGGTGACGGGTGCAGCTTTGACTGTCTTAAACTTTGCACTCTGATTCTTTCAAATGCTCAGAAAAGTCTTAGCTTTAAGACTCAAAATGGCTGATCTGCGGATTTGGGTTATTCTAATCCCTTGATTTGAACAGATCTGGGAATTATCAGGATGAGAATTGGCCCTTGTAGACCATCCTTCTTCATTTTTATTGTCTACCCACTTCAGTCATTATTGTTCTCCCATTCTGGCTTGCTGGTTTTGGTTGCTTTTTTTTCCTGTGAAAGCTTCCTTTTCCCTCCACTTTTATGTAATTTCTCATCCTCTCTGGATGTCCATCACACAGCAGCCTTCTGTGGTGCAAAGCTACCTGCACATCATGGGTGTAGATCCATCATCTAGGAAATCGCCACCCTCTCTCCCCTGGAGTAATAACAAAATATCAGCACCAAATCTGTTTACTTGAGAAAAAAATTATACATGGGGGGCAATCATTTATTCAGAGCAAAGAAAACCAAAACAGCCAAGCCAGCAGCGCCCGTTTCATTGAGTGGACAAATGAGAGGTTTTTAAGTTCTTGGCAGTCTGATGGATAAAGGTACCTTGTCAGAAGGTCCCTCCAGATTGAGTTGCAAACAAAAGAGAGGAAAAGCTTGGGAAGAAAAGCAGATTTGTGGTGACAAAATGAGCAGGTCTGAGTGGGAGCTCTGGTTTCTGTGGTGCAGCTGCCCAAGGTGCTGCCAAGTGTGTGCCCAGACACCAACTCTGGGTGGACACTGGGCCTCCTTTCTTTTCTTTTTCAAAGTGGTCTGGTCAAGTCAATGCTTCCCTGCAGCTTAATCCTTCTTGCTTCCCATATCCTACTCCTGCATTCCAATCCTTCCACCCTCGGTGAGGCTGACCAGACCCACTCCCTTCTTGCACTATGTTATTTATGCATTTACATTATTTTTCCCTCAAAGGTCTAAATGTGAACATGGCTCTGTCACATGGAGAAGCTCCTCAAGCACCAGGAGTAGAGTCCATTTCACAGGGAAGCACATGATACCAATGAGAAATAAGAAAACAAAATTATAGAAATTATCTCTACCTGCCCTTTCCCTTTTTTGCCCCAGCAGCCTCACATCCTCTACATCCTCTTTTTCCCTTTCCTCCTTCCAATTCCACCCTTTGCCCCATCCCTCTCCAACCCACAACACTCTGGTAGAATTTCACCAATGCAGGCAAGTGGAACACTTCACGTCCAATCCGTGAATGAGGCCAGGGCACAGAGGAGTTTATTACATCATAAATTAGAACATGAAAAGCTAATACATTTTATACATTTGTCAGTGAGCGAGAGAGAGAAAGGAGGAAAAACCTTTTCTGCCAGGTTCCTCACAGCAAATCTGTCAGGCTGGAGAGAGGCTGCCGGAATGGAAGTATTTACAGACAGACAGAGAGAGCCCTGGTGCAGAATTGCAAAGCTCCTGCTGGGTGCTCCAGGGCTGTGGCAGGAGCCAGGATAGAGTTCTCAAGCCAAACCACACACAGACTACCATGAAAACCTTGGCTCTTCCTTTGTGGGGATCAAATAATGCTCAGCAGAGCTGTGGGGAAGCTGTCTGGGGGCTTTGGGAGTCTGGGGACTCAGGGGATGCTGCTGCTGTTTGTGTTGCAGGTCTGAGTTTACCTGGTGCTGCTTTACACAAAAAAAGGGGGAAAAGCACATCCAGAGAAGGGAATGGAGGTGGGAAAGGGGCTGGAGCCCCAGGAGCAGCTGAGAGAGCTGGGAAAGGGGCTCAGCCTGGAGAAAAGGAGGCCCAGGGGAGACCTCGTGGCTCTGCACAGCTCCTGACAGGAGGGGACAGGAACAGGGATAGGAGGAGAGGGAATGGCCTCAAGCTGTGCCAGGGGAGGGTCAGGATGGACATCAGGAGGAATTTCTGCATGGAAAGGGTTGTCAGGCATTGGAAAGGGCTGCCAAGGGAGGTGGTGGAATCACCATCCCTGGAAGAGTTTCAAAGGCCTGTGGATGTGGCACTTCGGGATATGGTGATGTCAACAGCCCGACTCAAGGATCTTACAGGTCTTTTCCATCCTTGATGATCCTACAATTCTAACTCAGATCCCAGACAGAGTTCTAAAGAGGAATTTTCTAGGAAATCTGTTCTACCTCCCAGGCACACATCCCTGTGGCTTTCCTGCTCTGTGCTCATTCCAGGTGGATTCTCCCATTTTAATTGAGCTTTTCCCGAGTCTCACTGCACCTCCAGTCCCTGAGACATTGCATTTCTGCTGCCTGGCAGATCCAGTGACAATGGGCTTCATATCTCTCCTTCCACCTCTCAAAACTCAAGGTGTTTCCCAGACATCATCTCCCTTGAAATAGTCAGCAAGTCAGACTTAATTAAGACAAAGAACAGCAAAAAGAAATAATAATTAAAACTTAGAAGTTACCTGCATAGATGAGAAAGTAAAAGGAGCTCATGGTGGAGAGAGCATTGTGTCTGAGGCTGGCATTACCCACAGCCAGGTCCTTTACCCCAAGGATGGGAGATGGCAGTGGTGGTGCCTGTGAGAGTTTAGCTGAAATTACCCACAAAAGATTTTTCTCCAGGCTGAACTGTCCCTCAGGCAGCTGCTGAACCCGTGAGTGAAGGGCAATAGTTGTTGCTTTGGTTGTTTCAGCCTTCACCACCCCCAGCCCTGAGGACACAGCTGGAGGCACAGCTGTGGGACTCCTGCTTTTGGGAGCATTTATCTCTGTGGGGTGAAGGTGCACTGCACACAACATTGATGGATGGAGGGGTGGTTAGAAGGACAGCCATGGAATTCCATGGAAAACGGTGTGGCAGTGGCTCCCCGAGTTTGCCACCTGTGCTCCTCCCTGGCTCCTGTTCCCTTGGCTCCCACCGTGGCTGTTGGTGTCACAATTCTCAGATCTGTGCTGCTGCCACCCAGGTCTCTTTGCCCCAAAGCAGTGCATTTTCAGGCTATTTTTCTCTCTTCACCCTTCAAACTCCTTCATTTGCCCCTCAGTCCCTTCACCCCACGTAGGAAAATGACCTTTGGAAGTCCTGAAGTATGGGGCAGACACCAAAACCCAGCTGAGGAGAGGAGCAGGACCAATTTCTGGAGCTGGGCTCCACCGTGGCTCAGATCCATCTCTCTCCAGAGCTTTGCTCAGCTCCCAGAGCTCTGTCCCGTCCTCCTTGCCAGGGTGGCTTTTCTGGCTGCCAGACAAAACACTCCAGATTAATTCCACTCTCTTCCTCTCTCTTTTTAGAAACTTTTAATTAGTCCCCAACTCAGCACCATTATTAGTATTTGTTATTAAGTATTAAAATCGCTCACCCCCAGCTCCTTCTCCCTCTGCTTCCCTCTTCCAGCCCTTTGTTTTAATTGTTATATTTTTTCATCAGTGATCAGCCAAGCTTCCCTAATGATCTAGGCTCATTTAAAGGGTTTATAACTCCGGCACAAAACTCCAATAAAAAAGCGGCAGCCTTGCTGGGAACCTCCTGGGGCTACTCAGCAGCCAGGAACACAAACTCATTTACCATTTGCCTGTTCCCCCCTTTTCTTAGTCACCATCACCCATTCTGTCAAAATATCTTCCTCTGCACGCTCAGAAACCCTTCATTTTTCCTTTTCCACATCTTTTCCCTCTCAATTCTTTCTCCCTAAGGATCGAGTCGGGAGAACTGGAAGAAGCCTTGATGAGGCACGTGGTGGAGTTAGCAGCAAACAGACCAAACCCACTGTTCCTCCCAGCATTTTCCCTGCCGATGCTGCATTCCTGTCCTCTCTCAAGAAGAAAAACATAAAGGGTTGTAGTGAGGCTGAGGAAAGAAATAATCTGGCTGTATTTCTCCTGGAGTATATTTAGCAGTTGCGAGTTACCCCTCTGGAGAGCTTAAAAGCCTCTTTTACAAACCTGCAAGTCAGCACTGCCTTCCCCTCCTTGCTCTTCTCCCTTTGTGAGAGGTGTAGATTTACACACCAGACAAAGGGTTGCTTGGCACACTCTCAGAGTCTTGGCCCAGCTTCCCACCGAGTACAGATGTTCCTTCCAAACCTGCCTTTAGCCTCGTGCACAGCCAGCAGGAGATTTGTGGGGATCCAAGCAGGAAGAGGAGTGCAGGCTCTTCTCCAGGAGCACAGACCATGAGCTAGACCCAGGTAGGCTCTCCTGTGACCCACTGGGCTTCTTGCCCATGGCCTTGGGCACCGGGCAATTAGCCAGGGTGAGGGGCAAACCAGGAGGACACGTGACCTCCTTGCACCAAGATTTTGGAGGGAAACCTCACAAAAGTCATTCCCCTGTCTGTTTACACACAAACCCCTTCTGAAATGATGAGGAGGGAAGGGAGTGTGAGTGGTAAAAAAAGAAATTAATAAAGTGAGGCAGGGAGTGGATTTATGTGGCCTGCCTTTAGCCACCTGCCGTGTGGCTACTTCCATCTGAGCTGCCACTCTGGGCCTCTCTCTGGAAATGCCCCAGGGAAAATAAATATTTTTAACACCCTGGTTACCCTGCCCTTGTGAACCAGTGGAACGCTGACCATTTCACACCAAAAAAACACCCAGTTCTTCCAGCTGACATGCTTCCCAAAGCCATCCATTTCCAAATTATGGAGCAAACAATGCCATTAATTGGCCTTGCTTTGAAGTCACCATGACTCCCAGGAATGAGCCTGACAACATCACACCCGCACTGACCATGTGAGTCACAACTGGATTGATTCACTGGACAAGCAGCCTTTTGTTCTCACTTGAAAGAAGCCCAGCTGAAAGGCCCAGCAATGTGTTCAGTCGTCTTCAAAAAGCCGGAATCTTTGGGTGGGAATAAACAGTTGGAGCTCCTCAGTCAGCCATTTGAAAAGAAGTTTCCCAAGGAACTTTGGCACTGTCCTCCCCTGGGTGGCTGCTGGGCTCTTCTGGGAGAGGATTTCTGGAGCTGGTTGAGCTGCTTTGACACGTATTTCCCATCAGCAGTTTGAGTTTTGGGGAGAGAGAAAAATAGCAAAAGAAAACAAATCAACCTATTGAAATATTTCACGAAAGGTGGGAAAAACAAAAATGTTTTGGGGTATTTTGGGGTTTTCAACTTGGGCTGGAAGGGCAGAACACTAAGTAGGGTCTGTGGAGGATGCTGAAATTAGAGACCTGCTTGGTGATACAGAGCTGTCTTCTCCTTGTTTCCAGCTGCTCCATTTAATTAAAAGAAAGCTAAACAATCCATTACATTAAATTACTTTCTGCACATTACTTTTCCACATAGACAACTGAAATGGTCACCACAGGGATGTTGTCTGACCACAGGCTGGAAAGGAGATAAACCATTCTCAAAATTATTTTATTCTTGCTTGAAATATCACCCTGATGACCTGGTTAGGAGCCATTCCTGACTGCTGGGGATTCACCAGGAATGTGAGGGATGTTAATGGAATGTAATCCCAGCCCCATCTTGTTTATTCCTGCATCATATCGCATGATGATGAGGATGCCAAATCACAATAACGCTGTGGCAAACAAAAGGGGTTCTTTCATATTTCCTCTCTCTACTCTGTCACCTTCACCATGGAATCTGCAGTAAATAATAGCATTGTAAATAAAGAAATCATAAATAAAATCATAAATCATAAATAAAATCATACCATGGGTCAGTCTCTACCTCAGTTGCTTCTTCAGAGCTTCTAACCCATGCCAAACAGTCCATATTTCTTGTTTCACTTTCTAACTTAAATACTCCTTTAATATTAGAAATCAAATATGCCAGGGATGTCTTGAAGTATCACATGGAAACAGAATTTGTAGGAAAACTCCTTGTCCCTGTGGGCATTTTGTTTTCCTTCCAATTCTTGTTCAAAAGAAGGATAAAAAATATTTGGAATCTTCCTCAGGAACCCATTAGGTCACAGAGCAGGCTTTGCCTCCTGGAGAGGAATTCCCCAGGAGCACAGCTCGAGTCCAGGCTGGAGCAGGGAAGGAGATGCTGGATAAAGCCCTGCTCTGATGGCCCCTGTGTGCTGCCACCAAGCCCCTGCCTCGCCATTCTGCCATTTTTATAACATTCAGCTCTCAAAGCAGCTCCCAAAGCTTGAGGCAAAACCAACCTGGACTGACTTCAGGAGGAGAACTGAACAAAAACAACATCCTGGCTTAAACCCTCTGCCTCTGTTACAGCCCTGCCCTTATTTTCTGCACTCCACACCACTTTCCCTCTGAGAAAATTGTTGCCAAGTGGCTATTTTGAACATGGTTGAGTGCAGATTGTTAAAGGAGAGCCAGGCTTCTGTGTCTGTCTTGCTGACTATTTTTGTTTTATTCGCCATCTCAGACAAAACCATTCTGAGGGTAAATATCTGTTTACTGTTTGTGCATAATGCATTATGGTAGGAAATTGTCTCTTCCTCCCTCATTTACAGCGTTTGCACCTCATCCTGTGCTGACCTCCCAGCAGCAGCACAGACCTTTATGACCACAGAGCTCCAGCACCATCATTCTCTCCTGGAGCAGCTTCCAGAAGGGAAATGCCATTGGCTTTGGGTTTGGGCACACAGCAGGAAATGTATTCAGTGCCTGGGCCCGGAGTGGCAGCCTCGCTCTGTCTCACGTTTGCCCTGTTTGGAGCCTATAAACTGCTGGACTGGATTTTCAGTCATCAGCATCCTCTTAACCCAGGCAGCATTAGCTGAGTCCTTCAGTGGTCTCATCCACACAAGTATCTCACTCAAATACCTTGGGAATTATCCCATCCTCTCGCTGAATCCGAGGTCGCAGGGAATACGAGACAGGAATCACAGATTCTGCTGATGGCCGTGAGAGAGGGGGAATTATCAGATGAGGAGGAAGGAAGCTCAGACTGCGCCCACACTTTGTCATGGTCAGAGTAAACACCAAGCTTTTGGTTTTACAAGAAAAAACGTTGCCAATTAATCACCTGCTGGGAAACGTCCTGCTTCCCTCTGCTCGTGTCTTCATACAAAGAAGTTGTTACTACAGTTTTTCAGAATGAACAAAACCACACCTTACACTGGGGACTTCTTCACAAAAAAAACCCAAAAAACCAGAAGCCAACCCAAAAGGCAGCAGGTCAAACACATTAACAACTGACTGGTATTATATTATTTTATTTTCTCTCTGACTGTTTTTAATCCTCCCCTAGCAACATAAGCTATTCCCACTCAAAGCTTTCAGCCTCATCTTAAATTTCTGTGGTCATCTCACTGTATTTGTATCTGTAGGTCCCTGCCAGCACTGGGCAGCGATGCAATGAAAAGAATGATGTTTTTCAAGCCCTGCAGTCAGGTCCTCAATGTTCCCAGCATCTGACTCTTGCCTGCAGAGGTGTGAATCAAAGTCTGGTTTCCCATGTGGTCACACCAGATGGTTGGCTCAAAACCCATCATTTCTTTACAGCAAAACTCACTAGACACAGACAGTAACCATAAGATATATTGGAAACTCAAATCTCGTATAATCCAGGCTGCCAACACCCATGCAAAAGATCCCTCACCCTACTCCTTTTGTCAGCTCTTCAGGAATGGTTTCTCTGCTGAAAATGTCCTGAAACACTTCAAGGCAATGACAAAAATACATTCTTACCATCAGCCTGCATCCTCTCATTCTGAAAGATCTCGTTGTTACTTCTGAACTTTGATTGTCAAATTACACTCAAGGACCATTTCACATGCCCCAAAAGGCAGCACCGTTCTCAAGGAATGCTTGGAAGCAGCTATGAAGAACAGCAGATCATGTTCCAATATTATTTCATTGTCTGTGGCCCTCTGCAGTGGGTTCTGGAATTTGTTGTGGGTGGACACCTCCAGCTGCATCACTCTGTGCCTTGCACAGAAGAATCGGGAATGCTGAGTAAGTCCCTGCCCTGGTGAAATCGTGAAGGGAGCGCTGGAGAGAACATTATTCAGTAAAGCAAATAAGAATTTCCGAAGGAGGCCGTGTTGAAAACAATCATATGTAGGGGAAATCTGGCTCTGTGTATTCAGTGACCACAAGAGGTCAGGGCATCAGTTTCCCATTGCATCTTAAAAGCAACATCTCGAGGAGCCTGGAGCTAGGATACTATTTTAGCTGTGACTGTTCAGTTCGGAAATTCCATCTTTAAACATTCCTTAA
Organism: Pardalotus punctatus; assembly: GCA_013400915.1. Lineage (NCBI taxonomy): Eukaryota > Metazoa > Chordata > Aves > Passeriformes > Pardalotidae > Pardalotus > Pardalotus punctatus. The sequence continues at coordinate 51,924 of VZTX01009151.1, read as the reverse complement.
CAGGGGTTACCACGGGAGCAGCAGCCCTTCTTTTCTTTGCACTTGAGTCTATCAGGATAATAGTCAGGTTTGTCTTTCTTCATGTTCCAGGTCTTGCTCCACAGATTGAAGGTGTACAGAAATACTGTATTTTATACTAAAAGCCACCATCAACACCTCCATTTCCTTTCCCAACCAGACTCCCTTCATTAGGAATAAACCTAGCTGGTGACAAAGCTGTCCCAGGGTGACCTCAGGTGTGTAGAGTCTCTTCCTACAGAAGCTTTTAAGCCTCACAAACCTCCCTTTTCTCCCTTCCAAATCCACTTCTCCAGCAGGAGGAAAGGTCAGTCTAGGAGACAGCAAATGCATTATGTATTTCAACTCCAAATTAAGACTATTTCTGCAAATACAGCTCTCCATCTATGAGAGGTCTATGTCAGGGAGACAGAGGAAGAAGGAGTTATATAAAATAGTAACATATTCATTGCATATATATATGTATTTATATAACTGTAGGAACTGCATACACATTGCCCTCTGAGAACCACTTTCTGTGGCACCTCTTTTTACCAATGTAGTTTTTCTAGAGAGTGTCCAGCCCAGGCATTAACTGGGCTTGACCCAGTTTGGTGTATAAAAACAGAAAAGATTGCTGCCAAGGATCTTAAATGATGAATTTTTCATCTGCAGCCTTGTTTCCCTGCAAAGTCCAGCCTTAGTCCCCGTCTCTGTCTGCAGCACGTCCCCTTCAGCAGGTCCTGCTTTGTGAAATTGCATTTCTTTGTTTACTCTGCATGGTGCCAAGAAATGCCTTTCTTCCCTTTCTTTTTTTCTTTTCTTTATTTTTGAAGTGAAAGTTATTAAGCTACTTCTGGCATAATACCTCTAAATGCCGAGTCCGTGAGAGGGAATTTTAACTTGGTTAATCTGACACAAATGAAAAACTATTCAAGGCTTGAGATGACTGGAAAGTTTAGTGTCATGGCTTTTTCAGGAGAAAAAGAGGGTTCTCAGCAAAATTTCATTTGAACACTTGACGTTATTTATTTCCTTTAAAGTAAAGTGGTGGGCATGGTTTAAAGACACAGGAAAAACTGAACTGATGGTTCTGCTCGGTGCTGGGGGGCACATGGGGCAGACAGAAGGGGATGGGGAGGGTTCTCCTTATTGATGTGAGACCGTGGGTAACTGCTCCCACTGGGAGCTGGATTCTGCAGTCTTGCTCGGGGCTGAAATGGAAATGTCACTCTCTTAAAAGTTAAACTTCAGCTGCCATCATTTCTGTGACTATTATCAGCAGAGGAAAATGGGAAGGAGAGGCTCACTGTGATACAGAGACCTCCGATGTCTGAGATCATTCCTTTCCTTGTTCAAAGCCATTACATCTGAATTAAAGACGTCTGGGGGATGCTCCTCATCCTAAAGCTTTTCCATTTTTTATTTGCATGTCTGGAGGCAGAAAGAAACAGGATCTGCCAGAGTTAAGCTATGCCAGTGCTCGGAGGGGTGTCCAGGACAGTGTCCAGCCAGTGGATGACATCCATGGCCAGGGACACAACTCCCAGGTGATTTGAGGACCATTTTCAGAACTATGCTGAGAGCTGGTGGAGCCCCAGCATCTTCTCCTCCTCGAAGGGGTGAGTGGGGTGTGTGTTTGTGGGTTGTTTCACTCCTGAGCAGCAGCTGGGATAAATGGGCTGAAGCTGCCCTCTACTTTTTGCTCCAACAGCCATGGATCAGGTTTTCCACAGCTGAGCTGAAACCCATGATTCATAATCAGTTTCGTTTGCGAAATGTTCTTCTAATTGATCAGACGGAGACCAATTTCAGTGTGGGAAACTGAACCCTGAGAAAATTAATTACCCGCCAGGCTAAACCCATTTCCTTTGGCCCAAGTACAGCTTATTGTATGTTACTGAGAGATGACTGGCTGTCGAGAGAAAGGCAATGCTATAATTCTTCCTAGGACACGCTACATTGGAAGCAGATAAAGTGCTGCTGGCTGAGGGCACTGGCTATGCTGAGTGGGGAGGTGGCACAGGGAAAGGGGGAAAGGGACAGTAAATACATGGCAAAAGGCTCAGAGGGAGTAGAGATAAGAGAAAGGAGAAAATACACCAATTTTAAAATCCCAGAGTCTCCCAGGGATTAGTCACTAAGAGTTTGCCTTTGGGGACAAGGGGTTTTAACATTTCCTGTGCCTCCTTGGTGCTCATTTTACACCTGTGAGATATGGAGGGATGTCACAGACCCTGGGCAAAAGGCACAGGCAGAGAGAGATTTTTTAAATTTTTTTTTTGGTGCTGTGATGCTCCAGTAATGAGGGTAGTGAACTTAGCAAGGCTCCTCAGCCTCGGGGCAGGAAGGCTTAGAATAAATGCTGTAACTGAGCAGAAAGCATCAGGGAGTAAAAGTGGACTCTCTTTCCTCCTTTAGGCTGAGGAGATGTGGAAAATCCAGGACTCCCAGGTGGCTCCAGGAGCATGGGAATGAGGGTGTTGCACACTGGTGCAGCCCAGCTCTGCTCCCGGCACGGGAATTGCTGCTCTCACAGCTGACTGCCATCCCCGTCCCTTCCAAGGCCTCCTGGCATCGGGATACCAAACTCAGAGCCCTCCAAGACAGGAGGCGTTACAGCTTTTTTAATTAAAGCCAATTGGGTAATGAAAGTAGCAGGAGTATGTTCCCACTCTGTGAACGGATAAATTAAAGCTCCCAGCGAAGACGGCAGACATGGAGTCTGTGAGGGGAGCAGATTTTCGATGGAAATCCTAATGACTGCCATCTTTAAGCTAATGACATCCTGCCCACACAATTCTGCCAGCTTCCAGGGTAGCAAAATAACCGCAGAGGGAACATGGATCTCCTTCTCTTTAGACTGGGGCTTCAACAGGGAAAAACATTAGTGTTACAGGATACTCAGCCTGCAATCCCCTGACAGTCAGAGCCAGCTACTCTCCAGCTGCTCCAGGTTAATAGAAATACTTCCTTGGCTAGACCCCAGCACAAAACAAAATAGGATTTACAGCCAGAGTAAAGCTAATCAAAGAAAAAGGACAAAGGTTTATCAGCAGCCAGAACTTTTCAGAAGCAAAGAAGTTAGTGATGTCTGGGTCAACAATGTTCTCCTGCTTCAGAGAGTCCTCGATGCAGATTGCTTGGGGAATACCTTGCCTTGATGGAAAGTTTTAACCCTTTGACTTTTGAAAGGACAGGGTCTAGGTGTATTTATTGGAAAAACCTCAAATTCAAACAAAATAATCTCTGTGCGGCTGCCAGCCTTTTATCAGCGGCTGTGTGGAGGTGCTCAGGAGCTCTGTGTAAATGCGATGTACTTAAGAAACAAAGGTTGAGTGGAATGACCACTTCAAATGCAGATGTCAGGCGTCTTTAAAGCCCTGGGTTTTGAGGATCACAAAGCTGGGTTAAGGCTCCTGCTCTGCCTTCCTTCTCTATCCACCTTTTTGTTGCTCCAAGAAAGAGGATGGCACAACTGAGAGTCAGGCTCAGGATGATTCTCAGGGGAAAATACAATTCTACAGTAATTCCTAATGGTGCATTGTGGAATTTTCCTCTTAAGACAGGATCTTCCTTGTTACATACCCTGCCTCAGAGACCTCTGTTCCCAAAATCTGGAGTGCTCCAGGGCTCTATCTCCCTAACAGGCCAGCTGGAAGAGGAAATACCCTGCTATGGAAGAGGGAGAGAAACCTGGGAGCAGTGAAGAGGTGCAGGAATCAAAACAGTACAGAGAAAATTGAAAGAAGTGCCCACTGAATTAATGATATGGAGATAATTGCTATTCTATTTAGGACCTCTTATTCTGTGACACAGCCAAGATGTAATACAGCTGGAAATCAAAACGGATGGAAGTTCATCCATTGAGGTTTATGGCTACTGTTAGTTTCTGATGGATCCTGATAGCCTGCTAAGTAAACATCTCACTACCTGCCTCGGGAACCAGAGTTCACAGCTCCTCCAATCCCTTGCAGCAGGAATGCTTTTATTAACCCTCTTAGCGTGTTTGAGTCCACCCTTCTCCTTCTGGGGGTACAACAGCAAAAGTCAGGGTTCTCTGAAGTGAAACACAAGTTTTGAAGGGGCAAATTCAATTTAAATCATGACTGTGAGCCCATATTTTTACTGGCAACTATGCAAGTACAAAACTACCCCAAAAAATCTTGGTGAGTTAAGTCAGTTTAGCATTTTCCTACCCATCAGCTCAGTTACTGTAGCAGAGGTTTTGTCCACTCTCATCCCTTAGCTCTTGGATAAACGGCAAAACTGTATTGCTTGCCTCCAGCTTTTCTTCCCGTGCTTCTCTGCTCCTCCCCTCTTCTATTTTCCAACAGGAAAAGAAAAATAAGAACAGAATAAAACATGTTAAAAGACAAAAGCTATTTTCCAAATGCTCATTAATTTAAACATCCGGAAAAGATTGATAAAGGATCAACACGCACTTATTGAACAGAAATTTGGGAGAGCAGCGGGAGGTGAACAGTGACTCTCCTGGAGAATTGTGCTGGTCCAAGTGCAGCTCACCTGGCCATTCATTCAGTGCCCACTGAGGGGGAAAGGAGATGAGATATTACTCCATTATAGTCTCGAATGTATAATTCATACAATGCCAATGAAATAATGATAAATGACTGAATTGCTCACAAAGGCCATTCTTCACACTTTAGCCCATTTTAAAAAATCTTTCTTTCCTCTCTTCTAAACTTTCTGTTAATGACTCCCCTCCATGCCTTTTCTTCGCTTGGCAGAGATGCTCTAAAGAGGCAGTAAGAGTTATGTGAGAAGATGCAGAGGAGCTGTGGATGTCTGGAAGAAATTCTTCCAGGTGAAGCCCTGGCACAGGGTGCCCAGAGCAGCTGTGGCTGCCCCTGGATCCCTGGCAGTGTCCAAGGCCAGGCTGGACAGGGCTTGGAGCAACCTGGGAGTGTGGGAGGGGTCCCTGCCATGGCAGGGGGGGGAATGACATGATCTTTAAAGTCCCTTCCAAACTGTTCCGGGATTCTAAATCTCCCTCTCTCTTTGTATATATAGATCTCCCATTATATACATAAATATGAATGCAAGTATGTATGAACCAGCTCACTTTATACACATCCTTCTGTCATCTGATCCGGTTTACACAAACCCTGGGCTTCTCAGGTGATGTGTCTGCACTCTGGTTTCCTCTCCTGCCCCGCGGACAATGAAAGGTAACTGCAAATTCCAAACCAGTTCTTGATTTGTTTGGTGTTGTTTGCCCTCTGTGAGATGACAGCAGCATGTGTGGAACACAAGGTTCTTGCACGTGCTCTGCAAGAATTTTGAGTCCACGGAACCAAACCAAACCAAACCAAACACAACGCAACCAAACCAAACCAAACCAAACCAAAC
>VZTX01009151.1:4325-46428 GCA_013400915.1 Pardalotus punctatus | reverse complement strand
AACCAAACCAAACCAAACCAAACCCAACACTACACAACACAACCAAACCAAACCAAACCACACCAAACCAAACCAAACCAAACCAAACCACAGCACTGTGAATCCTCGGGCTGGATGGGAAAGCTTCCCTGCTCCTGGTAACTCCCCTGCTGCGCATTCACCTGGCCCTGCCTGGTATTCTTTATCCCCTGGGAAAGGCAGGCAGCAGATGAGCTGGAAACAGGGGCTGGGAAAGGAATTGCAGCTTGGAGAGCCACAGCTCTGGTGTGAGATGGATCGGGAGTGGTGGGAGGATCAGTCATCCCTCGCTCTGAGCTGCTGTACGGAGGTAATCAAAACCTGGGGAAAATCTTGTAAAGACCGCAGCACACAGATGGATGGACAGACAATCAGATAGATCATAAGCAAAAAGAACAGTTTAAAATTGCCTTTCTGTTTGTGACCTGGTTTTCCCGAGTCCTGAGTGCTCGGTTCATGGCACGCGCTGTGGGAGCAGCCCTCTGGGGAATTAGTCCAGAGGCAGGGCCTGCACTTAGAGGCCTATTTTTGCAAATTTTACTTATGTATATTTGAAAAGGTGAGAAAGCACCAGCCAAGGATGTTTTCTAAAGGTCGAACCTTTCTTTTTCATGGAGCTTTCCCCCTCTGCTTGCTTTTATTTCCAGGTACTCCCTAAGGACGATTGAAACTCCATAGCTCTGAGCACATCCTTTGTCCTGCGTAATCATTGTTAACAGCCCAAAAGATGAGATAATGGCGACCCATCTTGGGGACTCCAAGGTTCTGATTGTTCAGAAAGGTCATAGAAAAGCCACGTTTCTAATCTTTGCAAAAGAAGAGATTAGCAGGCAGCCTTGCTGAGACATTTAAGGGGTGGGGGGAAGGAAAAGGAGAAAGGTGATAGAATGCTCTGGGTTTGACTTGGATACAAGGAGTAGGAACTGTGAAACACAGCCGCGGTACTGAAAAGGAAACAGGGAGAAAATTCCTCTGCAAAATACACCGGCACCATGAGGAGAAAGCGGGAAAAAGCGTGAAAAGACGCAAGGTTTGGGGAAAGAATATTCAGTGTAAGACGAGTCAGGGTGCTCTTTATTGCTCCAGCAATCGAGCTTGCTGGCCTTCACCTCTGATTCCTACAGGAATAATGGAACTGTTGTGGGTGAGAATAGGAATGGGACAGATGGAAAGACTGGATGGGTCTGTGCCCCATTAGTTTCTACAATTTGAAGTTGATAGGCAAGACTCGAGGAGTTGTCTGGTGTTCCTGTAGCCCACTGGGGTATCATCACCCACGAAAGGCAATTCCACCCATGATAAAAGAAGTGACCAGTGCAGAGGGAAGGGATGAATCAGCTCTACAGGAGGTCATCTGTCTTTGATTAAACTAAAAAAAAAAAAACCAACCAAATGGGATGAGGTCAGAATAAAGGGCTCATCTCACCTCTCCTGAGTCAGAAAAATCCCACCCAGGACCCTCTAAGGAGTCCTTTATGTCTGGAGCAGATTCTGGGAGCACAAAGGGTCCTGTCCCATGTTCTCATCTCGTGTTATCTGTTATGGAAGGACTGCAACATGCACAAGCAGAGCTAAACAAGAAAAGCTGTGTCAGACGCAGCACACGATCACCTTGTTCAGCTCCATTTTGTCTCTATTTCACCCAAATGATTATGGAATTTGTTAGGGATTGTGGTTCCTGTCCCAGTTTCGAGGACGTTCTGGCAGCAGATGAGAGAAGCATTTGGGGCCAAGGACTTAAAAAATTCAGGCCCAGATTTCAAGCTTCTGAGGTTTGAAGTTATTTTATGCTGGGAGTTTGGCTTGGATACATCTTCAGTAGCTGCTAGAATCAGACAGAATCTCCAAAGCTTTGGAAGTATTCCTAGTGCAAGAAATTACCAATTTCTATATTTTTGTTGCTCTTGATGTTTTTGACACCCAGGAACAAACTGTCTTCATTTAAATGAGATGAGAAAAGTATCTCCTGCAAATTATGCCATTTCTTTTCCCCATTATGTTTTTCTGCATCTTCTGGCAGTGCTGTTGCAAAACCAACAGCAAACGGTCGAGTGGAACAGCAAAGACAATAACTTTAATGGAAAGAAATTGGGAACTGGAAGATGACACAGATTGCATTAGGGAAAAAAAAAACCCTGAAATAATATTTAATTTCCCTGGTCATAAATAATATGTCCGCCCACATTACAAACACATCAAATATGACAGGAAAAATAGGCAGTGACATGAGAAAATATCATTATTTCTTCATTAAATGTTTTATATATTTGTAAGTGTGGGGGAAAATTAAAAAAAGCACCCTGACAAGCAAAAATATAACAGCTGAAGGGCCATTAAAGAAATGAATTAGGACTCTAGAAGTGTGCAGATGCAGAAATCAAAAGGAAAAATATGTCACAGGCAAAACTTGGACTGTTGTTAGAATCCAGTTCCTTTTCAGAAAGGAAGTGGGGCTGTTGGGGGGCTCTGGACACTGGTCAGCCATGGAGAGGGGCTCAGTGATCCCTTCAGGGCTGCTTTCGAGGTAAAGGCTCTGCTCTGCTGAGGGTTTTTGTGTAGTGGTGGGTGGGCACAGAGGATTCGTACACAGCACCTTGCAGAGTGTATCAGGCTGAGCACAGAACTAGAGGCACTGGAAGTTTGGTGCTGATTTTTCAGGAAGCTGCTGGAAATTTGGGAAGGTCATAGGGGTTGTGGGTGTAAATTTCCATGTAGGGTTAGGGGAATGTCGGGGGCATTGCAGGTCCAGCTGAACTGCTCGATTTGAGGAGGGATTTACATTCCATATGTGTCCCTTCATCATCTTCCCGGATTTCAGGTTCTCATGCACACAATCACTCACCCTCTGTGGACGCCAAAAATACCAACAGTGGGTCAGGGAGGGCAAAAAAAGCTCCATGTGAAAGATGAGTTTTAGGGGAAAGGGGTTCAACACTCCTCATGTTGTTTCTTCACTACACTGCTGGCCTGTACCTCTGTAAGAACTCAGCACTGAGGCTCTAATTGTTTGTGTCTCTCTAACGATCCATCCTCTCCATCCCTCTCCAGCCTGGTGACCAGAACACATCCATCCTCAAGAACATTATCCCCGTCAGTTCTGCTCCGAGACGCTCGGCATCGCTCAGCACCGAGAAGTCAAGGTCACGACACCCGGCTCAGCCTCAGCTCCTCTGCTCTCGGTGCTGCTGAGGAGCTCCTGCTCACCCCCACACTGATGGCACCGGCACTGCTCCCCTCCAGATTGTTTAACAGATGCTCCTGATAAATACCCGAGCAGCTGAAATTCTGCGGGAAATGGAGCGCGGCTGCCGGTGAAGGATGGGAGACACTCACAAGGTCTTTGGGATGGGTTTCACACGGGCAAAGGGGTTTGGCCCTTTCACCGGGATGGAAAGGCAGGGATTGGGATGGGCTTGAATGGTAAGAATTTTATAAAATGTGAGCATGTCCCAGGCTGCAGGCAAAGGTGGGCTCTGCTAGGGGAAATATCCTGGGCTGTGCCAGGTTAGAGGGCTCCCAGCTGCATCTGTGCACGTAATGAATTCACTGGTAGCCAACAAACACAGAATTTCCAGTTTGAATAAATACACACTGTGTGTGTCTGTGTGTATACATATATTTACATGTGTTTGTTTATATTTGAGTTCCACTGCTCTCAAATAGCTATCTAATGTATTTGGGAAGACAGAGTGTAAACAACTGATTTGGGGGACAAGTTTGTTGCAGTCATTTTTAGCTACACAGCCAGAGAGGTTTTCCTGGTGTTCTCTCCACCGACATTTAGCAGTCCCAAGCAATGGATGGATTGAAGCATTAAAACTTTTCCCCCTTTTGACTTGCAAAAGACAGCCCTGCAAAATGCAATGTCCCTGTGAAATCTATATTTCATCAAGAGAAAAGGTTTTGTTTAACATAACATCCTCTCACAAAGCTTCTCCTGTCCTCAGAAACAGCATTCAAGGGTTTGAGCGCTGGAACAAAATCTAACTGATGCTCCCACTGCCCCATTTTTTCTCTTTCTCCTGCATTTGGTTTATATGTACACCTTCAGTATTCCTTTGAAGCACAAGAGATTTTTACTGAGTATAAGGATAGGAAAGAGAAAAGAAGAATGAAATGCCAAAGACACACAGAGGGGAGAAGGATGGTGGGTATTTTGAGAAGGGAAAGAATGAGTAGCCGGGGTAGTAGTTGTAGTTAATATAGTGAACTTCCATTTTTACAGGAAATTCCTCTTCTGAATTGGAAGCAGCAGCCCAAGTTCTCAAACCTCGCCACAGAAGAGAAATTATGCTAAAAGAAAAAATCACATGGAGACATCAAAATGCCATAATGTGTGGCACTCTATGCCATTACAAGCTATTTAAAATGAATGCCTTAATGTAATATAAGATCCATATAAATTAGGTTGGAGAAAAATGTGAACATCGAGTGTTTTTCTGTTCTCGAAACAAAATATTTTGCCGTTACCAAAATAGAGTCAAAACAATTTAACTATTCTTCATCAAACATTTCATTGTAATTGACCTGGTCCTGTGAAACCTTGTAAAAAACACCTTTACCTTCCAACAGCAAACTGCTCAGGTGAATAGCAATCAAACAATGGGGAAAAAGTAGTTTTTAAGAATTTTTGGCTATTGAAACACGAGTAAAAGGCAACAGGCCTTTGGTCTGGACTGGGTCATTGATAATTTTCTTTGTATCACAGACACGGAGTGGTGCATCCTAACCCACACAAGGAATATCTCTGAGTAAGGTCCCTGACTGGAAATTGCTGCAGTGAATCCCTTTCAGCTCAGCCCTGTCCCTCCTGCTCCTCTGCAGCCCCACAGGAGGGTGACAAACACTGACTCTGGGGGGACATCGAGTGCTGCCAAGGGACACGGGACAGCAGAGCCCCTCGTCCCTTGGGATGTCTGAGCAGGGCCCTGCCAAGCACCTGGCACTGCCAGGAGAACACGGCACTGCTTTGCTTGTGTTTATGACTTTTTCTTCTCATTTTGAACTGTTCTTATATCAAACCACGAGTTCTCTTACTTTTACCCTTCCAATTCTCTCCCCTATCCTGCCAAGGGAGAGTGAGTGAGTGAGTGAGTGAGTGAGTGAGTGAGTGAGTGAGTGAGGCTGATTTGCTGGCTGTGGTTAAACCATGGCAATAACTCATCCTAAAATACTTCATCCTAAACCAGAGAAATGCATTAAAGGCCACAGTCCTGTGTCAGAGGGAGCCTTTTGGTGCATGGACTGCACTCTTTTGGGAATTGGGCCATTAAGCATGGATTTAAGTGCTTTGCATTAGGCACTCAGATTTAATTTGGGTTTGCTGCACAATTTCCCAGCACTCGTGGTGCTGCCCAGGAGAAGGTGCTGTGCCTCAGCAGCCTCTGCACAAACTCCACTCTCATTTCTGCTCTCCCTGGAGCTCCTCTACACCCCAAATCCCCACTTCCCCCTCTTTCCACTTCCCACTTCCTCTGTGGGCTCTTTCCACCCATCCTATGGATGAGGGTGGAGCTACCACTGACCATAGCTGAGATTTCTGCTGCTTGGCCAAGGTCAAGGAGGTTTTCCTTTTCATTATCCTGTTACTGGCAGCAGCCTCTGCATACAGGGAGCTCCATCAGTAAATCCCAGGGCACAGCAGGCTGGGGGCACACAGATTACCACGACCCATCAAGCAGCAGAAATGAGAAATAGGCAGCTGAGCACAGGCAGTGAGGAGAACTGTGTTAACATTAGCGAGAAAGCAGAGCAAAAGCAACAGGGGAAATAATTAACAACAAATACATCAGCTGCTTCCCACCGTTGGAGAGGCAGGTGGGACATGGGGGCTTCCCAAGTCGGGAGTGGAATCCACCCAGAGGCTGCTGAAATTCTGAGTGCACCTTCCCAATTTCTGCAGCTGCTTCTTGTGCTTTGCAGAGCTGCCCAGAGAAACCAGCAAACTGATTTCCAGGCAGAAAATTGTCCCTGAGCACTTGGATGTTTTGGGGTTGAGTGGGACTGTGTTCATCCTGAAATCTCATGGCTTTGGCCATAGTCTGGGTTTTGTGTCCAGGGCATCATCTCCCCTCAGTAGGGTCATCTCTGTGTTTTGGTTGAAAAAAAGTAATAGCACACTAGTATGAAGGGAGGCAAAGAGAAAAGGGATAAAATAAAAATGTGTGTCAAATAAAATGGGAAGGAAGATTTTAGAAGAAAGAGAGAGACAGAGAAAAGCACTGCAGGCAACAGAAGGAGAGTGAAGAGGAAAACTGGGTAAGTGGGAGGACAGAATGAAATGCTGAGGTACAGAAATCAACAAATGCATGAATACATAGTGAAAAAGCAAGATCCAGGTTTTCTATTCATTGGTACAACTCCATTAAACCTTAGGGAGAGTCCAGCCCCTGACTCAGAATCATTGAAACATTTAGGCTGAAAAAGAGTGAGTGAGTGAGGCTGATTTGCTATTCCTCCAGCACTGCCAAGGCCACCCATGTCCCCAAATGCCACATTTACACATCTTTTAAATCCCTCCAGGCACAGTGACTCCACCACTGCCCTGGGCAGCCTGTTCCAGTGCTTGACAGCCCTTTAGGCAATGAAATTTTTCCAAATATTTTTCCTAAAGCTGCTTTTTGGAGCTTTATGGATTTCATAGAGCTTTGTGAATTGGCAGCACCTCAGCCTGTGGCTCATGCACTGTGGGCTGCAGTCCAAGCAAGGATACATCGCACACAGCATCATTCCTTCCTAGGGCACCATCTCTTTATTGCTCCCAATTCCCCAGACTGTTTGCTAAATATGATTGGCAGGAACTCCTGTTATTGTCAGCAGGATTTTCATTCCCATCACCTCTCCTGACCGTGCCCTGTGTCAAGGACCATAGCCATGATCTCAGTGTCTGTCCATGCCCACCGAATTCTTTGTCACACCAAGCTAAAGTTATCTTCCAACCTGCTCTGCACATCCCACTCCTTCTACTCTCCCTTACACCCTTTAACTCTGGCTGAGTCTTTAAAAACTCCTGGGCAGCCTGTTATATTGATTGTCAGGGAGGGAATTTTTACTTTCCTGAGAAACAGGTGAATAAAACCACAGTAGAACCACTTCTAAAGACAAAATTAAGTGGGTCAAACCCTCCTTGTTTTTGCTTAGACCTTAGTCCAGGCCTTCATTTGATCCACGCAATTAATAATTTCTTGGGTTTAGCACTATCAGGCAACTGTTTTTCCCTGGATATTAAGCTCAGGAAGTATCATGGAAAGGAGATGCAGCAGGGCATGCAATGAATAGCATTAAGGAAGGAACGCCTGCTCTCTGAGGTATCATTCCTGCACTATATTTGTTTCTGAAGTCTCATGAATAGCATCCCTCTTCCCTGTGCATAGTTCCCAAACTTCTGAATTCTGCATGACTCACTGCCCCAAGCAGCAATGAATTGTCTGCCACGTTGCTACTTCTGGGGTATTAACAGAATATTGAGAATCTCATTCTTGATCTCCCTTAAACCCACTTGGTAAATGGATCCGCTCAGAGAAAGGATGAAAATAATGTGTGCAATAAAAAGGCCCCCAAAAAGGAGGAGGAGGAGAAAAAAAAAAGAGAAATGAAAGAAAAATATGGGATTTTCAGGGAGTCCTGACTGATCTCCACTTCATTATTGAAAGATTGGACTATTAAAGGGACACAGTAGGCCTGAAGGAATTGTGGGATCATTTGTGCAAATGGTAATTTTAGTATTCAGTCTATCATATCCATAAACATAATGTGGCTGGGACTGACATGAGTGATAGCAAATCCCCTTCCCAGGAGGCTCCATGCCACTTTGATGCAATGCCTGAGAACACAGAGAGCTGGAAAGCGAGAGATGCCTCCTCCCTCCCCATGCTTGCTCTGCACTGAGCTGATGGGTGAAGCCACTCTGATTACAGCAGATTTGTGGAATTAAATGGAAGAGTCGTAGCACTGACAAAGAAACTGTTCCAATTCCGGAAAAGCTCCTCTCGCTCTTGTACTTACTCGCTCCCACAAGCGAACATGCAAAAGCTGCTCAGTAAATAGAGATGTGTGACTCTGGCTCCACACTCCACTCTGCTCAAGTGCTAATCCCGAGGGAAATGCCTGCCAAACACTTCCCCCGCGTTACAGATGTGCTGCCTGTGCCCTCACACCCTGCTGGGTGGGGGAATCCACGTTCCAGCGCTGAGACATCGCTCTCCTGCTCTGCGTGAACTCGGACAAGCAGTGCCAGCTGGGATTTGTAGCTGTGCCCAGCAAGGATGAGCACCCTAATCCCACTGACCTCAATCTCAATCCTTTGGTAAGCACCGAGCATCCCTTCCCTGCTCTGTGTTCTTGAAATCCCTGACAGAAGCTGCTGCATGAAGTTGTGGTGGATAAATTGAGGTTAGACACTCTCTGGGATTCCTGTGGGCAAAAAATGGAAATGGAGGGACAGAACTAATTCCCTGTTAGGGGTAAGTGATTCATCTCTGTGCTGTTTCCATCGACCCTTGGCTCAGAAGAATAACCCTGGAAGGTCTTGTTCCCCCATCCTGTGGACCAGGACCTGCCCCTGGACCAGCAGAAACATGGAATGTTTGCCTGGTTTTCCCCAGCCCAGGACTCAGACATAGCAAAACCCAAATCTGCGCTGGACACTGACAGCATCAAACCAGCTCTTACTCATGGGCTGCCCAAGACAAATGTGTTTCATGGAGCTGAGTGAAATTCCTCGTGGGATTTGTGTTTTCGGAGTCCAAATGCTACACTGATGCACACTCAGCAGAGTAACAAGATTAACAAGCCTGAAGAAAGGCAAAATAGAGTGCTGTGACATCCAGATAGGAGAAGTGATTGCACACAGACCCCATCAGCAGCACTGTGGATTCACTTTAATGCACTGGAACACCAGTTACTAAAATCCAGTCCTAGATGGGAATGGCCTTGAATTTAGAAAACAATCTTGTTCTGTTTCTGACTCATACAAATGAGGCTTTCACACAAGTTCTGCATTGAGATAAATAAACACACATTCTCCCAGCTTTCTAAAGGCAAAGGGCAGAAATTTGTGCTTTATATTCATTCATTCTGGAAAAACCCAAAATTTTTAAATGTCACAACACTGTATTCATAGATAATCCAATTTCTTAGAGTCTTATTTGTGCAGAATTTTTGAGTAATTTCTTTTCGAAGAAGGGAGGCAACATTGCATCAAATCCTGTGGCAGGTTCTGTGTTTGGGGCACTGGTTCACTGGATGAGCCTCAGTGAATTGTACAAAAAAAGTAAAGGGATTTGGTGTTTTTTTGGGGAGTTTATTTGAATAGTGGGCCCAAATAATGTTCTTCGCTCACTGATTCATCATAGACTCTTGACTACTCAATTTACCAGGTTCTCATTTCACCTTGGTGTCATATTAACATCATAAAAAGTACTAAAAATATCATCCATTGCTCTGCAAAGGGGAGAACTTCATTGTTCTTATTTGATCAGGCAGCATTAACCTTGATTTTTTTTCTATTAGTTCAGTTTGAAAATTCAGCTTGCAATGCAAAGCAAAAGCAAAACAAGGAAGAAAACAAACAAGCACCTTCTTTTTCATAAGTTAAGAAACAACAACCGATTCAAAGGAAACATTTTCTTTGTTCAGGTGAATTTGACTGCAGTACCTAAGGGAGAGAGCTGTGAACAGCCAAAAGTGTTCCTCATGTCCCAGGTTCCCACATTATCTGGTTTTGAAGACCTTGTTCCTCTGTACTTCTCCCCCAAGATATCTTTGAAAAGTTTATGACTTCTAAAGACCTATCTGTGTGTCCTGGAGTGTGATTTAAAATACAAACCCATTAAAAAGTGACAAATGATCCTCATACCTCGGTCCTTCCTGCATGTGGTGTTTCTAATGAGATTCTGGGCTTCCTCAAGCAAGAACAAAAAAAAGACTTTTAATTCCTGCCCAGACACTCCGTGATGACCAAAGACATCAACCCCATGTCTGAGCTGATCCACAGATGATTACAATTTGTTTTTTGCTGTAAACAAAAGCTTGGCTTCACCAGAGAGCAGCTACTCCAGGTGAGTTACAACGGGATTTGGGTAGAGGACTGCTGTAGGGAAAAGTCTGAGGATAAACATGTATTTAGGTAAAAGGATCAACAGAAAAACCAGCAATTCTTTTCCACTCCTTTCCTTTCTTGACTCTTCCATCCCCCTCTCCCCTCCTCAACTTGGTCGGGAAATTGCTGTACAACCAAAATCCACAGGCAGCTTCAGCTCCTTCCCCTCTCTCTTGACCTTTTCCCAGTTCTAAGGGTTATTTAATGAGCTTAGAAAAATAATGCATCAGTTAATGGCAGATTCCCTGGAAGGGCAGCATTATCGAGATTCCCTTTCCTCCTCCTCACCCTCGCTGGAGGCTCCATCACCCTCAAACTTCTGCTTGCAGTTTTTTTCCTTGCATGCTTTAAAATGCCTTTAAATTAGCACCACTTTATGAAGTGGAGAAAGAGATCAGTGAGAGGCCTGGAAAGGAGCATTTAAATGTTTTGCTGTGGAAAACATGGTCACAGAGGCTTGATCTGGTTAGGCTCGAGAGAATGAAATGTAATTTCTTTACTGTCAGGAGACAGGCACACTATTACATCCCCCAAAAGAGGCCACTATCCATTGTGAAATAGAGGGGTGATAGAATCACCTATGGCCAAAAATTGGTACCACTTCACCCCTGCTATAAACAGCCCAGCAACCCAGGTAAAAATCGAGAAAATTTGTTGCAATAAATCTGGACTCCATTTCTAGAAACTGGAAGTCGATAATTCTGCTCCTTCTCCGGCAGAGACAAAACTTCTCACCCACAGGCACTCTGAGCAACCCATCCTTCTTCCCAGAATTAAACCTCCCATGATTTCCTGTGACACCTGAGCCCATGTTATAATTCAATGCAGAATCCAGAGGCTGCGCACAGCTAAGACAAAATATCTGTGGCAGCTTAACCCTCCTTTTGAAAGGTTTTTGGGCCCTAAATGCATGGCAAGGCTGGCTGTGGGGGCACCTTACACAATATCAGCATGGAGGAACTTCACAGTACCTGATCTAAACCAGAACTGAGCCCTCAGAACGGCGCATTTGCTCTTGCAGGAAATCTGTGATATTGTTCAGGCACGCCATGTAATATCCTTAAAATAATCATCCTTCATCTAAGAATTAATTGGGCTTTCCATTTGCAGGCTCCTGTTGCATTTTCGAGATCTGAGGAAGCAGGAGTGGATGTGAACTACCTCAGACCTCAGGTCAGCCCGAGCAGAGACACCTCGGAGCTGATTCAACACACCGAGATCTGAGTCACACCCTGGAGGAGGCTTTTCACATTAATTAAAGGGTGTCTTTTAGTGTGATGAATCCGAGGGGTAAATACCTTCATTTAGTGTCTGTTTCAGTGGGAACAATCTCAGGTTTTCTCTCCCCTGGAAAGGCTTTGCTCTCTTTTCTGAGTTTGAGCTGCCTGCTTATATTTTTCAGCTTGGATTTAATCATGGCTTGTTGACGTTCATTTCTTCTTGTGTCAATGTTACCCTTGAGCTTAACAAATCATCTCCTTCTCTGGCATTTTGAATCCTTCTGTTCATCTTTTTCACATACCCCTCAACACTCTCTGTTTAGCAACAGCAGTTGTTTACTTGTCTTAAAAATTCCAGTCTTTGCCTCTCCATCCACTTGATTATCCCATCAGTCCTTCCCTGTGCCCGCCCTTATCTGGATTAGTCTCCATTAGGCATGGATGTCTGCAACTGTACCTGGCATTACAGATGAATCTGTACCAGGCTCTGATACAAAAATATTTCCATTTCTCTTGCTTTATTAGACACACGTTGCCCGAGGCATCTTAAAATTTGTCTTTTTCGCAGTTCCATCACTTCCTGATCACTCAGCAGACCCTTCTAAGCCTGTCTAACATCTCCAGGTACTCCTCAGGCTCATAAACTTTGTTTTTCCTACACAGAATTCTCAAGTCACTTTTCCAATGCTCATCAGGACTTTAGCATGAGCAAATTCCACCCAGTTTATACCAGCTTTTATTAACACCATTCATCACTGGTAATTTCTATTTTTAATGACAATGTGAAGTTGGATCAGACAACACTGACACTTGAAGAATTTCACTATTAACCATCCCCACAGAAATATTTCCCTTCTTGGAGAAGTTTTCTCTTTTTGTAATTCTCTTCTGATCACATTTAACTTCACTTTACCTACTCCTGTCTTAATGAGAATTTCTCATACTGCATGTCTCAAATCTTTGTAGCTTATCTGGACACAGATCTAAATTACACCAAATAGACAGAAATTAGTTAACTTCTCAAAGCAAGATACCACACTGTTCTTTCCTGATCTTTTCCCAGAAAAGCTGTTGTGATCCATCTGACGCATTTTTTAATGACTGCCATTCCAAGCTGGTTTTGCAAACCACAGAGGTCACACTAATGGACTTGCAAATGCCTTGATCATTTTTTTCTAAAACACATGTGTGCTCACAATTCTTGTATCAAATAACATCGACCTGCTACTGCACCACCATTCTGTAAAAGAGCTCTTCCAGAAATCAAAAACAAAGCCGCTTGTTCCTCTCATTATCACCACATCAAGAAGTTTGAATTTTACTTTAACCTCAGCTACAGTAATTTAAATGCCCATAAACTCCTTCCCATTCACACCCTGCCTTTATGCCATGGTCATTATCAACATCCTTACTGAAGTGGAAAGAAAATTATTCATTTTGTTTTGAGGACAAATGCAGATCACTTTCAAACTTGGTCCCATTCTTCCTGCATGGTGTCAGTGCTTCTTGTCTCATTATAAACTCCTTATTACTATGGGAAAGGAATTTCTACTGTTTGTTTTAATTTCCTCTACAAAGAATCTCCTTCGTGAGGAAATTAAAACCTTGACATTTTACAAGTCTCACTTTATCTCCCCAGCTCATCTGAGATGTTGTTCTCATTGCTGATCAGTCCCTTTCTTTATAGATTTACTCATCACCCAAGCGGGTATCTGGAAAACTTTGATTTTTCTGTTGTCACAGGACATTTCTCCTTTTGACTTTCTGAATCCACCTTGTTGTCTGACAGTTTTAATCTAGAGAATTGCACAATAGATTCTGTTTTATCCCAGAATCTCCAGCCATTTCTCTTGTGTCAACGTAACCAGTTACATTCAGAAATATTAATAGAATTATTTATAGAGTTAGGAGAATTACCTTATTCCTCAGAAATTCTAGGGGAGGGAAAATAATAATAATAATAATAATAATAATAATAATAATAATAATAATAATAATAATAGTACTCACTCTAATCAGAAATTCAGGTGCTGCCCAGGGTATGGAGTGAGGCTGGAGGGATTTCTCCTGTTTACCCAAAGGGTGGACACTGTTACAGAGGTCAAGTTGATCTGAAAAACAAGATTTTTAATATCGAGGTCAGATTCGCTGCTATAAAGTGAGAGCAAGCAGAAATCCATCCATTCATTCATGAATTACATAAGTTTACCCAAAATAAGTTTGTAGCATGTGGAGTAAAGGATTTTTTTTCCCAGTGCTCTGTACAGAGATGAATCTCACTTTAACAGATAAAGCCATTTCTTGCCTCTTGGTCTTATACTGAAATACACATCTGAGAACTAGATTTAAATGTGTTATCAGCTGGGAAGAACCTGAGATCCACACTAGATTTTAATTCAGACCTCGTGGATCTGAATTTCCATTTGTCTTTTACACTTTAAACATGGTTTACAGCCAGCCCACTGCCCCATAACCCATTTTACTTCACCCTCCAGTGCCTCCTTTATTTTAGCACACAGATTGAACAGAGCAGCAGCTTCCCCAGTCAGCCCCTCTCATTTTCGTGTTTTCTGGGTTTCCCTGTTGAATTCTTGCAGTGGATATTTAGAATATGCCTTGTCATTCATTTTTCACAACCCCCCCTATTTTAAGTACAGATCCACAGCATCTGCTGTGAATTTAATGCCCGTGAAGGGCACATCCTGTAAGGACTGGCAGCTGAATTACCTGGGGGTTCCAGCTCCTCGAATCCTTCTGCTATGAAATTCTCATCTGCAGGCTGCAAAGGGGAAACGACAGAGAGGAAAGAAACAGCTTTTCCCTGTCTAAACTTTCTGAGGAGTCTGTCGTGCTAAGTACTGGCCTGTCTCCTCTCGTTTGTGTTAACAGTGTCTAAATCACTCTTTCAACTCACTGCCTTCCACAGGAGGAGCTGAGGCAGCAGCACAAATGGATCTTTAAGTACAAGGAGCTGGAGAGAGCTGTTTCCATACATACTTGGAGGTAAACACAACAAAAAAACCCAAACAAACAAAAAGGAATAAAAAAGTACTTTTAGCTTCATGTTTCCATATGTCACTTCCATTAGTGGGAGCCCAGAAACCCTCCCAGCCCTTTTTTCTTGCACTAAGTACATCTCAAAAGAGCTTTGAAACGGATCCCAATCCTAGAATCAAAAAATGAGAACCTGGAAAGAAGCTTTTTTCCACCCACCGGTGGATGTGGCGGTGCTTTAGCTGCACCTCTTGTGGGTTCCTTGCTCTGATCTCAGAATGAACGGCGTGAAACCTGAAGCACAATGGAGGAGACCCAAGTCTGAGTTTCCCTAGAGGTCCCCTGGCCCTTCAGGTGTTTTTTTGGGATGCACCTGGGAGGAGCTGCCCTTGCCCCCACCTTTATTCCAATCAGTGGATGACAGTTAAGAGGAAAAGCTGTGTCACCCAGGGCTGCTAACCCCCAAATCCTTCATCTTCTCCCCATTAACAAGGGGAAAAAACCATGAATGTGTCAGCAGCAGGGCTTTGGGGCTTTAATTTGGCCACTAATTCCATCCAGCTCAATAGCAAGGCAAAGAAAAGAAACCTGAGGCTGTTGCAGCCTCCGGTGCTGTGTGGCTCTCTCTGTGTGTGCCTCTTGCTGCTGGAAGCTCCCACTTTGGAGTGATAGTCACCAAAAAGGAGACCAAGGCCGCCTACAGCTGCTCTTGCTAAAATTGCTTTCATTTAGAACTATTTATCAGCGTTTTCATACCATTTTTCAGCCACTCTCCTCGGCAGCTCTGTGCAATGCAAATCCCTCCAAGTCATCACCTGAGAAAATATAATGCACGAGGCAGGGAAATTCAATTACATCAGGCTGGCTGTGCCAGTCCCAGCTTTTTGCTGGGCTTCAAAGAGGGAGGGATAACAGCGAGACAGATTTTGGAGGCACCTGTGTGCAGTAATTTCTGCTGCTGATCTCTCAGAGGCAAAGTGATTTCAAAGTTTGCCCAAGACGGGGAGAATTTAACTCCTGGGATATGACCCATTGCGAAAGCTGAAACTTCATTTCAGTCCCACCTGAGCTCACTTTTGAGGACTCCCATTAGGCAAATTTCACCCTTAAACTCAGCTCAAAGTGTTCAGAGATTAAATTTAAAACAGTTCTTTGATTTGAGGTTGGAAGGGTTTAAAATATCTTCAGTCATAGCACCAGGGCAAGTAGGGAAATGGGCACATCTGCCTTATCTGTCATTGCACCCAGGTAAGGAAAAGTTGTGAAAGTCACAAGTTCTCTCTGCATATGTGAAATTAATCCCAGAAAGTTGAAGAGCAGAGAGAAGGAATATTCAGTATTATATCAGCAATATGCATTAGCTGGATCTGATCAGCCCTGCAGCCATACACTCAACCACAACCCCTCCAAATTGGCAGGACTCTCACTTCCTTACTATTGCAGGTATGTAAGGGACTGTCATGAAATTCCAGGGCAGAGCTGTGATCCTGGTGTCGTTTCCAAAACCTGCAAAGTCCCTCTTCAGGTATTTTCCCAATTCAGGACCTTCAACGTGCAGCAAAGCTGTCTCTCTCATGACATTCCGTTAAACCTCAGTGCAGTCCTGTGGCACACTTCAAACTGGTTGGGTTTTTTTCTTTTCAGAATACATATGTATGCACAGATAATTTTTTCCCCCTGTCCTTTGAGTAATTATTTTTGTTCCAGCAAAATCAGAACAAGCAGAGCAGCTACAAATATCTCAGAAGCTTTTAGAGAGCAGGCAGCAACCCACACACCAAGCTGCTTGGAGAGAAAAAGCTGGCAGGATGAGATTGAGATGAATCTTCCCTAAGGAGAGCAATGAGGCTCCGTGTCCTGTGTCACTGATTCCAGCACCCACAGAGCTGTGGGGACAGCCCTGGCCATGGCTGAGTCCCCCCACACCTCTCTGGAATGGCTCCGTGGGGGAAGATGGAAAGGGAATAGCGGGAAAATAGCATTTGGCTTCCAGTGCATGAAAACTGGGAGCTGCCAGCTTTTGCTGCACAGCTCAGGGTGACTCTGGGAGCATCCCCTGCTTCTGCTGCCATGGACCAGGCAGTCAGGAGCCTCTGGCTTGGAGATCCATGCCCAAGGTGGGGTTTCAGCAGCACATCGGGAGGTTGCTGGGATTAGAGCAATGGACCCTTTGGCACCGATACAAATAGGAGGAAAGACCCCTTGGAGGGGTGCAGAGGGGCTGTGAAGGTTGTTAGAGGGGTGGAGCAGCTCTCCTATGGAGAAAGGCTGGGAGAGGTGTGGGTGTTTAGCCTGGGGAAGGGAAGGCTCTGCGAGGGCTTTCCAGAGCCTTCCAGTGCCAAAAGGGGCTCCCAGGGCTGCAGAGGGGATTGTGACAAGGACATGTAGAGATAGCACAAGGAGAGATGGCTTCACACTGAGAGAAGGTGGCTATAGGTGGGACATTAGCAAGGAATTGTTCCCTGGGAGGGTGGGCAGGCCCTGGCACAGGGTGCCCAGAGCAGCTGGGGCTGCCCCTGGACCCCTGGCAGTGCCCAAGGCCAGGCTGGACAGGGCTTGGAGCAGCCTGGGACAGTGGGAGGTGTCCCTGCCATGGCAGGGGGTGGAACAAGATGAGATTTAAGGTCCCTTCAAACTCAAACCATTTAGGATTCTGACTCTATAATTTCCCAGCTGCATTCCAGGGAGGAACCTCCTTGGCTGAGCCACGTGCTCTGTGCCAAATTACCAAAGAGCAGCCCAGAACCTCAGACTCTGAAACATCCAGAATAACCTCTGATATCCTCTGCCAGGAGCTCCCCCAGCCAAGCTTCACCCACAGCTGGTTAAATCTACCTGCACCTCCCTGAAATGCAAAGCCCTATTACTCCTATCCATTACCTTGGATAAATATTGGAAGAGCAGCAGGCAGAACACCGTGCTCCGGGATGGAAACATGGTCAGCCTTGTGTCCTAAGGATCCTCCTGAATTTATAGGCAGGAAAACTTCTCTTGAGTACATGGTGAGACAAGAAGTGGCCTCACCTACAGAAATTCAAGGCCACTGAGATGTGGCTGCATTACCTACTCCTTACACTCTGGCTTAAGCACCTGCTTAATTTTAGGCTGGTTCTCAGAATTTGCACAAAAGCCCTTTTATGAGGTGTGTTTTCCTGGGCTGAATGTCAAGGCATGGACAGCTACATAAAATCAGTGTCATGGAGAGAAGAGAATCCTGTGTGGGGGAGAAGGTTTTGGAAAAGCAGATGTAAAGGATCCACTGCCTGACGCTGATACTCCGCTTTGGCAAGCCAATTTATTAACCCTAAGGAACTGAATATTCTGTTATGGGAAAGCAGTTGTTTGAATAAATGTGTGTGATGGAAAACACACACACACACACACACAAAGTCTCACACGTGAGATATTGATTCAAACAGTATTTATGATTCCTCAGACCTTTAAGAAATTGATTTTGGACTATTCTCCCTTTTTCTGTCTCACTCCAGCTGAAAATCAAAGCACAGTGTAGTATCTCTTAAAGAATTTTTTTCTGATACAGGAGAAAAAAGAAAAAAAAAAAAGATTTTTTTCCCCTAAAGTTTGTGTGGAAAGAAAAAAAAAAAGGCCCCAAAATCCTGTGGATTTGGTGTTCAATATCCTGTCAACTGACTTTCAAAGAAATAGAAAACTTTGAAATTACATTTAAAAACAAACAAGCAAACAAACACAGCTCCTCTTCTTTCTTTACTTTTCAAGTAAAGTTTTGTATTTATTTTCAGTAAATTGAAACAACTACTTGATTTTGCAATTCTCTTTCTCTCTCACCAAAGTCTTCCCTGAAATTCAGTGTTCTCATTAAGACTTTTTATTTTTTTTCCAAGAGACTTACACAAACTAAAAGTTACAAAACAGCCCCTGTGCCAGCCATCTGCACTGGCACATATCTGCCAAGCTGAACGCAGCCTGAAATTCAGGCTTTGGACCTAAATAAACAATCCGTCTTTATTAGGCAAAGCACTCGAGAGTTTGCTCAACTTTAAGCACAGGTTTCCAAAGAAAAACAGCAACTTTGTTGAGCTTTAAGTTTTCTGACAGTACCTGCTTGTGCTTGGAAGGAGTTTGTCCTCCCTGCTGGTGTCCAGGAAGACCTGCATTAATCCCCAGGCACCCTAAACTCAGCCTCCGGTGTCTGACCACAAGAAAGTGCTCCTTGGGCGTGGAAAGATGTGTCACACGAGGATAAATCTCCAGGGATGAACCTCTGACTTCCTCCAGCTCCTCCCATCTTCTTCATCACCCCCAGTGCTTTCTGCCCAAGTCAGTGTCTTCTCCATCCAGGGGATCCAGTTCATTTCATTCCAAGCACCGAGCACCAGCTAATTATAAACCAAACACAAATTAAACCCATCTTCCCATCCTCCCCTCCGAAACCCCTAATTGCCCATTACCCTGCATTGTACTCTGACACAAAAGTAATTCTACTAAGTGGGGAGTTTTGTTGTTGTTTTTTTTCTTTCATAAAAACTGTTAATTTGCTATTAAATCTCTTGTTGAAAGACTAATAGCTTAATGAATGCATTAAACGTGCAAATTAGGGTTTTTTTACTGCATTACTTCGCAGAAGATTGAAAGGGTCCCATACATCATCGTTGGCTCAGTAGGATTTAATGAGGCATTAGACCATCCTCTGTCTTGGAGGCCAGACGTGTGAATGATCCCAGAATTGTGCAGGCAACACTTGTCCCAGGTCCCTCTCCTGCTAGGGACATATATTTTCCCCTTGCCTGTTTCTCCTCCCGTCACCGCTGATGTACGTGAAATAAAAATGTAGTTTCCAGATCAGTTTTATAATGAAAAGTAGCCCATTGCTGATGACAAATGTTGTTTACAGTCACTGGGAAAGAGGGTGGAATGGCGAGTGAATATATTAGAGGAGGAGAGGATGGCTTTTATATTCATTATACTGCCATTTTGGGCCTGCGAAGACACATAACCTTTCCCTCTCTCCCTCCATCATACAGTCACTTTCAGATGTCTACATTAAAAGAAAAAGCTGCAGGCAGTGTGCTTTGCATTACCTGCTATCAATGAAGAAGACATTTTCCACCAGTCAAACAGAGCTCCTTGTGGGAATTCTTTCCCCCTAAAAACACTCACCGAGGTTTTCCGGATGCTTTCCCTCCTGTGCCCCTCTCCAGGTGTCTTTCACAAGGGAAAACCTGCACAGGACAATTAGGAAAAGCCAGTGGGAAATCCTGATCGCTGTCAGTCAGGAAGGAGGGTGGCATGGCTTGGAACAGGCTCCCCAGGGAAGTGGGGGAGTCACCACTGCTGGGATTGTTCAAAAATGAGTGGATGAGCCACTTGGGGATATGGCTGAGTTGAGAAGGTGGAATTCAGTCAGAGGGTGGACTTGAGGATCTTGGAGGTCTTTTCAACCTTAATGATTCCGTGATTATCCCATCAGGATGACACAGGGCAGCAGCAACCATCAGTGCCTACATGAGGAGAGGGCAGCCTCTTCAGAGAGCATCATTTGAGAAGATTTTTAGACCTCTGGGGCCTGAAGTGGAAGTCACAAGCCCCATCTGCTCAGGAGAGAAATTAAATACCCTGAACTCCCCCAAAAAATTGCATTTGAGGTTGGGAAAGCCTGGTGAGGGCCTTGGTTGGACAATGTTGGCAGAAGCGTGAGGGTTTCCAGAGTGGGACCAAGAAAACATGCTCTGGAGAGGAAGATTTTGAGTGTGGAGAGTGCAGATAGGAACAGATTTGGAGAAGAATCTCTGCTCTGGGACTTGGTAGACTTTTGCTGCTGAGGCAGAAGCGAAGACAAAAGGAGGATGGAGCTGGTGGAAGAAAAAGCTTTATCTTGGCAACAGGAAAAAAGAAGCTGTTTATTTTGACAAAAGTAAGAGAAATCAAATTCTGGGAGAGGGAGGCACAGTTTTAATACTTCTGGGGCTCTGCCTGTTAATTAACAGAGGAGAGGTCTGTGGAGAGGAGGCTGCAGGACAGCCATGAGCTGAGCCGTGCTGGAACAAACCCAGAGCCAGACAGGCTGGCACCCATCCCACCCTCATGTCTCTACTTGTAACTGCTCCGTGCCATGATCAAAAGGCTGTCAGATACTAATAAAGTCTTAATGCATCATCTCTCATTCACACTGACTCATGTGAGACATCCTGGGTGTCCAACTTTAGTGGGTCAGGTTCCTGGGCTCCTTCTGTAGCCAGCAAAGAAGGATTAGCTCGTCCAGATTTGGAACAGATAAATCAGGATCCTGGCATGGGTTCCTTTTATTTCAAGTCTTTCTCTGCTGGTTGTACAAGGAGCTTGAGGGGTTCCAGCCAGTCATCTCAGACACCCAAGTCAGATGTCTGAACTTAGACAGCAAACAGCTTCACAGGGCTCTGGGTTTATCCCTATCTGCAAATCCAAATATTTGAAAAGCAGCAGGGCTGCCCTGCTGCAATTAATGGCTTGTGGTTAGGCATTGTCTGAGGGCCAGGAAGAGCCACAGGACATGGAATCACCATTACACCTGGATGTTCTCACCTGAGCTGGCAGCCTCCTCTGGCCTGGAAGGAATCTCATGGAGGGAACTAAGGGAACATCAGAATGGAAATGAAGCTCCAGTTGTATGAAAATCTTCAGGAGTGTGGCTGCAATGTCATCCCTGGTGCTTTCCAGCTGTGTTTATATGGGGTGGAACCACCTCTGGTTGGCACTGAAGCCAAAGCAGGAAGAGGGAACCTGCCAGACAATTTCCTCCTCAGGAATATGGCTTTTAGTGGATGGTGCAAGGACTGGAAGAACTGATGTCTGCTCAGGAAACACTCATGTTCTACTCAGTACTAAGGATATGCCACATTTGCCCCCAGGCCACTGCCATGTTCATTAATTTGTCAATTAATTGGAGAGTTTCTGAGCAACATGCAGCCAACTAAAATGTAGGGGTTTAGTCCCAGTAACCCCAGAAGGTGAATCCAGAGGGTGACTGGCATCTGTAGCAGACAGATTGCTGCTCCCTGATATCTCTGGATATCAGAGGCGCTGTGAGAACAAGCACTGTGAGGTACATAACGCTGTGCACAGCCTTTAGAAAGATCCTGAACAGCCAGACAAGATCTGTAACTCCCAGGTGGTGAATGAAATGTGATGGATCCCATCCCACTGACACTGGAGAACACTTCCATTAGTGCTCTCTATTAATTCACACACAGAGTAGAATAACACCATCAGAAGTTCAGCTAATCTTTCTGCATCTCGGAAGATATGGAAATGTTTTACAGATTTTCAACAGAACTGACTGCACTCATAATTAGGAAATATATTTGGTTTAAAAGCCTGTGTGAATGCTGATAGTTACTCTTTAGAAATGCAACTCTTTCTGAGGGGACAGAAGGAAGTCCAGGTCCCTCACAATAGAGTTGTTGAAAGCAGACATACCCACACACAAAGAGCAGTGGAAGCGCACAGGTTTTAAATTTTCAGACCTGTCCAACAGGGATTTCCAAACAACTCTTTTATTCAGGACAGTTAGGAATCAGACACATTCATTTAAACCCCAAGGAACTGTGCATATTTGTACCTCAGGAGCAGGTGAGCGCCAGCACGTGCTCTGTGGAAGAGGATGGGTCCCTGGTATTGAAAATAAACATCTCTGTGTTTGCATTGCCCATTGCCAGGGCTCCCATTGTTCCCTGCACACAGCACAGCAGCAGAGTACAAGGTCAGTGGGAGACTGTGCTCCCATTGTTAGTGTCTGAAGAGGGAACATTTTATCCTTCACAACAAATCTACATACAGCCTATTGAATGAAATACAATAGCCTCGCTAAATTACTTCATCCATTAGCTGGATGCCTGTAAGAAAAATAAAACAGTGTATTTTTGTACAATCCATTATGGATTGTGTGGTAAACAACATGCGTTCAGGAGGAAAAAATGTTATCTGGTCCCAAAAGCAGACGAATTTTGGTATTTAAAGGAGGTGGGAGATCTCTTTAAGTATTACTTAGTATTATTTTAGGAAGCCACGTTCTAAAATATGAATGCTGTATATACACAAGGGAGAGTCTCTGTTCCAAGGGGTCTGTGACTGGAGTTGGTTGATCCAACATGCTCTTCTCACCTTGAAAGAGAATATCAGGCTGCAAACAGGGCTGGGGGCCCAGAAGAGAAGAGATTGGGACAGATATCTTCCTTTCTCTTCCTCTTTTCTTTTATTCCCCCTCCCTCTTGCACTCTGCTGATGAAGCTTCTCTTTTCCTCCTCAGTATTCCCAGTCTCCCTCCGAACCCAGGACTCAGCTGCCATTCTCCAAAAGGCGATGTGCAGGTGACACTTCAAGGATGTAATCAGAAAATGTCGTGGGGGATGGAGGAGCAGGAGATGCTGACACAGAGAAACCATTCTATTTTAAGCAAACCGAGTGCATGCCTGCTCCTGGTCCTCAAATCAGCAGGGCTGCCTGCTCTGGAGCCATGAATCATCCCAGTCTGGCTTGGGGAATTGGGCTTCCTTCTCCAGCCTCTGAAACAGGATCCAGTGCATGCAGGAAAGGGTGCAAGGATTCCTGCAGTGGGAGCTGGGACAGCTGGAGGGGTTGGAAGAGTCTGCCTGGAACAGAAAGTGGATCTCAGCATCATTTTTTTTTAGGCTGTGACACAACAGAATGGATTTATCTGGCAAGTTGAGGGCAGCTCATGAATCTCTTGAAGATGTCACTGAGGTGACAGTAACTGGCTGAGAGCTCTCACACACTCCAGACATTTCCTGTTAATAATTTGGGCACTCTCCATCACTGAGGCTTGACCTGTGAGAAAGGCTGCCCGGGTGGAATGACCCTGGAAGTGTTCAGGAACCATGTAGGTGTGGTGCTTGGGATAAGGTCCATGGCTGGAATTGATAATCTCAAAGGTCTTGTCCAGCCTCAATGATCCTGTGATTCCAAAGCACCGCTGTGTAGGCCAAGGAGAGCTGGGACTGGGCTGGCACCGTGGCTGCTCCTATCCTGTTCCAGCTGTGGCTCAGCTGGAGCAGGGTGTGCTCCACATTTTGGAGCAGACAGCAAGTGATTAAAACTCCATTTATAGGAAGGAAGCCAGATATTTGCATTATAAACATATTTATATGTGGGCAAAGTTTCCATTTCATATGCCCAGAGACTCCATCAGAACAGGGGCCCAGACTGGCAGAGAAGTTCCCTGTGACCTGTGAGTGTTTACCTTGATCTTCAGAGCACCTAATCCTACAGAACCACTACATTTTTACCTCTTTTCTTTGGGATTCAGAAAGCATAACAAGGAGAAAGTGCTTGACCTTCCAAACAATGCGCTGAAGAAACTCTTCAGAGTGGAGGTAGCTCAGACTGGGCCCCAGTCGTGCTGGAACTGGGGCTGCAGGAGGGCAAATTGTTTGCTTTACAGCACTCAGGCATTGTGTCACCAGCTATTACGTGTCCCTCCAGGTCTTTGACAACCTCTTCTAAATCCTAGAAAGAACAATGGGGGATGTCCTTGCAGGAAGAATGGGATAGGAAGCAACCTAGAGTTGCATTGTCATTATTTGCATGCTCTGGGCAAGGAGACTGAGGGGATTAAACAAAACCTGAAGGAGGGAAAAAAAGAATTATCACAACAGAGTTTGTTTCAAGGCCCCCAGAATGTGTGACTGGTTTTCTCACGGGTAGGAGATCAGTGTGAACCAAATGTCGCCCAGTGTGAGGCAGAAACCTTTGGAATGCAGAGCCACAAACCGAGACACAAATTCCTGGGAATCAGGCATATCCCATAGTGCTGAGACAGCTGAGTTTTGCTGAGTCTGACTCGGTTAAAACACAAAACAGGTAAAATCAGGAGGCAAACTCCGTTTGTTTATCAGAACATGCCCAGTCCTTGGATTAGAGCTTGGCACTGCCAGACCTTCTGCTGCCCTGGCCCTGCTGTAGCTGCAGCCTGCTCCAAGAACACACTGCTGGAAAACAAAGCCACGGAGTGGGTGGGCAAAGACACAGCCAGGTGCCAGGGCAGGAGGCAGGGATCCCACAGGCTGCTCTTGGCTTTGGAGCTGAGGAATCAGTGAATAGAGAGTCACTGGAGCATGAAATGCACCCCCCCTGACTGCAGCTGCATTAACTTTCCTCCTCCTGCCCGTCAGGCTGTTGGATGGAGTCTGGGTTGACTAAACTTTTGCTGGCCGTGGCCACCTGCATCCCTTTTCTGAGTATCAGGAGCCCAGACAACGAGGAACTTCTCTGTCAGCAAAATTCTTGCCGTTGTTGTCATGCTGACTGAACTTTTGACCAAAATTTATACACCAGTCACCATCAGCCAGCCATCCTATTCATCCTCTCACACACCCAGTTTTGGATTTGGTAAGAGCTGCCCTTCACTTACCACCTTTCCTCCAAAATGCTTCCATGTATCCGTTAGGAAATTCACTTGAAACATCCCCCTATTTAAATCTCACGCCTCAGATTCAAGTCTTTGTTCAAACTGCTCTCTGAATTAACAGTTTTCTGCATGACTTTACCGTTGTGTCTGTGCCTACAGCTTGTTCCACCACCCTCAGCCCCTCTCCAGCTTCCATGAATCAAAGGAACTTCCACGGCCTCGCCTTCCCAAGAGGCAGCTTGTCTCCTGAAGCTTTTTCCACTGCCCCAGAATCATCTCCCCTTCTGTCTCTTTAGATCTATATCTTCTGCTGCTAACTCAATTAAAGCCTCTCTGGGAGACTCATGAGCAAGTCAATAGAGAGCCCAGTGGTGGGGTGGGTTAGAGTGAGGTTTAGGGTGAGGAATTGATAGGAAGGCAGGCTTTGATGTTAGGAAGCTGGAGAGGCACGATCCATCACTCCTCACTTAGGATGTGCACTGTAGGATCCAACATTTAAGGTGTCAGCATTCCCACTGCAGTGCTTACAGATCCAGCTGATGTCTAGGATTTTAGCTTGCTTTTTTTTGTTTTTTTTTCTGGTGCATCTGTGTGTGTGTCTCTCTAGTGTGTGGCTCTGGACTCCATACAGAGTGCTGAAAGTTCTGTTCCAAGCATATTTAGACAAAACAATTCCTCTAAATTGGAAATCCAAGGACACTTTGCTGCCTCAGAGCCCTAAAATATGTAACCAACAGTGAATTGGGGGGAGCAAATTTGTAGAAATTGACATCATCACTTGAAATGTGTAATTGGAGGGTTAAGGCTCGATATGTTAATGGACAGAACTTACAAAGTATGAAAAACTCACGACTCGCTGTCCATTTTGGGTGTAACCTCTGGAGTAGTATCTGTCTGCCCTAAATGCACCTTGAAGGCCTTTAATAAATTAATCTGCTTTTTATTCTCCTAGCTTTGTCTATCCTCTGTTTTAGGTAAGCCCTGTTCAAGCATCCCAGCCAACACCCTCCAACTGCTGAGTGCACTGAAGATCTCAGTCAGGGACAGCAGGAGCTGACCAGGGAAATCCTGGGGCCGTATATCACACCCCATCCACCTGGGCACGGCATTCTGTCTGTGAAATGAGCTCATCTGTATGGTCTGTACAGGCTCCTCTCTCAATTCCCCTGCAGCTGTACCTATTCCAAAAATAACAGCTAGCTCCTCTGCATTTTGTGATTGTGCCATCCTAATTAAAACAAATTCCAGCCTCCAAACACCATCAATTTTATGGGCGAGAATGGACAAATACTTTTTCCAAATTATCTTTACTCCAGGTTTCAAATGGGTCCTCGACTCAATTGGGTTGCTGTGGGAACAGCCGTGACGTCAGACCTGGGAGCTGTGACATCACTGAGGAACCATCACACTCTGGAGGAGGCAGCAGGAAAAAAAGAAGTAAACAAACATGTTTATCCATAAATCCTCCTACTGTGAGGAGCTGGTAATTTACCACACGTTGCTAATGTGTTTGTTATAATATATTTCTTAATTCTTTTTTCCTTTGATTCCGGCTGTATGGGGAGGTTCATCAGGGCTGGAACAAGCAGGGGAAGCATATTGAGATGAGCATTACAGATCTGCTGTGGTTTATGGTTTGTTCCCAGCGACACACAGTAAGTAAAACAAGCACTGATTGAGTCAGCTGCCTCCTGGGTGTTCATTTGCTGGAGTGTGAGGAATATTAATGCTAAGAACATTGGCATGCACCAGGAAAGGCAGGAGGAGGCAAGCAGATTACCCCGGCTTAGGGGTATTATACACGCGTCTGCAACTTCCAAAGACACAGAGAGGAAACATTTCTGTGGGGTTTTGTCTCTTATCTTCTTACAGTCTTATAGATTTTGGAGATGCATTGCCCTGGAGTTTTAATACTCGGAATTTTCAGGCGGGATTGTGATTATTTTATTTTTTTTTAAATCCTCCCTTTTTACGGGGGGAAGGAAAAAAAAAGGCAAAAAAGCAAGTGCTGAGTTTCATCAGGATAAAGAAAAAGCAGATACCAAGAGAAGAAAGAAGAGATGAAAAAGAAAAGTTTGATTAAAATCCCCTCTTGTTCCGTGTGTTTGATGTAGATATCTTCACACCTTTCTCTTTTCCTTTGCAACATCAGCAGAGGGTTCAGCCCGTCACCAGGGGATTGAGTTCCAAGCTTAGGGCTTTGTAGTTGCTGCTGCTGTTGCTGCTGTTGTCTAAAGGGATTATACGCCTTTGTAAAGCTTGTGTTAATACCCTGGAGGGGAAAAATGAGTTTCCAAATAACCTTTGTTGTGCATCTCCTGTCTGAGGTACCCCAGGAAAGGAAAAATCAGGAAGTGTTTTGGCTTCACGGGTGGGTCATTTAAAGTTCACAAACAAGGTCTGCAGCCTTCCTGACCCGGCCTCTGCAAGTGCAGAGATGTTCCACGTCCTTGTGCTGCTGACACCAGGACCTGCCAGGAATAGCAATGCCCTCCTCTGCTCACCAGGAAACGTGTTCAGTTTGAAACCGGATTTTTGAAAAACACCAGAAGGAACTGCATTGGGTGCTCAGCTCCCAACACATCCTTTGGCAACGTTTGGGCACTTTATATTCTGTACCATCTTTGGAAAATCCCAGCTCAGGATCCAACTCCACAGCTTCGGACCGACTCTCTGTATCTTTTCAAACATTTTTTTTTCCCTTCAGATGCTGTGAAGGTGCAGAGCTGTTTGGTATTCAGGGAGCGCTGGAGGCTGAGGGTCATTCGATATTCCAGTGCGAGGAGTGGGTTGCTCAGTATTCCAGGTGTGTGCCGGCACCAGCAGCCAGGGCTGTGCAGCTGGGGATGGCTCAGCATTCCTAAGGTGTGCTCCAGGTGCTTCAAGGCTGCCAGGGAGCACTGGGGTGCTGGCCAGGGCAAGGTTCCCTCAGTGTTCACAGCCCTAGCCCCGGGAAGGGCTGGGGACAGGCAGCCATCCCATTCTCTGCTGGGAGAATAGGAATGAAACCGTGCTCAAAGGGAAAATTATAATGGAGAGGAGAGGGAGAGAGAAGTGGGGAAGACGAGAAGGGAGAGGGATGAAAGGGCAGCGCTTCGGAACATGAGACCTCGGAGCCCCTCCCTGGGTACCTTGCAGGAGCCACAGTTTCGGTTTAAATTAAAAGGGTGAAGGCAATGGATTCCATCTTTCTGGGGCTGAAGTGAGAACCCCGAGCAGAGCTGTACGGACACACTCATCAGCACACGTTTCCTGCTATTGGTCAGTGTTCAGTTCATCCCCACAAACACACAGGATCGCAGCAGGAGCTGGGGGAAAGACAAGGACTTACCTGGAGAAATGCAGCCCCCTAACCTGGCTCCTCACAGGCTGTCACAGCCATCAGCCCCATCCCTTGGGGTGAAAACCACCAAGATGGGTCCATGGGAGAGGCTGTTCAGCCCCTTCCTCACACTGAGAACGTCTGCTGTCAGCAGGGCTGTGGGACTCACTGCTAAACACAGGGAAGAGCATTTTAGGATTGCACAAAACTTTGTCAAAATCTTTCTAAAATAAATTGGTAGAAATTCTGACATGTTGTGCCTGAGGAAAGCACAACTCCCCCATTAGTGTTTCTTTTTGTCTGAAGTTATGACAATTTCAGAACAATATTGAAACACAATAATGACAATTAACAGATTTTTATTTTTTTTTCAACTCACTGAAGTAATTTTTTCTTACAAACCAGCCACTAACAATTTTGCCTCTTCAGAAAAACGCTCAGATTGTGGACAGAGAAAAAAGAATCCAAA
Organism: Pardalotus punctatus; assembly: GCA_013400915.1. NCBI lineage: Eukaryota > Metazoa > Chordata > Aves > Passeriformes > Pardalotidae > Pardalotus > Pardalotus punctatus. The sequence goes on along the minus strand of VZTX01009151.1, from coordinate 17,925 downwards.
GTTTTGGATAGGAGAAAATGTTTCCAACACAGTCCTTTTCATGAGTCCATCTGCTCCTTCGTTCCCAGGTATGGGTTTGCAGGAATTATGTGCCAGCTACTGCAGAAGACAAGCCAGCTCTGTGTGCAGGTACTTCTGAGGATGCCTAGCACAGGGCTGAACAAATGGGCTGCCTATGGAAATTGGAGGAAAATTTGTGTTCTAGAAAACCAAAAAATGAGGCTGGACTCTAATGCCTGCTGTAAGGGATGTTAACTTCCCAGAGAGTGGAATTTAAAATGGGCACCAGTTAAAATCACCTTGCCTTGGAAAGATGTTGATCTTTCTGTTTACATCGCACGGAGGGGTAGGACAGGGAGCAAAGGCTCTGAACTGTAGAAGGGTAAATTTAGATGGGATATTGGGAAGGAATCGTTCCCTGGGAGGGTGGGCACGCCCTGGCACAGGGTGCCCAGAGAATCTGTGGCTGCCCCTGGATCCCTGGCAGTGCCCAAGGCCAGGCTGGACAGGGCTTGGAGCAGCCTGGGACAGTGGGAGGTGTCCCTGCCATGGCAGGGGGTGGAACAAGATGAGATTTAAGGTCCCTTCCACCCCAAACCACTCTATGATTTTATGAAATCTGCTTCACAGTCTCCTCCTTCCCTTTCCCCCTTTCTTGAAGCCTATCTTTTCTTTCTCCATCAACCCTTGGCCTTAAAGCATTAAATCAGAGGTCTCTGGATCTGCCACACCATGAAATTACTTAGTGAATCTAATGTTTATTCAAGATTCTTGATTCATTCAACCCACTCTCCAAAGGAATCTCTCCCAACATGCCCCCCAGTACTTAGCTATGAAAATTACATTCCCTTCCTCATGACTTTGTCAGTGCAGGGAACATCACAGCCTGCTTCCAAATGCTGCACTGTACTTAATGGTATTTTATGACACATTTTTCAAATCAAATTTAAAAGCATAACTGAGTGGAATTAAATTAATGCCGTCTGGTAATGTCAGCAGCACCGGAGCCGTGCATGGCTGGCTTAGCTCCTAAACCTCTGGCAGCTTCCTGGGACTTATTTCTGACTGCAGGGAAAGCGGGAATGCAGTGATTGGAAATTTTTTTTAAACATTTTGTCTGTGGAGGGGAATGTGTGGGAGTAAATAGATGGCAGCTGAGGTCTGGGTAGAGATTCCTAAGTTCAGGGGTGCCTGGGTGAAGAGGGAATGGGAATTTAGGATGTGTATCCATGTGAGTTTTGGTGTGATGGCTGCATGTACAAGAGCTCTGAGAACATTCCTGCTCACAAAAGCTGATGAAATCCATCCCAGCAATGAGCAAAACATAGTGCTGATTGTGATCATGATTTAAATGGCAAATTGTTGCCTCAGTGAGCAGTTTGTGCCTGTGTGTATTTTGTCTGTGGGCAGTCAGAAGAGCCTCCCAGCAGATTTGGAGCTGGAAAATTGTGAATACAACAGTGCTCATGTAGGATGAGGGAAGAGTGGTACGTGCAGGGCCATGGACATGTGCAGACTGATGTATTTTATGTCCACAGATATTGTAGTGCTCATTCTAATAACACAGAGCCACCAAAGATCTGTTTGAGATGGTATCTGTCTCAGTTGTGCACAACATTTGCCTTTTTCCACTTTCTGATTTAAAAGCAGCAATTCCAGCTTTTTTTCTTTCCTGCATTGTGAAAACATCTCATAGTCATTTTAGCCAAAATAGATCACGCTTGCTCCAAGACTCCACAGCACAGGATGTACTTCATCAGTACCCAGGAACATTTTTTTATTCCTCAATGACTTTACACTTCCTCACCCCATTCAAAGCCGTGTACTTGAACACATCGATTGTCTGGGCCTCTTTACCTTCCACACAGGCAACACTCAAAATGTTCCTTTCAGAGAAGAGGGAGAACATTCCTACTGACAGAGCTGCATTAGGATTGCACAGACCCAGGTGGCATCCAAATGAGCTCTGCTGGAGTGTTCCAGTCTCTGCTTGTCCTCACGGAACATTGAAGCTGCCACTGAACTTGGGTTCACATTGTGGGGGGAGGATGGGCTCGGTTTCTCCTGATTAAATTAATGGAGGTGCCAAATGCTGCTGAGCCCTCAGGACAAAACTGAGCTTGTCTGAAGTCACCTTTCCTGAAACATAAATAAAATGTTGCCCAGAGGCTGTTCCTGGATCCCTGGAAGTGTCCAAGGCCGGGTTGGACAGGGCTTGGAGCACCCTGGGATGGCAGAAGGTGTCCCTGCCCATGGCAGGGGGTGGAACGAGATGAGCTTTAAGATCCCTTCCAACCCAAACCATTTTATGATTCTGTGACAAAATGACCACTGCTCCTTAGCTTCACTTTTCTTTGTTCACATTCCACCTTTAAAGCTATAAAATGTATATTCCTCACTTTAGAGAAGATCACAGAATGGTTTGGGTTGGAAGGGACCTTAAAGCCCATCTCATTCCTGCCATGGGAATCACACCAACCACCCTGTCCCACAAAACTGTTCCTAGTGGTGCCCCAATGCCATGGTCATGTTCCCATTCCTCCCCTTGTGCTACAGGCTTTGGAATCTTCTGGACACTTCAGTGATGGGAACACTTTGAGGGCAGGGAATGCATTTGTACTGGTATATAAGGCACCAGGGAGATTTATGCTGTTCTATAAATAATAAAGCTCTCTTGGATTTACTTGGAGATGCAAGAGTACAGGAAGAGGGGAGTGTAATAAGGCAGGGAAACAAAAAAAAACCAACCCCAAAAGGTCAATGAAAACTCATAGTAAGCCTCCCTAAGCACGACAGATAATGATGAAGCCAGAGGAATTCTGAGATCTCTGAGATTCAAAAAGGCAAGGAAAAAGACTTTTTGAAGCTTCACTGCTCATTTTCTGTGCCCTATGCAATAGTATTTCCAAAGATTTTTCTTTTTTCTGGGTACCTTCCCTAAGCCTGGTTTGAGCATGGCATTTCCCTGGGATTTCCAAAGGAACTTGTGGGAGCTGGGAGCACTCCAGTATTTCCCCATTTTTAAAAAAAATATTGAAATAAAATGGCTGCACAAGGATATTTTCCCCCACTTTTTGTTTCTCAAACCTTGAACCCGACACAAGGTTGAAGCAAAGTTTCCTAAACTGTTCTTAATGCACAGGGATTTAAATTGCTGGAATTCTGTCCACCAGGCCGAGGGAGACTCATTTCCTTGATTTAAACATCGAGGTGTCCAACATCTGAGGCTGGTGGGACCACACCCAAGAGGCTCCCCTGGAAGATTCCTCATTTCCCTCTCAAAATCAGGCTCTAATCTGGGTCATCTGAATCCTCTCGGGGGGCACCCACAGCCCCAGGCTGAGGAGAGAATCGGGGGATTATCCCAGCCCTCTCCCTGCTCCACTTCTGAGGAGAAGGGAGATGAATCGCAGCCTCGGCAGCTCTTCCATCCCTCTGGGTTAGGGTGTCTAGAAACGTCTCTCCACTCTGCCAGCTTGAAAGCCTCCATCTCCCTCACCAAGAGGCAATTTCATGCTCTTAAACAAAGTACCAAGGCATGAAAGCACAATTCCGGTCTGTTCTTTCAGTAGGGTTGCTTAAAGAAAAGGGCCACGTGATGTGCATTGGATTGAACTGAGGGGCTGACATTGGAATCTGGGAAATGTTCCAGTAGACTGAGCAAGAGGGCTCTGCTCAGTGCCAGCATGAAAAGAGACAATCTTCATGGAGATGCATCCATTTACACCTGGTCTGCATTTGGCATGGGGAGAAGAGAAATTGCCCCTTGATCAGGGCATCTTTGACATATTGAGTTATCTCTCTCGTGAGTAATGGAGTAAAGATGAGCACACCTTTGATATGTTCGAGTGGCTTCCCATAAATATTAAAGTGAAAGGAAACTTGGTAGACTTATGGGATGGAAGCACCTGCAATTCATCTCCGCAGCCTGCACTGAGGCTGAGGTGGCTGCCAGCTGCTGCCTTCTCTGAGGGGTCATTAATAGCTCTCTCTGGGCTTTTCCTGCTTGCTTTTCTGCTTTTCCAAGGTCTTCATGGAGGGAAGGAAAACCTTGCCTTGCTCAGCTATGGTTTGCTTTTCTGTTATTCGTGGGATTTGTGGAAGCAGGTAGAGAGGTCAGGCAGACAGGCTCCAAGATGGTGAAGAGAGAGCTTTATTTACAAGAAGTTCTTTTTATACACAGTAATAAACAATTGTCCATTGGCCAAAGACAATCCACCCCCAAAGACCTATTGGTTATGGCTCGTACACCTCTAACACTAAACACAGAGATTAAGAAAGTACAGTTTATCTATATTCTCCATGAGAGAGAAAGAAAATCCTAAATCACTGCAACTACACTCAGCCTCAATTTGCGAGGTAGCTGAGCTCTCAAAGCTCTTTCTGCTGTGCCTGGGGAGAATGTGAAATCACCATCCCTGGAGGTTTTTAAAAACAGACCAGGCAAGTTCATGTCTTGAAAAGCATTGATCTTCCTGACCCTACTGGAAAGCAAAAGGGGAGACAAGAGGTCATTCAGGAGCTTTCCCACTTCTGTTTGCCACATTTGCTCTCCCATGGCATCATCTCTAAAGAGCTGTTTCTCGGCCTGTGGTCTGCACAACACCCGGACACGTTGCATGAACTGATGGCAGCAAGCAGTTGAACTGAGAAATGAAAATGCACTTCCATGTGCCATAAACAAGCAAAATGGGGAGGAAACAAATGAATGGGGCTCAGAGGTTTGGCCTTATTTCTGTGCAGCTGTATACAATGAAAATTGTGACAGAATTTCCATATTTTTGTTTTGTTAAAAAAATAAAATTAGTAATTCTCTACTTAAAAACAGAGGCAGTGTCCTAAAGACTATCAAATGGATTAATAGCACAAAACCTGAGAGGTGGCAAATCCCACAAGAAGTTCAGTGAGTTTTCTGTTATTAATCACCAAATCACTGGTAGAGCACCAGGAGAGCCTGGTAACCCCCAGCCTCTGCTTTCCATGATTTTGAAAGGATTCTTGAAAGAAAACATTTGTAAAGCTCAACTTTTGCCTGCCCTGGGCACAAACAGGTGAACTGTGGAATTACACCAGAGAGGTAGAAACTGAAGAAGGAGGGTCTGAAATGAGGCCAAAAGATGCCTGAGAGAAAGGTATGCATGGCAACCTGGTAATACTGGGATTTAAATGGTGTATGGGGTGCAATACTTAAATATTTCTTAGGATGAGCTGCATCTCAAGGATATGGAAAGGAGACACACATCTCTAGAGTGACCCTTTTTCTGCAATTAATTTTTTGCTGCTGCTGTCAGCTGGTTGATAAGAACGAAATAAGCTCGCTGGTCCTTTCCATGGCTCTGACCAGGACAAACCCAAGAGTGCTGCTCTTCCTCTAGGAAGAACACAGGGAGGTAACTTCCATAATCCATCTGGCAGCAGCTTTCCAAGTTCCACACTCCTTCTCCAAAGTGTTCCCAGGTCAGCACAGGACATTCTCTGTGGCTGAGCTGCAGTCAGGGATCGCCATGACTGAGAGCCAGGCAGCTCCATGAGCTCACATCCCGCTTTTCCGGGAGCCAGGGCTCAAATGCAGAAACTATCCCAGCTGGAATTCCTGCGTGGATGCAAAGCCCTGTGCAGCCACTGAGCTGCTCACTCTTTGCAGCACGAATGCTTTCCCTGCCCTTCCCCCAAAGGGGCACCATTTAAGTCTTGTCTGCACCTCAATAAATTGCTAAGTGCTCTTTTATTACAGCCTCACGTGTTGTGAGACACAAACCTCAGACACAGCCCAGCCATGGCTCCTGCAGCCATGGCAAAAACTGCTGAAAGCGCAGCTCTGCTTGAGCCAGGGGTGCAGCTTGACAACCCCGGTTGTTTCAGAATTACAGACTGGTTTGGGGTGGGAGAGGCCTGAAAGAATAACATTAGATTCACTAAATAATTTCATGGTGTGGCAGATCCAGAGACCTCTGATTTAATGCTTTAAGGCCAAGGGTTGATGGAGAAAGAAAAGATATATACATAGGCTTCCAGAAAGGGGGAAAGGGAAGGAGGAGACTGTGAAGCAGATTTCATAACATCATAGAAGCAGATTTCATAACATCATAGAGTGGTTTGGGGTGGAAGGGACCTTAAAGATCATCCAGTGCCACCCCCTGCCATGGCAGGGCAGCTTCCACCATCCCAGGCTGCTCCAAGCCCTGTCCAGCCTGGTCTTGGGCACTTTCAGGGATCCAGGGGCAGCCACAGCTGCTCTGGGCACCCTGTGCCAGGGCACTTTCAGTTTCCTCACCCTTTTTCCAGATTTTCACCTGTAAGAGCAAAACCAACTCAGTCTCTTCCCCAGGGATGTGATTTCAGGTTTTGTGGCCAGACCTGGATGCACTGGGCAGACTTGGGGCTTCTCTAAGCCACTGAGTCAGTTCCCATCCAGTTCAGGTGCCTGTGTTTTGTTAAATCAAAATAATTCCTTGGGAAATGAAAACTAGGTTTCAACATCTGTAGCAAACAGTGTGTGTGCTTACATGTCACATCTGCACCTGTGCAAATGCCAATTAACCCTTGTAATTAACCACAATTTTTCTCATTGCCATTAAGATGAGAATCAAAAGCAGGATCTGCTTCCTCATTTTTCCTTCTTCTTTTTTTCAGATCATGATCTTTCTATCACTCCATTGGATTGTGAGATGTGTGTAATTGGCCATGTGAGGCCAATCTTAAGGAAAATAATACACTCAAACTAAACCCTCAGAACCAAATTCTCAAGACCTCAGCACTTGAAGTGCTGATTCAATTTTCAGAGGAATTTCTTTCTTATTTAAGCACCCAAAAGAAGGGGTAAATTTGTGACCTTTCTCTGCCTCTAGCAGTTTTACCATGATGCAGATTGTCAAGGGAAATCAATGCATAGAAAATGCAGCATTTTGGAGAAAATTTGACTCTGAGAGCCTTCAACCCTTCTGAAAATGGTGACAGAATGTGGCTATTTCCTCACTGCATGAGGCTTTCCTGCCCTACTTCACGGTTTGTAATAAATAGATATTATCTGACAAGCAACAATACTCCCCCCCCATTATTTATCATTATTCATTAATCACACCTCAGTAATCATCTACATTATTTATTATTATTCATTACTTTTTGAATAAATAATAACCATGGCAGGGATTACCATTGTGAGGAGCATGGGGAAAGACAGGATATTCACGTGTGAAGTACCAGACTCCCACAGACTTTATTTATGAAGAAGTCTGCTGTGGGTAGGAAGAGTAGGAAGAATATTGTAGCTACTATGGTTTAAGTGAGGAAAGGCTTGTGAGAAGTATTACTTCTTATTATCCCAAATTATGTAATTGAGGAGAAAAAAAAAAGTCAGAAAATATTTCAGATGCTGAACTTTTTTCCAAAATTGAAATAGGAGAAGCAATAATTTGCTTTTGGATGTTATTATTTTATCATTGGATTGTTAATGTATGTATTTACAACTCCTCTGAGCACAATTTTATATTTTTTTTAATCTATTTCAGTATTGTATGGTGCTGCATTGATTTTGATGGAGCTTCTGGCAGAGAGATTTATCTCCTGGATGGCTTTCAGATCACTTCCAAAGATAGAGACTGTGATCCCAATTGAAGTGGAAGTCACTTCTCAGCTTAAAGAAATGCAACATCCCTGCTCTAGATGTCCATCAACAGAAAGCTTATTAAAGTATTCTTAAAAGCACCCAGTAAAGGGTAATTCATGGCTGTCCTTTCTGGTTGATTCCAGAGCTAAAATTTCTTACTCTAACACAGATCTGCTTCCTGTTGGGAATTTAACCTGGGACTCATTGTTTTCCACCCTCAGAACCCACAGAGATGTCCTGCAGAACATGAGAAAACTGCACTTCAGTCTTTCTTATTAAGCTTTAACTACTTCAGCTTTTCTCACAGGTCCTGTTTCCTGGAACTCCTCCCCTTCTTGCCAGCATCTGTTTGAATCTCTGCAATTTGTGCATGCCTTGAAACGGGTGCCCCAAGCCCTCCCAGGCTGCAGCTTCCCTGCTCCCAGCTAAGCAGGATGCAGGACCTGCCTGGTGTTCCAGGGCCAGATTCCCTTTCCTCACTGTTCATTCATATTCATCCTGGGCAGTATCAGAACCCCAGAGCCTTTCCCACAGCGCTCCCATCCCGGCAGATTTTCTCCCTTTCATGGACGCAGCCGTGGTTTCTCCTTCCTCAGGAGTCATTTGCACCATTGTCCTATTGAATTTCACCCTGTTGATTTCCTGCTGCTCCTCCGATGTATCAGAAGCATTTTAAATTCCAATCCTGTCTCCCAAACTGCTCACAGTCCCTTCCAGCAAAGTGTCATTTGTAAATTTTATAGATGTGCACCTCAGTACATCATCCACATGGATAATGAAAATATTGAAGTAGTGTGGGACTCCAATCCTAATGTCCTTCCAGTTTAGAGGAGAACTGTTCATGTGTGACTCCTCAGCCAATTGAGGACCCATCCTGATCCAGGACTTCCTCTAGATCATATTTTCCTTGTTGGCTTCTAAGAAAAAGCAGTGGGATGATATTAAAATCAAGATACATCACAATTGCTGCATCCTCCTAAGCCACTATGGCAGGTGGCTCTAATAAAGAAAATTAGTTTGTTACAACAGAAATTGTTCTTTGCAAGTCCATGTTGACTGCACCTTTTATTTTTATTATCCTCCAGGTGCTTATAAATTAATTAATAATCTAATCTATTATTTTTCTGGGTTAAAATGACTGGTCTGTAGTTCCCTGGGGCCAGCTTTCCCCTATCCAAATGTAGGAACTATGTTTGTCCTTCCCTGGTTCTCATACAATTCCCTCCAACCATTATTCCCTATCAGACATCCAGGAACCAACTTTAATTGGATATGCCATAAAAATTAAGACTTGCATAATTAGTTTCTTCAAGTCTGGCAGGTGCATAACTCAACTCTTCCATGTTTTCATCCATCTGGATCTGTTGCTGTAGGTTGCCATTCCTTTATGTTAAGTTTCTTAAGAATCTCATAAATCACATCAAGGGAAAAAAAACAAAACAAACCTTTGCAAAAAACACCTCACAGTCATCTGGCTGCCCATTTTGGAGTGTCTAAAATTTTATGCTATGATGCCATAATTAATATGTGCAGGAAAATAATAGCAATAATAAAAGAGGAGACTTCAAAGTTCCATAAAGAGGAGAATTATAAGTACCATGAAGAAGAGAAAGTACCATAAAGAAGAGAATTATAAGTAACGTGGAAAGACCCTGCTGGACCCAAACTCAGTGTGGGTTTGGGAACACCCTTTGACCCTCTGGACACAAAATCCAGGGCCGCTTTGAGCCACCTCTCCCAGAACTGGCAGAAAAGCCTTTTCCCATCCTATCAGCACATGTTGATCCACAACCTCTTTCGCCTGGAAGGCAAATTATACTGGAGTAAAACATTTTGAAGCTTCCTTATCCCACATTTGGCGCTAATGAGCTGATGAGTGAAGTTCGCAGCCAAAGCCGTGTTTGCCAAGAGAAGCCCGGTTCTTCTTGCTGCCTGCGAGCTGGTGTCTTCCCCAAACAGCCAAGCTGCGAGGCAGGAAGGGCCTCCTCTCTTTAAACCATAAATCATCCCTTTAATTGGTGATCAGATGCTGTGTGAGAGGCCTGGCAGGTGTCACTTCACGGCTGTGGCATTGAAGGCAGCTCGCTCTGCCGCATCCCTGCCCCTCGTCTCCTCAATACGCCGGGAAATCGATGCAAGCCTCAAGTGGGACTTGCAGGGCAGCGGGGAGAGGAACAGGAGATGCAGAAGTTGATCTCTCTGCAGAGCAGGGTGCTGGTGACAGCTGAGGCTCCTCAGACATGGGTCAAGGTGGTTATCAGACAGCAGACAGGCTCCAGCACGGCTGTCCCTGCTCGTCGTGGCAGGGGCTGGAAGGAAAGGGGTGTGCGGAGGATTTCCACTGCATGGACCAGAAAATGGATGAAAAAAACTTCTGGGACATGGACTCTGATCTCCTTCTCTTGAGCTAATGTCTGCTTTAGTTCATATATCTGATATTTTCTCCTTTTTGTTCTCTTTTTTCCCCTCTCACCCACAAGGGGTGTAGGTGCGTTATCATGCAGATCCTAAAACACAGTTTGCTGTAATCACTCTGTAAAACTGCTGAGAATTAGGAGGAACGTGCTTTCCTTCAAGATCAATATTCAGGCCTAAGATATTTTGGGTCCCTCGTGATATCAGCCATCTAACCCCTATTTAGGTGACTAACTCCTATTTTAATCAGCAAAAGTTAAGTCCTTAAATATCTTTAAAGAGCTGGTCCCCAGTGCCTTCCAGCTCCAGATCCAATCACGGCTTCATCAGCCCCTGGATCCAATCAGCAGTGATTGATTTAATGATGTCAATATTCCTTTCCACTCCTCCATAATTTCCTGCCCCTGCCCTTTATGACTTACTCTAGGAAGCAACCCATTATGATAATTCAGTATTCCTACTGCAGACAACTCCGCTGAAAATGAAAAGCCAAATCCTCCACAGCCCCAAGAAGCATCAGGATCTGCAGCAGAAGTGTTCAGGCTGCTATTTATTGAATTGTTTGTCTATAATGCAATGCCACAGTTTTAAAAATTAAATTAGTTTAATTATCCTATTTAAGGCGATAACTCTCCTGTTGCTACCACTCCCATAATTTTCTGCATTTCCATCTCCTAAATTATCCACTTCTAGGCTTTTTTTTTCTAGCCCGTATATATCTGAAAAAAATATCCTTCGAGGTATAATTAACTTTTTCATTCAGAATCCTAATTTCCTCTCTCAGACATTTTCTGCAGTGTTTAAACTATTTATTATGCAAACTTAGAGAAGTCAAAATATGAATTATGTACAAATCTACGTACTGGAGTTCTCAGCTAATCACTGCATCTCTGTGTCTCCTGGTTCAAGGGAACCAAAGTGCACAGAGTGGAAAACATCAGAGTCCAGCGCTCAGCATATCAATTCTTTTTCCTCCTGTGAAAGACATCCTTTTCCCCCCAAATTAAATAATGTCATCCTTTTAATGATTTTATTTCTCTGTTGTGTGCCCAGGTAGTTTCTTATCACCCACCACTGTGTTTGCCTCCCTTCACATCACCCTTCCTTCATCTCCTCTCTGCGTTCTCACTGCAATGGGACATGTGAGGACTTGCAATGACTTCCTCCGACTGGGGGAGATCTCACACAGCTGGTGCCTGATTTTCCTCCTTTTCCTGAATCTCCTCATTTGTTTATTCTTTCCCCTTGCACTTCTTGGCTTTCCCGTTGGAATTTTGCACTGGAATTGGGAGGGTGTGGACTGTCTTGTAGACACCTTGTACTTATCAAAGGTGTTTGTCTCTTTTAGGCTTTGGCAACATCCTAAAGGATGCTGATGTTCTTGTGGTGAAAGCCTAAACTGAGGCCTGAAAGACATCAAAGAAAAAGAGATTGTGGTCCCCAGGATTTTTCAATCCATGACTCTTTGTTCTGCTAATTAATAGCACACCAGTGGCCATCTATCTGGCCTGTCAGCAGGAAGATGGTCAAAACCCCCTCTAGCTCTTCAGTGGAATATTTCCTGTGTGTCACTTTTAACTAACATGGAAATACATTGCTTGGAGAAACCTCTTCACCCCCAATGCGTGAGACTTGAAGAAAAAGAAAGGGGAAAAAAATATGTGTCTATTTATTATTGCATATGAGATTTTTATGATTCATTAGCACAGAAAGTGGACAAAATCTGTGGGGTTACATCCAAGGAGATGATTGGAAGGAGATGATCCAAGGAAATGAATTAATTGGTAGAACTGGATCTTCTGATTGTGTAAGGCTGAGATGCTTCAGTGTTCTGTTGGGTTGAGAGCTGGAGTTGGATTTTCTGAAATATGAAGAGTTCTCAGAGGGATTTGTCTAAGAAAATAAGACTTACTTCCCCTAAATTTAGCAGCCAAAAGGTCAGGCATTCTGTGTAACCTACCAACCCAAATTCAGTCATCCCTGACTAAACAGTTATTAAAATGGGTGGGATAAAATGTCCTTTTGGAATTGTTCTGCGTGTTTAATATTTATAAAAGTAGACCAGACTGTGTATGAACAGAGACTGGACACCTCTGACAGCCTTGATTGTCTAAGCATTGGGAAGGGGAGGAAATACAGTCCTGAATCACAGGGGAAAAAAATCCCTTCTCTAGGAATATTCTGGGCAGGACTTTAATTTATCAGGCCCTTTGTGGCTTTTAAGCACATTAAATGAATGCATTGCTGAAGTTGTGTCCGTAATCAAGCCCAAGACAAGGACGTTTGTGCTTCTGGAATGAAACAGAAAAATTCTATTGAACCGAACAAGGAAAGGTCTGGGTTGTTTTCTGGGAAGCCTCCTGTAACCGTGAGCTCAAACCCTGCTGAATGCACATTTTATTCCATGCCTTTGGCCACCAGCCCAGTGGACATATGGAAAAAGCTGGTAGGTGCAATTCTTTAGGAAACAGAGGATGGGACTTGTGAACGTGGAAACCAAAATACTGAGGTTCTGTCTGTGAAGCCAGAGAAGATTTTCAGAGACTTTGGGATTTTAGGAATAATGGGGTCATAGACCTTTCCCCAGACAGATTCCTGTAGAACTGGGAAAGAGAATAAACCTGTCCAGTGTGGTTTTGTGAGGAACATGGGTCATGTAGTCTTTTCTTTCTCTTTTGGAGGTCAACAGCTCCAGATGAGAAGGATTTTTGCAGCAGTTTAGCTGTAACTTCAGTTTAACCCGAATTTTATTCCTAAGTCCCAGGCCATGGGACTCAAACCTGCAATTTCAGAAAACCTGGTGGGAATTACAGATTTTGTGATTTGGTCCCTTAAACTATCCCATAGTCTTGAAAGTTCAAACAAGCCTGCACCAGGGGGAGAAATAATTGCAAAAGAACTGAGCTGGAACATCAGATGGAGATTGGAAAAACAATCAAAATAAGTTAAAAATACCTTCTGCAAAGACAACTACAGGCTGGTGCTTCTGGAAATCCGAGTTCCTTTCTCGTCAGGGATTCTCACTATCATTTTTATTTATTGCTTTTGACACCTGGTCTATCATATCAAGAATTCTTCTGGCTCTGCAGCCTTCTGACAGATGCAGCGTGCAGCAAATTCCTTCCCAATGCAGCTGCCTCCGTCCTAGCAACAGGCTCAGGATGCAACCAAATCCCACTGTGATCGGGGCTGGACAAGTTGAAGGATGGATAAGATGGATGTAGTGATGGCTGCTGAGAGGATGAGGCTGAAAACTGTGTCTAGGAGACTTAAAGCCTGGCTGCAGCAAATAAAATATGCACAGCAAGCGGAAGAGATAATGTCAGTTCAAATCTTATTTATCTCATCAGTAGGAGCTCTGCGAGTTTGTTGCTTTCACTTTTTTCGCTATTTTTTGTTCGGGATGTCTCTCATTAACCTGCTTTTCTCTGGATTTGTTTGTGCCTCTCTTTGGCAGCCAGCCAGCAGAAAACAGGGCTTTAATTCCACAAACTGGAGATTGCGTCCCAGTTATTAAACCATATTTGTTTCTCTGTTTCCAGAGTTTTGTTTTAGGCTTGTTTTTCTTTTTTTTTTTTT
>VZTX01009150.1:0-17291 GCA_013400915.1 Pardalotus punctatus | reverse complement strand
ACACACGAACACACATATATACATGTGCTGGCCCTCACGCACAGAAAACCACTAATTATACCTTTGAGAAGGAGAATAGAAAAAGAAATATACTTTTTCCAGGCGCTTCATACTACGTCTGAAGGCAAGTCTCCAGATGTCAATTTTCTTATAGCAATTTATTTAATCTGTTCCTGGATTTAGCTCATTTTTGGCTAATCTTGAACAAATTTTATACGCACATATATATGGATTTTTTATAAATATCTTACTATATATATGTTTATTTACCTATATATCTTTGAGCTCCACACTTTTTTCACAGGCAATATGCCTTTATCATGCAAAGGTAAATCAAACCTTGCATATATTTAGGGAGCTGAAAGACGGTTGTTTTCTTTTAAAGACAAAAGGTATTTTTCAGGGCAATACCTTACACACAAATGTCAAAGCTTGTGGAGTAAGAGACTAATTGTTGCATATGTCAGGAAGGAAAAAAACATGCTCCAAAATGCTCTATGAAAGAAGATCTAGCATGATAAGGAGGGGGAAAAGCAGTTAAAAAAACCAGCACAGGACTGAAAAAAGGGAAGCGTAACTCCCTGAATCCATGAAACTAAACTCTTAGGTGCTTTGAAGTCAAAGAGAGATTCCTGTCTCGCTCAAATTGCATTTGTTTAGTTGTCCTTACGTGATCCAAGTGTAGAAGTGAGTCACGAGGTTGTGATAAGGCTAAGTAGTTTGCATAGGATAATTCTCAGCAACAGACAGGCAAAAATCTTCTCAAGATCCTAAGGGTCTTTGAATATAACAGGCAATGAGCTGACAAAAGTCTAAATTTTAAAAAATTGTTATTTTCCTTATTAAAAATAGTTTTAATGCATTCAAAGAATCATCATGACCTATAATANACCAACAGACAGCTATGCTTTCTGTTATGATTTTTACCTTCGTGCTACACTAATTTTCTTTGCTTTCTCCTAGTTCACATTACACTATCCTGTAACATCTTCATTTAGACTCAAGTATCTCTGTTCATCTGACTGTTTTCGACCATTACCTTTTGCCTACAGGCATCGTACATTTTTTATCTTATTCTCATTGTATATTCTCTTTGATTGCAGCTTTATTTACTCTTCAGTATTGCTCAGTGGTTTTACTGACTTGTTTTGCATATTCTTTTTCCAGAAAAGAGAGATCTTATATCTTCCTCTACGGAAGATGAATCATCCTAGATTGAGTGTGACTGTTGATTTTTCATCCTTCTTTCACTTTTACACACGTATAACCTTTTAAAGTAAAGTTTATGAAACTTCTTTTCATTTGCAAAATGAAGTAAGAATAACATTACGCTGATACTAATGAGACTCTATTAACAAACTTGTCTGTTCAACTCAAGGTAGAAATAGTGCTTTATGATAAAGTATCCTTGTTATTTTCTGATTTATTTGATTGCTAACCCTTATCTAGTAAAAATTCAAATGTTCTCCATGACCACTGCATGACCTTATTTAATAAAATCTGAACTGCATATATAAGGCAACCCAATTAACAGCAATAGCAGAGCTGAACAGTATTGGAAAAGCATGATGCACCTTTTAGAAATTTTAGGAAAAACCAGTGGAAGTGACCACATCACAGTGGCACAAGCTAATGTAAATCATCTCTGATACTGCTTTCATTTGGACACTACAGTCCATTCTCATCTTTTTTGCACCCCAGAGAAGCATGCTACCTTCTGTCTTTAATGACAAAAAATATTTAAAATATCTGTGTGTGTATATAGATTTATACACCCACACACGCACATTTGTGGATGTAAAGCACACACGAACACACATATATACATGTGCTGGCCCTCACGCACAGAAAACCACTAATTATACCTTTGAGAAGGAGAATAGAAAAAGAAATATACTTTTTCCAGGCGCTTCATACTACGTCTGAAGGCAAGTCTCCAGATGTCAATTTTCTTATAGCAATTTATTTAATCTGTTCCTGGATTTAGCTCATTTTTGGCTAATCTTGAACAAATTTTATACGCACATATATATGGATTTTTTATAAATATCTTACTATATATATGTTTATTTACCTATATATCTTTGAGCTCCACACTTTTTTCACAGGCAATATGCCTTTATCATGCAAAGGTAAATCAAACCTTGCATATATTTAGGGAGCTGAAAGACGGTTGTTTTCTTTTAAAGACAAAAGGTATTTTTCAGGGCAATACCTTACACACAAATGTCAAAGCTTGTGGAGTAAGAGACTAATTGTTGCATATGTCAGGAAGGAAAAAAACATGCTCCAAAATGCTCTATGAAAGAAGATCTAGCATGATAAGGAGGGGGAAAAGCAGTTAAAAAAACCAGCACAGGACTGAAAAAAGGGAAGCGTAACTCCCTGAATCCATGAAACTAAACTCTTAGGTGCTTTGAAGTCAAAGAGAGATTCCTGTCTCGCTCAAATTGCATTTGTTTAGTTGTCCTTACGTGATCCAAGTGTAGAAGTGAGTCACGAGGTTGTGATAAGGCTAAGTAGTTTGCATAGGATAATTCTCAGCAACAGACAGGCAAAAATCTTCTCAAGATCCTAAGGGTCTTTGAATATAACAGGCAATGAGCTGACAAAAGTCTAAATTTTAAAAAATTGTTATTTTCCTTATTAAAAATAGTTTTAATGCATTCAAAGAATCATCATGACCTATAATAACTCCTGATATTACACTATTAAAAAACTTCAGGTTATATAAGGAATGCTATTTAGCCAGTATATATCTGCCTAAATGAAATCTATGAAAAAGTCAATTTACTCATGAAATTACTATCTGAACTCTGGAAACTGAATTTGCTAAAGCATGAAATTTCTTTTTGGCCATCTGTTGTCTCTTCTGCTGGAAGGATATTTTCTTTCTATCACATGTGTTCAATCCAACAGCTACTTCAATAATGTAATAGAACTGGAGAAACCAGTTGAGATTTCAAAAAAGCCAAGTTTCCTCTTCCAATTTATAAAAATGAGGTGTGAGAGGGTGACATCTACTAGTTCTAAAACTCTGAAAAACATGCTGATTAGAAACCATTAGTCTGATTAAATGTCTGTAAATAATGCTTTTTTGACTAAGGTATCATTTCTTAAAAATGTGTAGCAAGTTCCAATTAAAACTCTTCTTGTTCATTCAGCACAAGGATTGCANCTTCATACTACGTCTGAAGGCAAGTCTCCAGATGTCAATTTTCTTATAGCAATTTATTTAATCTGTTCCTGGATTTAGCTCATTTTTGGCTAATCTTGAACAAATTTTATACGCACATATATATGGATTTTTTATAAATATCTTACTATATATATGTTTATTTACCTATATATCTTTGAGCTCCACACTTTTTTCACAGGCAATATGCCTTTATCATGCAAAGGTAAATCAAACCTTGCATATATTTAGGGAGCTGAAAGACGGTTGTTTTCTTTTAAAGACAAAAGGTATTTTTCAGGGCAATACCTTACACACAAATGTCAAAGCTTGTGGAGTAAGAGACTAATTGTTGCATATGTCAGGAAGGAAAAAAACATGCTCCAAAATGCTCTATGAAAGAAGATCTAGCATGATAAGGAGGGGGAAAAGCAGTTAAAAAAACCAGCACAGGACTGAAAAAAGGGAAGCGTAACTCCCTGAATCCATGAAACTAAACTCTTAGGTGCTTTGAAGTCAAAGAGAGATTCCTGTCTCGCTCAAATTGCATTTGTTTAGTTGTCCTTACGTGATCCAAGTGTAGAAGTGAGTCACGAGGTTGTGATAAGGCTAAGTAGTTTGCATAGGATAATTCTCAGCAACAGACAGGCAAAAATCTTCTCAAGATCCTAAGGGTCTTTGAATATAACAGGCAATGAGCTGACAAAAGTCTAAATTTTAAAAAATTGTTATTTTCCTTATTAAAAATAGTTTTAATGCATTCAAAGAATCATCATGACCTATAATAACTCCTGATATTACACTATTAAAAAACTTCAGGTTATATAAGGAATGCTATTTAGCCAGTATATATCTGCCTAAATGAAATCTATGAAAAAGTCAATTTACTCATGAAATTACTATCTGAACTCTGGAAACTGAATTTGCTAAAGCATGAAATTTCTTTTTGGCCATCTGTTGTCTCTTCTGCTGGAAGGATATTTTCTTTCTATCACATGTGTTCAATCCAACAGCTACTTCAATAATGTAATAGAACTGGAGAAACCAGTTGAGATTTCAAAAAAGCCAAGTTTCCTCTTCCAATTTATAAAAATGAGGTGTGAGAGGGTGACATCTACTAGTTCTAAAACTCTGAAAAACATGCTGATTAGAAACCATTAGTCTGATTAAATGTCTGTAAATAATGCTTTTTTGACTAAGGTATCATTTCTTAAAAATGTGTAGCAAGTTCCAATTAAAACTCTTCTTGTTCATTCAGCACAAGGATTGCATTTTTAAACTATAGATGTTTCTAGTGTCTATATAGTTTATCACCTTGGCTACCANCTTCATACTACGTCTGAAGGCAAGTCTCCAGATGTCAATTTTCTTATAGCAATTTATTTAATCTGTTCCTGGATTTAGCTCATTTTTGGCTAATCTTGAACAAATTTTATACGCACATATATATGGATTTTTTATAAATATCTTACTATATATATGTTTATTTACCTATATATCTTTGAGCTCCACACTTTTTTCACAGGCAATATGCCTTTATCATGCAAAGGTAAATCAAACCTTGCATATATTTAGGGAGCTGAAAGACGGTTGTTTTCTTTTAAAGACAAAAGGTATTTTTCAGGGCAATACCTTACACACAAATGTCAAAGCTTGTGGAGTAAGAGACTAATTGTTGCATATGTCAGGAAGGAAAAAAACATGCTCCAAAATGCTCTATGAAAGAAGATCTAGCATGATAAGGAGGGGGAAAAGCAGTTAAAAAAACCAGCACAGGACTGAAAAAAGGGAAGCGTAACTCCCTGAATCCATGAAACTAAACTCTTAGGTGCTTTGAAGTCAAAGAGAGATTCCTGTCTCGCTCAAATTGCATTTGTTTAGTTGTCCTTACGTGATCCAAGTGTAGAAGTGAGTCACGAGGTTGTGATAAGGCTAAGTAGTTTGCATAGGATAATTCTCAGCAACAGACAGGCAAAAATCTTCTCAAGATCCTAAGGGTCTTTGAATATAACAGGCAATGAGCTGACAAAAGTCTAAATTTTAAAAAATTGTTATTTTCCTTATTAAAAATAGTTTTAATGCATTCAAAGAATCATCATGACCTATAATAACTCCTGATATTACACTATTAAAAAACTTCAGGTTATATAAGGAATGCTATTTAGCCAGTATATATCTGCCTAAATGAAATCTATGAAAAAGTCAATTTACTCATGAAATTACTATCTGAACTCTGGAAACTGAATTTGCTAAAGCATGAAATTTCTTTTTGGCCATCTGTTGTCTCTTCTGCTGGAAGGATATTTTCTTTCTATCACATGTGTTCAATCCAACAGCTACTTCAATAATGTAATAGAACTGGAGAAACCAGTTGAGATTTCAAAAAAGCCAAGTTTCCTCTTCCAATTTATAAAAATGAGGTGTGAGAGGGTGACATCTACTAGTTCTAAAACTCTGAAAAACATGCTGATTAGAAACCATTAGTCTGATTAAATGTCTGTAAATAATGCTTTTTTGACTAAGGTATCATTTCTTAAAAATGTGTAGCAAGTTCCAATTAAAACTCTTCTTGTTCATTCAGCACAAGGATTGCATTTTTAAACTATAGATGTTTCTAGTGTCTATATAGTTTATCACCTTGGCTACCAAAAAGGAAAGAGCAGTTATAGTTATGGGCTACTTTTGGTAACAAACCCACATACCCTAATGGCTACCAACCAGTGAGAATCAGTCTATGTGCAGGAAAATAAATCTAAAATCCAAATATGGGTAGAGAGTCAAAATCAAAGAGGACTATTTTATTTATGGCTAAAATTAAGTTATTTCAAATCATCTTGTGCTGTCCTGGCACAAGAGGTCTCCTGTTGGCCAAGAACTCATCACCAGGACAGGTTTGGAGAGGAACTGGTGTGGCCTGGAATGGGCAGAGCACTGGAGAGCCTGGCTGGGAGTGTGGTTTCCCTGCTTCACATGGTGGCCAGCAAAGCTTCTGACTTTTTCTGTGTAATGTCTCCTGGTCCTGAAATAACCAGCAGAGAAATGGTCAAGCCAAGAACTGAGTTAAAGGTTGTGCAGCCTTCAAAGACCATTAGGTGTTAGAAAAGTTGGTTTGGGACTTGATTTTAGTACAAAGAAACAAACTGTATTTTATGGGGTTATTGGCTACTATATTGATTTGAAAAGAGTGAGTTGGTGAATTTTATTATAGACAGCTAGTTTGGCAGGATCACAGAGTGACTTGTAAGCAGTTGCCTAACTCTGTCCCCAAGTCCTTCTCAAAACCCTTTCATTCTGACCTACCAATCATTTTTTGGGAGTCTCTTCAGTTAGCACTTCATTAAAACATGCCTTCTTCAAAGCTTTGCACTTCTGATATGAAGACATCAAGAGATGAGAACTTCACTATGCCTGTGGTCCACTGTGAAACAACCTCATTGGTCAAATTCTAAATTTTATCTAAATCTAAATTTTATATCTCATACAAGTATATATGGCTTTGGCTTCCAGCCACTGACTTTGTGCCATTTCGCAGTTGAGCATAGAGCACTTTTGTACCTAATATTTCCATGTCCTGAAAGCATTTATATGCTGCAATAAATTATTTACACATGCTTTCCTGCCTAATTGTTTCTTGCAGCAGTCAGGACAGACATCAATACGTTCTTACCTTGGATGGCAATGCAAATCCCATGCTCACATATGTAGATGAGATGCCAGACTCTTGTTCTTGATAAAAGAACAAGTCTTAACTATATTAAAGAGCACAACTTTTTATTGTTGCTTTTTGTACTCTAATAGAAGGATAAATCAAGAGGAGAGGAGCCCAGGCACTACCAGGGAAGGTACAGCTCACTGGAGACGTGTTGCTGCTGCCTCAGCCCCAGATATGCTGCTTTCCCTCTCTTTTCTGAAATCATAGATAAGAAACTTGTTCAAAGCAGACTGCCAGAGTTTATTTACTGTACTTTACTAAATTTCCTCCTTTTAAGCTCTTAAAACAAAGAGGCACTTCATAGCAAACCTCTGCTGGTTCGTCAGTCAAACCCTTTGACCTTTCACAGCTCAGCTGTGACTGAAGAGTATTTTTTGAGCTTGAAAGGCTCCTCTGGGATCTCAGTCATTGACCTGCATATCACAGGGAATAACCCAGGCAGCCTTTGTCTCTCCAGTCTGCACACAGGTTTAATTTGGGGTGCTTTGGTTGCTCTGTTCCCCACAGAATAAATCTCCGTGCAAAGCCACCTGAACTAGCACCAAGCATGCGCACCGCCTGGCACCACAGCCTTTTAGGAAAGCACATTTTGGCACACCAAGGGATCAGGGTGAGACCCTATTGGATACAAAACCAAGACATGAGAGAAGCAGTGAAGAAGGAGAGATCCATGCTGGCCTCAACATGGTTCTAGATGTTGGAAATGGTGGCCCCTTGCCTGTCCCTGAAGGCCCTGCTCTCCCCCCCAGAAACAATCACAATTTGGGTTCTCAGATGCCTTGTTGAGGTGTCCCCTCTGAGGGACAGTCAGGAGCAGTCACTGCTTTGAACCAGGAAAGGACATGCCTCAATGTCCCAGAATTTGACCTGGTTTGTTTCTGTTCAGTTGAAGGGCTATTTTTAAACATCATAAAAGTGCTAGAAAAATGATTCTGGTGTTGTCATTGTCGGGTCTGCTGGTGCCTGGCTTCCCGCCAGGGCACTGTTGGGTGCTCTGTTCAGGGTTCCCCTCTGGCACCACATTCATCTGTTTTTCATTCTCCAGAGAATCCTCTCTCTTATCTTCATTCTAGTACCCCATAATAATTTGATTCCTCCTTGCTTTTTTCCTGTTTTACCCTGAGGTAAACAGGATGAGCAGTGGCAGTGGAGATGCTCTTTAGGGTGTGTAGAGTCCTCAGTGGTCTGTACTCCCCAGCATCCCCAGCTGTGGGATACTACTAAGGCTACTGCAGGGTACCTTTGGCACTGCTTTATGACTGCACCATGAACCCCTTTAACCATTTACATTGCCCTTTTCTGAGTCCATTAGGTCTTTTGGCATGGGGAATGTTTACAAATCGAATAAGTAGGAAAATATCTCAATACACTTTCTTTGACATCTGCCATAGAGGTTTTTTAGTTTTTCTTATGGATAGCTAATTGCTTGAAAATGAATAGAGTGCTTCTTATGCCATGAATTTTTAAATTACTGTTTTTTACTTCCCTGCAGAATGTCTTCGGTTCTAGCCAGGTCTACAATCTTCTCTACAATATTGATTTTTGTAGCATTTCTGGAGTACAGTGTGTCCAAACTAAGCAGAGGGATAAGTAGCACATAGAACTTTCTACACTGAGTCACCAAATAAAATGTTGCCCTGGTCACTGCATTATTGAGGTACTGACAGTTCTTCAGTGCAAGCCACAGTAATCTACCTTGTCCAGTGTATCCCTAATTAATCATGCTCCTGGACAATACATTAAGACCTCTTGGATGGAGATGCTAGTCAATGTTCAGGGTTTGCACAGAGAACTGATTATAAAAGTCAGTTACTAGCTCTTTGATATTTTACTGATTATTTACAAAGAATGCAATATTTTACACAAAACCTGTGTAAAATACAGTAAAATTCACATTTCTGTGAATGCAGTAAAAGCAAATATGTGGCAGTTTCCTCGCTTACCATTTCCAAGATTACTTTTCCAGGGAATACATTTCCTGCATGTGCTTTCTTTTGGGGACATGACAACAATGGTCCCCATTTCCTGGCTTTCTCTTGCTTACTGCAGCTTTTTGCTTGTGATATAATTGTTTCATCATGGCTTGCAGTAAGTTTTTGGAGAATCTCTGAATTTTTGGTGTATCTTATCTCCTGCTTTGGCTTTGCAATGATGGCTAACTGTTTCCTTGGGAACGACTGCAGTCATTTTTATATTAGAAAGTGTTTAATTATTCTTTCTGATGACAAAATTAAGGCATCTGCCTGCACTGCTCTGTGTTGACTGACTACTACCACCCACCATAGTGATATTGGCAGAAGTCTGACTTGGAGCATGGCAGCATTCTTTAAAGTGTATAAAAACAGAGGTCTAGAAGCTGCTGTGACATTCTCACCTTGTGTTCTTTTCCTTTTATTATCATTTAAAACCCTGTTGTCACTGTGTCTCTCAGGAGATGAAGTCCAGAGGTGGCCCAGTTTCCAAATTCCATTATCACCACTGAGGGATTTGTTGCTCTCTTGTCTTGACAAGTAAAATGTAGTCATGTGGCTGAATTCAGTAATTGCAGCTCCTGGCTGGGAGCAGGTAGCTGTTATGTTACTGCACATACAACCTGTGTGAGAAGGAGCTTCTGTCTGTGATTTAAACACTTTCCAGGAAACTGAGGCAGGGCACTGTGCTTCAAATTCAGCTAATGATTTGTTGGAAGCTTGTGAAGTATGGAAAGAGTCATTAGAGCTCATCTTGCCTGTTTCAGATTCCTCTGCTGCAGATATCCAAATCTGAGAGAGCTGCTTGAGGAAATCATGCTTGAGAAAGCGTGATTCATTCGGTCTCCTTGAGACGGAGCTTTAGTAGGAGACGAGTACAGATCAGAAGTTAATGTAAAACCTTCACTCCATTTCCCATGGCTCAGACAGCAGCACTCTTTGCTGAATTAAAAACAGGCTAGCTGGCTGGGCCTAGAGAGTGGCTGTAAATGGAGCTACATCCAGCTGGTGGCCAGTCACCAGCAGTGCTCCCCAGGGCTCAGTACTGGGGTCAGTTCTGTTTAAAGTCTTTATCCATGATCTGGATGATGGCATCGAGGGCACCCTTAAGTCAGTTTGCACACAACACCAAGTTGGGCAGGAGTGTTGATCTGCAAGAAGGCCAATGGCATCCTGGCCTGTATGAGCAATAATGTGGCCAGCAGCACTTGGGAAGAGATCAATCCCCTCTATTCAGCACTGGTGAGGCCACACCTCAAGTTCTGTGTCCAGTTCTGGGCTCCTCACAGCAAGAAAGACTTTGAGATGCTGGAGTGTCAAGAGAAGGGACACAAAGCTGGTGAAGGGTCTGGAGCACAAGTCTGATGTGGAGCAGCTGAGGGAGCTGGGGGTGTTTAGTGTGGAGAAAAGGAGGCTTAAGAGTGACCTTATCACTCTCTACAATGACCTGACAGTTTTCTGGGGCTCCCTGTAAATGAGACCTCAGCCTGTTGTGCACCATTCTGTTCTGTTATGCTTCTTTTATTACAGCCTCATTACATGGAAATTGAGCATTAAACTAGCACAAAACCGCTGGAGTGGAGTGAGGAATTGGGATCCTCCCATTTTTACGCATGTAGTTCTGCCACAAACCAAAGTGTGGGTTTCAGATTCTGAAGCTCTTGGCCTTAGGCTTTATGTATGCATTGCTGCAGCACAGCTGTAGGTTTGATGCTGTCTTACTAGGTGGTATACTGGCAAAACACAGCAAAATAATTTGATTCTGGGAAGAGATTAAAGCACAAGTAGACAAAAAAACCCCACACAGTGTGCCTGTCTGACAGCTCCTCTTGCTGCTGAAGGGGCTTCACTTTGTCTCACAGATGGCTGCCATCCCCTGTCCAAAGTAAGGGGAAAAGAGCAGAAGAAGAAAATATGAAAACAAGGAGGAACGCATCAGTCCCAGGTGTGACCACAGCATTGGCATCCCACAGGCAGTCCCTGGGAGGACCAGGAATGTGGGTGGCGAGGCCATTCCCATGGGAGAGGACGGACATTGCCTCCTGCTTTCTCAGAGCCTCCTGGAGCCCACGCACCGGGAGCTTCTGCTCCCTTCACATCCTGAGAGTGATCGCTCCTTCCTGCGCACAGACAATTTGCAATTATGCAATAGGAAGAAGGCAGATGATGGCGGGAAGGGCCAAGGGAAGTCGCTTGCTCTGCTGGTGCCCAAGGCCAGCCCTTGATGCACAGACACCCGAGCAAGCCTCACGAACAAGCATGGGCAGAAACGTTTGCTGGTTTTGTTTCCTGAGGCAGGGAATGTCCTTCTGAGGATGTCCTGCCAGCTTCCAAGAATGGTGTTACATGTCACTGTGAGCACCCTGGGACAGAAGAATATTGTGCTCTAGGTTAATTACAATTGACATTTGAATAAAAAATCCTCCATTCCTCACCCCACCAATCTCTTTGCTATTTGATTCCAGTATGCATGTCTAAAATTAGGCCTTTGAAAGTACTTCATGGCAGGGGTTGTAAATGGTATATTTTCATAAGCCTGCTGCTCTTGAGGCTTATGTTTTGCCATCTTATGACTTGACTCACAGCCAGAATTGCATCTGCGTAAATTTGGGACTTGAAGGCTTGGTAATATGCTGTGACTTTAATAACAAAAGAGCTGAAAAAATTCCACTAAAGCATATCAAGCTCACTTAAACAAAGAGCATTGTTATTTAACCCTTGCATTTGTACTAGTAAGAACATGGGAAATAAATCCGCAGCAGTCAACAATCTGCCAGGGTTTTGGTGTGGCATTATCCCCTTCCTTGAGACACCTCTGTGGACATTTTGACACATGGCATGTAATCTCAGTTCAGCACTGTGCAGATGTGGTGGGGTCTGCTGCCACTGTGTGCACTGGGGAGGAGGGAAATTGCTGCCTCCTTCACTGCAAACAGCCCAAGCACCCCACTTTGACAGCCTTTTCAGAATATGGCAGCTTATTTTTTGTCCATTTTTTAATGACCATCCATTACATGAAAATAAAAAAAATAGGTCATCAAAACATCTGCACAAACAGGACAAATTTTATGAAGTCAAAAATTTGGCTTCGGATCACATTTCAGTGGGGTGTTCCCTAAAGAGCATTTCAAAATAAAAATAGTCTTTTAAAAGAAACACTGTTCTATTTTTGTAGAAAATAGAGTTTTCTAATTTTAGTCCCCACTGCCAGCCCCAGGATCCTTCTGAGTTTTGGACCAGAGATGTGCTGATAATAGGCAGCTGAGATTCCCCGATGCGATCTACTTCCCCTGATTCAGAGAAAGTTTACTTGCAGAAGGTAGTAATGTGCATGCTATGGGTGAATGTAAAGGGCAGCTCCCGACCCTTTGGCATTCATCGTGTGTGTGTCTGTAACACATCCCATCGTGCAGTTTGTGCTGATATCTTTGGCAGCAGATTGCCACAAACTGTGCAAAAACACTTGCAGTGAGGAATAAAGGTGAGATACACTTGCTCTTGTTTTTTCACTCCCTCACATTCCTGTTTGTCCTTCATCCCACTTGTCTTCTGACGTCAGGGTGACCCCGTGCTCATTTAATCTCTGCAGTGTGTGGCGTGCAGCAGTGTCTTCTGAGATGCTATATTGGCTCTCTCCGAGCCTGCCTTTTTAGAGCTGCTCTCTGCTCCCTACATTTTAGCAGCTCTTTACTGTGGCACCATTCTCATCTTTCTTTCTGATATTTTTGTCTTTGAGTTTCTCCACATCCTGTCATCAAGTGATTTCTTGAAACCACACTATGCACCCCTCTTATTTTCTTTCCCTCTGAGCGCTTGTCTTTGTCCACCATCTCAGCTAAGATAACCAGGATAATGATTCGGTGTTCACGATTGCTAAAAAAAGTGAAAACCATAGAGGATTTAGGCATACCAGTGCTGTGATTTCACTACCAAATCATTGATGGAAGCAGCATAGCCCAAAGGACAAGGGCTGGACAGAAAGGAAGGACATTTACCCTCCAGTTCTGGTGAGACCCAGAGTAATTGCTCAGCTCCCTCTCTTCTGGTTTCCCCAGCTGTCACATGGAGCTGATGGGGTGCCGCTAGGCTGTGCAGGAAAGAGGCACTATAAATGGCAGATAATTATTAGAATTGCTTGCTTGATTTCAGGCCATGACATTTTGTCTCTCTGGAGACAGAGGTCAGGGAGGGGGTTCATGAGAAGGAAATTCCACATTGCTTGAAGGCATAGACGGCATTTCCATTACTGATGGAGAAGTGTGTAAAATAAATAAATCACACATGAGCGGCTTTATATATTAATTTTCTCCCTTTCTATCCCACTGGTTTGAATTGTTCTCATGTTTACTTTGTTAAGGTAGAAATCCCACCAGATTTGCAAATGCAGCTCTTGGTTGTGAGTAACTTGTATTGCTCCACTTCAAAGGAAAGCTGAACTTTTGACTATATCTCTTCACTCTAGCCCTCCTGATACCCTGGAGCTTTAGAAGACATCACCAGCCCACATGGGCTCTGTGCATGTCCTGGGGTGTGGAGGAGACCTTATGTCCCCCTGGGCACTCCCAGTCTGGGGTGCTAACAGTGCCTCTTGATTTGGCGAGGCTGAGCTATCCCAGCTTTAGGGCTCTCCAGGTTTGCACTGTGGAGATTTCAGGTCCCTGCTCCCCTGAGGGAGAGTGCCACCACATCCCTGCCTGTCCCACCTACTGCAGCAGCCCTCCATATCCCCATGCACTTGTACACTGAAAAAATTCACACGTGGAAAACCTCACACCACTACTGACATGAAGGCAAGATCATGCAAAAGCACTAAAAGACTCCTATAAGAGGGGGCCTGCTGTGATAGAGAAATCAGGGATCCTTTAGCTTTTGTTGTTGTCTCATCACATGAAGCAGGTCACAGCTCCTGGGCCAGTCCATTGTGCTCCTGCTACAGCACACCATGTGCATCCCCATCCCAAAATTCCTGAGCTGCCCTTGTCTGGGCTGGCCTACTGAGAGCAAGGTGCCCATAAACAGCTGTCCCCTCTCCCTGCAGAGGGGCTGTGCCTCACTTCTGCAGCACTGAGTGGCCACAGTCCCTCCTCCAGCCCAGGGTCCACTGCTCAGATTGATCTGGGACAAGTTTTTGCAGTGCTTGTGGTGTTGTGGACCCTAAGGCTTCTCCATGCTTCATGTTGAGGGATAGGAAAGGCTTTTTGGATTTTTCACCTTTCTTGGATACATTCAGCTTACTGCATGTGCACTGAATGATGTTTCTGCTCTGACCGAGCTGTTTTATATTTGGCCAGATTTCTCTTTTCCCATCTGGACAAGATTTTCATGCAGAAGAGAAGGATGTTTCTTAGAAACTCTTGACAAAAAGTCAGTATTGGGTGAGGGAATGGGCCATGTGCCTCATGGGCCTGAGAGGAAAAGTGTCAGGAGGAGGTAAATGGATAAACACCATCTGTGAAGGTGAGCAGGAAAAGATGGAAAGAGTCTTTGCAGAAACCCTGTTGAGCCAAGAGTCCAAACACTACATTTGGAAAGGAGGGCTGGAAACTTGCAAGATGGAGGAGGCTGCATTTTGGGCATCCTCTGTAAGGGTCCTCCTCATCCTGTGGTTCTGCAGTTACAGACCCAGTGCATTTCCCTGGGACTGAGGGAAATTATTTCCCTTCAGGGAAGTGTCATTGGCCAGCTCTCATCCAAGCACCTGGAAGGAGAGAAACTGGAGATCAGTCATTGCTGGAAGGAATTCCTGCTGCTGCAGGAAACAGAAGTCTCTGCCTGTCAATCTCATCCATTCTTGCATCTGAGACTCTGCAGAGATGACCAAGGGTTGTCTGGCATCAGAGTGTTACCTTAGCTGCTCTTCCACATGGGCACCAATATTACTGACACGGACTTCAAGCATATCTGAAGAGATTACAAGGATTTTGGGATGCTGGCTAAGGGCATTGGGGTCCAATCTGGTTGGTCAAGAGGAACTGCAACACTATTGGAGTAACTAGGACTTGTTAGGACAACTCACACAACAGGAGTTCAGAAAACTCATGACTGAGTTACAATGCAAAGACTGGATGTAGAAAGAAACTCCCAGCAAGGCTGTGCAGTCTCCATCCATTAAAGTTTTAAGGTCCCAAGTGGCTGAATTCCTGAGCAACCTGATTTAATCTTAAACCTAACCCTGCTTTTAACAGAGGGTTAGACAGGAGGCCTTCTGAGGTCCTTTGCAGCCTGCACGATTCTGTCATTATGTGAAAGAGTTAGCTTGGTAAGACTACCTGGTTCTTTCTCATCTATGTCATTATGATCATTGAAGCCAAGTGAATTTCCATCATAACACGCTGAGTAAGTGTGAGTCTAAGGCTCGCTTTTTAGGATTTTATGTGCACATTCAGGAAGGCAGCAGCTTTGGAAAGTCTGGATGTTGCAGATACTAATAACACTGCCAAAGAATGCTGGAGTGATGTACAAATGCCAAAATACATCTACCAATTCTCTGTCTTTGTACAGAAGTAGTTATAAGACCTACCAATAGCTTAAAGACATATTTTGGTTTAAAAATACAGAGTCATGGCATCACTGCTGTTACAAAGAGAAACTAAAGGGTTTTTTTACTGCCCTCAGATTCTGTATAAAAATCAGGTCTTCTTTTTCCAAGAACAGCCCTTCATGGAGTGGTGAGTATTGTTGGTTTTTCAAGGATTATGGAGTAAAGCTTCATATCAGTCCAATCTTTTTAATATTTGGAGATCAGCTTATCTTATTGGGCAGGTTGCCAAAAGCGATTACAGCTGCAGAAACTCTACATTTGAACCAGGATTTTATCAAATCACTCACATCTGGAAAAAGGCCAAGAGAAACAGTGACTGGAGAGAGTGTAAATCAGGCCCCAAAAATGGGATGAGAAGCTGTGGAATTATTCAAAAGCTATGTGAACTTATGTGTACATCTGCCAGGCAACCAAAATTGCCATCTGAATAAAGCATTATCCCCAGTTAGACCCGGTTTAGCTAAACAAACCATTCCACTAGGCATCATTTAACATTTTCCATCCTTATAGCTTCTTTATCACGTGTGGATACCCCAAGAGCACTGTAAATTCATACCCTCACTTAATGCATGCTAGCCTCCCCTTGTAGACAAACCCTTAGAAGCAGAGGTACCTCCTCCAGTATGAATGTAGTACTGCTTGTTTAAATTCTGCAAGATGAGGAAGCAGTTCACGGTCACTGCAAACAAAAGTGGGTAAATGCACCGCTGGCTATTGGAGTAGATCACTTAATTTAGTAATTAAGGCATCCATTCCATTTGGATTGTTTAGCCAAAAAACGCAGAAATAAATCCATAGGCATCCACTTCATCTATCAGTATGCACTCTCCAGCCTGTGAGAGCACTGCGTGCAAAAGTACCTTCTCAAGCACTCCTGAAGGCTCTTTTTCAACTAATGTGAGAAAAGGGGGAAAAGGATACAAGACTTTTTCTATCCCAGTTATGTTCCACAGAACAGCTGTCCCCAGTCGTAAGCACCAGGACACCGGGGGCGTTCCCACGGGCACTGATGGCAGCTGCTGGGGTGCAGCCGGGTGCCAGCACCAGCGGCAGCAGGACCGGCCCCGCGCACAGCACCAGGGGAGCCCTCTCTG
Organism: Pardalotus punctatus; assembly: GCA_013400915.1. NCBI lineage: Eukaryota > Metazoa > Chordata > Aves > Passeriformes > Pardalotidae > Pardalotus > Pardalotus punctatus. The sequence continues at coordinate 799 of VZTX01009150.1, read as the reverse complement.
GGGATGGCGTGAGACTGCTGCTCCAGCCTGCTTTTTGCTAATATTCCAGCAGGAAGTCTGCACCAGACAGAAGTTCCCCAAGGGTTCAGGGGCAGCAAGGGCTGTAAAAAAACAAGTTGCTTGGTTTCAGGCCATGGTCTGCATCTGCATAGCAAGCTGCTGTTTGCACATGGGTAAATTCAGGATCTGTATTCCCTTAACTCATTTCAATACAGTCTGTGAGTTCACAGACTGAACATTAAATTCAGATGTAGCTGGAAAATATTGCCTTTTGAATGAAAACTTCTCTTTTGTTGATTCCTTCTAGACTGTATTGCCTGGAGTAAAGCACTTACAAGTGCCAGGTTTTCAATTAATTCCACTTACATCACAATTCACAAATTAGAGATGGAACATGTGGCCAGGTCATCTATTTTATCTGCCAATATACCATTCCAGGAAGAGAGGATATAGCCTGCTTTTCATTTGCTTGCCCAATTAGAAGGGAGCATTTGTTACATGCAAAAAATAATTCATGTGATATTTTTGTGCCACTCAATCTCCTGTAGATTGTCACAGGTATACAAAGTAGGAGTCTGCACACACACGTGTGTGTACATGCACATGTGTGTGCATCAGGAGAAACAACCAACAGGAAAGAGAAAACCAGAATGAAGTGCTTTATATGCACAAGGCAGGTCTACACAGATCAGGGCAGACAGATGAGGGCTCCTCTGCAGGGCATGTTAGCTTGGGCACAGAGCTGCAGGAAAATGGCTCAGCGACTTTCAGATCAAAACCGGCTCCCATTTGATCAGCT
>VZTX01009148.1:0-30065 GCA_013400915.1 Pardalotus punctatus | reverse complement strand
GAAAAGAAAGATGATCAACTCTGTCTTTTAACAGAGCAGCTGAGGCAGTGAAAGATGAAAGGAATGTTGTCTTGGAAAAGAGGGAAGGGAGAAGGTGACCCAAAGCTGCAGAAGGGAGACCCTGAGAGCTCTGGAGATGGGGAGGTTCAGCTCTTCCCCAACACCTCTGGGTGAAACTGGAAGGTCTCAGCCTGAAATCTCGTGTCAGTGGTTGAAATTCTGGGGTGGGAAAGGCACTTTTGCTGTTTTTGAGATTTCGAAACCCTGCTCCAGATTCTGTAATTCTTGACCAAGGGCAAATTCTTCCAGAAGAGGCAAAGCTTCCACATGTTCTCAGGCTCTGCAAACAAACCAAAAGCCGTCCTTTGGGCTTGTTGGGTGATTGCATCTTTGTGTTGCTGCTCATTGGGAGGGACAATCCCAGGAATTTTAGGGCTTTTTCTGCTTTCTTGCAGTTTGATGAGCAGGTGATGAACTGGTCCCACCTGTGACTGCCAAGGATTTGGGAAGCTTTGATGGCTTTCCAAATGTTCCTTCCCTCCAGTGATTCTGTTTGCTTTCCTTCCCCCTCTTCCAGGTGATGAATAACTCAGGCCCCTACAAGAACTTCCAGATTGAAGTGAAGAAAGGAGGGTACTTCCTTCATGGCTCCAACAAATCCTTTGAGTCCTTGAAGGACCTCATGGATCACCTGAAGGGACAAATCCTCCGGACCGACAACATCAGCTTCACCCTCAAGAGGTGCTGCCAGCCCCGACCCAGAGGTAGCCTGACCTTGGAGGGGTTTGTGGTCACAAGGAAAACAAATTCCAGCAACAGGAGGCTTTGAAAATGGATTTGTAGTGCTGTACCCTTGTGTGAAGCTCTTTAAAAAATAAGTTTCTTCCTTCTCTGGGGAGAGGAGGAGTTGTGCCAAAAGCAAACCAGGTGCCACGGACAGGTCTGAGGAGGGGAGGGGAGGGTTGGGCTGTGTCTGCTCTCATTCTGAGCTGCTGCTCAAAAATCCATCTGCACGGGGCAGCAGGGAGGGGTTTTGGTCCCAGCTGAGGTCCAGCAGAGGAAATCATGTGTGAGTGCCCCCCGAGGGACAGCGGGGCAGCTGCTGAGACAGGGAGCACAGGGCTGGGGTTGTGCTGGGCTGACAAAGGTTTCCTGTTGGAAGCAGGGCAGTCACTGAGCCCCATCGATCACCTGAGGGTCTGGGGCAGTCCCTGAGCTCAGCACACTCTGCAGAGAGAACTGGGGAATTGTCTGGACGTTGGACGTTTTGGTTACATTGTGGTGGCTGGATTTGGGATAAAATCAACTCAGATGGCTCAGGGAGTTGATTGCCCACTTGAGCTTCTCAGTGGCTTTTGTTCCAGCGGGCTTCAGTGTGTGTTCCCTGTTCTGCCTCTTCCCTGGTGGTGTTTTTCCTTATTTCTGAATATTTAATCAGACAGGGAGAAGTTTAGGGGCACAGGACTAAAGCAGTGTGGAGGGCACGGTTGTTCCTGGTGGCTCCAGAATTCCAGGCGATGCTTTATTCCCAGCACCCACGTTCTGCTCACAGCACTGGGGAGCCCAGATGGCCAAACCCATCCCAATCCATCCTTTCCCAATCAATAATGCCTGGAAGGCAGAATTCATGTGCAAAACTGGATCTTCCCTGCAGCAGTGGGAGGGAGAAGCCCTGGGTTTTTGAGTGTTTTCCTTCTGCTCATTCCCCGTTCCCCAGTTTAATTCCAGTGCCCTGGGAACACTGTTGGTGTTTCCCAGAGTGCAGGGAATTTGGGAGGAGGTGAAGAGGAAAGGAGATGGATCTGTTGGCAGGCAGGGATGTGGGATATTTTATTCCATGGACAGCACAGGTATTTGCTCTTTCAGTCTTTGTGCAGAAAACTCTGTTCAGTTGATCCATATCAACCTCACCTGGCTGGTAACAACTCTGTATTTAAAATAGAAATATGAGCTGTGCTCTGGTGATTTTCCTGTTGAATGAGGAGCAGAAGTCAAGCCCAAGTTTCTTTTTTCCTGCTTTTTTTGGGATTTAAATGCAGGAGCATTTACAGCCGTGTTGTCACTGGGAAGGGGGAGTGCAGTTTCTTTCCAACTCTTTAAGGATATTTTCTCCCCCTGCCTTGCAGAAATCTCCAACCTGCTGGTGGCAACCAAGAAGGCCCAGGAATGGCAGCCAGTTTATTCCATGGGACAGCTGAGCTTCCACCGCATCCGCAAGGAGGAGATCGTGCAGGTGGGTGCTGAGTTTCCCTGGAATGCTGGGGTGTGGCTGTGCCAGGGACCCCAAATACCCCCAGTCCCTGCCAGGGACCCCAAACCCCCCAGTCCCAGCCAGAGACCCCAAATACCCCCAGTCCCTGCCAGGGACCCCAAATCCTCCCCTCCTGGCTGCTCCTCAGCGAAAGTTCATGGCATCTTTATTTGGATTTAAACCTCTGATTCCAAATCCCAATGTTTCCATGGCCTTGTGTGGACAAAGAGGAGAAGTTTAGGAGTGATGCCTTTCACTGGAATCAAACTGGTATTTAAGAGGTTTTCTAACAGAAAAGAGGGGTTTTAAGGTCATTTCATGGGAGTCTTAAGAGCTGGTTTGTTGCTGAATGTGGGTGTGTTTTTTAAAGCCTGACTTATCAGACAAACAGAGGTTTAAGGCAATATCCTACAGTCAGAAAAGGTCAAGTATTCAAAAGCTCTGAGCATTCAGAATTCTGTATTCTAAACTCCCCCAGACTTCCAGACCTCGTTTGTAGTTATTTATTCAGGTCATCTGAATAAACCTCAACAAACACACAGGGCTTGAACACACTTAAATCAGATTTAATGTTTCTAAAAGAGCTCTTAAATCATGCACTTGGCTTCTTTTGTGAAATAAAAAGGTTTTGGGGGTCTTTGGTTGCATCACTCTAGACAGAGATGGAGTTTGGATTGGTGTTTTTGCAGTCAGCATCCAGGCTTCCTGCAAAAATATCCCAAGGCAGAATCCTCTGTTATTCTGGAGGAAATTGCTTCCCCAAACAAAGCCTTCCATTGAAATATTACTTCCTCTCACTTCTGGAAACAGATTAAAGATCACCTCAGCAGCAGCCTCTTGTGAGTGAGAGCCCAGTTGTTGTTTATTCACGTGGTGTTTAGTCTGGGAATGGTAAATCCCAGGGAACCTGCGGAATGGTAACAGAGGTGTGACATCCAAGGAGTTCACGTGGTGAGGATGCTCAGAGTTCACTGATCCAAAAATAACTCCCTGTCATGGGTTCCACCTGGAATAAAGTTCAGTCTGTAACCACATCAAATGCAGAGGCAGAAAAAAATGCAGATTCCAAAATTTGTGTAAACCTTGCTGGCTTCCTGTGTGACAAATCTCTGCTGTTGTGTCTCAGGGAGAGCACCTGGGAAGAGGGACCAGAACCCAGATTTACTCCGGGATCCTCAGCCTCAAAGACGATGAGAACGAAGGGTATCAGAACGAAAAAGAGATTAAAGTCCTGCTCAAAGTCCTGGACCCCAGCCACAGAGACATCTCCTTGGCAAGTTCTTTCCTTTGCGTGTTGTCCAGGGGTAGCTTTGGAAAAGGGCTGGGAATGGGGCAGTGCTGAGGGTGCAGCTCATCCCGAAGTAGGCAGGCCCCCCGGGCTCACCCCTCCCTCCCCTGCCCCTCGGTGACGAGCCCGGAGCCCCGGGATTTCGCTGTGCGGTGCTCGGGGTGTGCTGGGCTGCGGGAGCGCTGTCCCCGGAGCAGCCCTGCGATGTCACCCGTGTCCCTTTCCCCAGGCGTTCTTCGAGACCGCCAGCATGATGAGACAGGTGTCCCACAAGCACATCGTGCTCCTGCACGGCGTCTGCGTCCGCGACGTGGAAAGTGAGCCCGGGAGCGGGAGGGACCGCCCGGGAGGGACGGGGACAGGGACAGCCCGGGAGGGACAGGGACAGCCAGACAGGGACAGGGACAGGGACAGCCCGGGAGGGACAGGGACGGCCTGAGAGGGACAGGGACAGGGACAGCCTGAGAGGGACAGGGACAGGGACAGCCCGGGAGGGACAGCCCGGCAGGGACATGGGCTGGCAGCTGCTGCCTCTGGAGCTTTCCAGAGAGAAGCTGGGAATTCCATTTCTCCCAGTAAATGTCCCCTCCCAAGGCTGTGTTGGAGTGAGAGCCTTCCAGGGAGGTTCCTTGAGGCTGGAATGCCAGAGGGGCAGGGGCAGGTGGGTACAAAGCAGCCCTGGGCAGGGGGAATTGCCCTTGAAATGGTCCCAGGTTTAGTGTTCATTACATGAAGCCCCTCGGCCTTTTAATGTGGACTCTGAGCACTGAGATAAACCTTGGGGAAGGTGAAATAAAGATTTTCCAACCAGCTGGGCTGGGGGCACAAGAGGGAGGTGGGAACAGAAATTAAATTACTCCAGACAGTTCGTGGCAGCGCTGACTTTCCACACTGCCTCTGTAGATATCATGGTGGAAGAGTTTGTGGAATTTGGGCCTCTGGATCTGTTCATGCACAAGAAAAGTGAAGTTCTCACAACTCCGTGGAAATTCAAAGTGGCCAAACAGCTCGCGAGCGCCCTGAGCTACCTGGTAAGAGGCACCTTGGCAAAGGCACCGTGGCTGGTGGGAATTCATTCCCACCCAGGAGAAGTGCTGAAGTGGGAACACTCTGTTCCCCTGCTCCTCCTTTCCGCCTGTTCCTCCATTTTCTTCCCAGCTGTAATTCAGGATTTCAGCTTGGGATTTCAGAGATCACGTCCTGAGCTCCCTGCACTCCTCACATCTCTTTCCCTGCTTTTCTGTAGGAGGACAAGGATTTGGTGCATGGGAATGTGTGCACCAAGAACATCCTGCTGGCAAGAGAGGGAATCGACACTGAATATGGGCCCTTCATAAAGCTGAGTGACCCAGGAATTCCCATCACGGTGCTGTCCAGGCAAGGTATGGCCAGGGATCACATCCCCAGGGAAGGGGAAAGGGGGAAATGTCATTCAGAGCAGCCAGAACTGGCTCTGGAATACAGTGATCAGCTTTTGTGGATCTGGAAATACACAGTGGGTGGTCAGAGCATTCGTTTCTCTTAAGAAATGTTGTGTCTGGTGGGATGAGACAGAAGGAATCTCGGTTTGTGGATGGCTCCAGGCACGAGCTTGTAAAAGCCACAGAACATCCTTCTGAAAACAGGGATTTGAGAATCGAGATTTCCCTGAAACTGGCCAAATTCTGCAGCTTCGGTTTCTTTTAGACAAGAATAATTCAGTTCAAGGCTGTTTTTTCCCTCCTGTGACATTCTCTGCCCGCTCTTTTATCCCAGAGTGCGTTGAGCGGATCCCCTGGATCGCACCTGAGTGCGTTGAAGATTCCAAAAACCTCAGCATTGCAGCAGATAAGTGGAGTTTTGGTACGACCCTGTGGGAAATCTGCTACAATGGAGAAATCCCACTGAAAGACAAGACCTTAGCAGAGGTAAAGCTGCGTTCCACAAACTTCACCTTGGATCCCCCCCTTGGGCCCTCAGTTTTCCCCCTTGTCCTTCCCTCCATCCCTTGTCCCCAGCCCCTCTCCAGCTCTCCTGGAGCCCCTCCAGGCCCTGCCAGGGGCTCTGAGCTCTCCCTGGATCCTTCTCCTCTCCAGGCTGGACAATCCCAGCTCTCCCAGCCTTTTCTACCCCATGTGCAGTTGGAAGCTGAGTGAGCTTCTCCCAAATACCTCTCGTTGTTTGGATTGATTCTGCTTGGTCTCCCATTGGACACAGTTACTGGGCACTGAAATTGGAAGAACTGGAGTCAGTCTTGTGCCCTTCCTGCCTGTGGCCACAGCTGGGCCAGCCCTGCAGAGCGGGCAATGCCCATGCCAGCCTTGTCCCACCTGGCCTGGAGCCGGCAGCTCTCGGGGCTGTGAGGGGCACCCGGTGTGTCCTTGGCAAACATTTCCTGGTTTAGAAATAACTGGGAAAACCTGGCAGGAAATGACTCCTGGAAGGAGAAGTCTGCAGCACCTTCTGAACACTTCATGGGTGTTGAGTGGTTACTCCAGACCCAGCCCAGAAGGAATTCTCTGTTAGTAGGAGATGAGCGTTCCAGCTGGAAAGGGATTTCCTGGGCAAAGTTCACAATGAGTTAAGGATTTAATGGTCACATTCTCTGAGGAAGAATCACAGAATTGCTCAGGTTGGAAAAGATCAGAGAGATCCTTGAGTCCAGCCATTGCCCCAGCTCAGAACTGTGAGTTATGGAGGTTAACATCCGTGGAATTTCCGTTTGTTCCCACAGAAGGAGAGGTTCTACGAGGGGCACTTTGTGCTGGCCACGCCGTCCTGCAAGGAGCTGGCAGATCTGATGAAGCAGTGCATGAACTACGACCCCCACCAGAGACCCTTCTTCAGGGCCATCATGAGGGACATCAACAAACTGGAGGAGCAGAGTAAGGCTGGGGGGCGCTGGAGGGAGGGACCATGGAATCCTGGAGTGGGATGGCTTGGGAGGGACTTAAAGAGCATCTGTTGCACCCTTCTGGAAGGTGAGGAACTGCGGTGGGGTGGGAAGTTCGCCCAGTCTGGGAGCAGATCCAGAGGGGCACTGGAGGATGGAGGATTCCCTGTCAGAAAGCAGGTGGGGTCCCAGTGAGGAAAGATGTGACAGTGGCAGTAGAGCAAGGAGGCCCTGGAGTGTTGAGACCACGCAGGAATCGGACTGACCTGGGACCTTCTTCCCCTCCTAGACCCCGATATTGTCTCGGAGAAGAAACCCGTTACCGAGGTGGATCCCACGCTCTTTGAGAAGAGGTTCTTGAAAAGAATCCGGGATCTGGGTGAGGTGAGAGCAGTGTCACCCACAGAAGCCAGGCCAGGCTGGACAATGTCCCCACAGCGGGCTGTGCCACACAAACACCCAGTCAGTGCCTGGCTGTCACTGTGTCCTCAGGGATGCCCCTTCCTCTCCCTCCCAGGGCCACTTTGGCAAGGTGGAGCTGTGCAGATACGACCCAGAAGGTGACAACACCGGGGAGCAGGTGGCGGTGAAGTCCCTGAAGCCGGAGAGCGGAGGGAATCACATCGCTGACCTCAAGAAGGAAATCGAAATCCTGAGGAATCTTTACCACGACAACATCGTCAAATACAAGGGCATTTGCACAGAAGACGGTAAATCTCACAGAACATTCAGAAGTGTATGGGTTTTCCTTTAACACTTCAGAATGTCCTGCCTGAAGCAGTTTTTCCTGGGGATGGGCTCAGGGCTGGATGATGGGAATGGGCCCATGGCCCTGTGAGGTTACAAACGCTGCCCGTGCACCAAAGCTGTTGGTGTTCATCATGTGAGAAGGGTCTGCAAACTAAACACGTTCTGTTCTTAGGAGGAAGTGGGATTAAACTCATCATGGAATTCCTTCCCTCCGGGAGCCTGAAGGAGTATCTCCCCCGGAACAAGAACAAGATCAATCTCAAGCAGCTGCTCAGATACGCAGTGCAGATCTGCAAGGTGAGCTGGCCCCGAGTGAGGGGGGATGGAAATCATCACCACAAACCCATTCTCCTGCTTTGTCCCCAAGGATCTGAATCCTAAAGCAGTATCTCCCATGCTTAGGTGCTGCTGGCACAAAGAGCAGTGGGGAAATGATGAGAGGGTTCCCTTGCTATGAAAAGTTGTTCCTGTGGGAGGATTTGGGGTTTTGGGAGGGAGGGCGGCACTGGGAATGTGTGTTGGCAGGAGGGAAGGAGTGAGGTGAAGTCTAGAGGGATGGAGATGAGAGTGCAGAGCGTGCTCAGGCCACGTGAAGCATGACCTGGGGCAAAACTGGGGCTGAAGTATGGGAGAGCTGAGGAGAAAAGGCTTCTCCTCTTCTCTCCCAGGGCATGGACTACCTGGGCTCCCGTCAGTACGTGCACCGGGACCTGGCAGCGAGGAACGTCCTGGTGGAGAGTGAGAACAGGGTGAAGATTGGCGACTTTGGCCTGACCAAGGCCATCGAGACGGACAAGGAATATTACACCGTCAAGGACGACCGCGACAGCCCCGTCTTCTGGTACGGCCTCGGGGCCAGGCCCTGGTGCTCCTGTGCCCGCAGCCTCTGGGGCACCCTCAGCATTTCTCCTGGCTTTATGAGGCCTAAGTGAGGACAGACCATGAGAGCATGGATCTGCCCACTTTTGGGTTTGGTCTCTTCAGTTTCACAGCACACACCTCATTTCTTTTTCCTCTCGGCATCCCGCGGTGATTTCTGTGCCAGGGCTCTGCGCACACAGCTGTGGCTCCCGAGCTGCTCTGGCTGTGTGTGAGCAGGGTGGGAGCTCTGGGGCTGACGCTGTCCCCTCACGTCCCCAGGTACGCCCCGGAGTGTTTGCTGCAGAGCAAGTTCTACATCGCCTCAGACGTCTGGTCCTTCGGGGTGACGCTCTATGAACTCCTCACCTACTGCGACTCCGAGTCCAGCCCCATGGCAGTACGTGCCTGGGAGAGAAATGGCTGCTGCAGCTGCTTCAATCCCATCTTTTAAAAAATTATTCTTTTTGGCAACAGAGAATTCCAGACTGGTCTGGGTTGGGAGGGACCCCCATGCTCATCTCATTCCACCCCTTCCATGGGGAACACCTCCCCCCAGCCCCCGGGCTTTTCCTGGGAAGGAGCCCTGGTGGTTGTCCTTCAGCTGGGAGTGAGGGGTTCCCAGCTGATCCCGCTGTCCCCACAGGAATTCCTGAAGATGATCGGCCCCACGCAGGGACAGATGACGGTGGCACGGCTCGTGAGGGTCCTGCAGGACGACAAGAGACTGCCACGGCCACCCACCTGCCCTGAGGAGGTGAGGGAGGAGGGAGGGAGGGATGGACACGGATGGATGGATGATGGATGGATGGATGGATGATTGATGGATGGATGGATGATGATTGATGGATGATGGATGGATGATGATGGATGGTGGATGANGATGATGGATGATGGATGGATGATGAATGATGGATGGATGATGGATGGTTGGATGGATGATGGATGGATGATTGATGGATGGATGATGGATGATGATGGATGGATGATGGATGGATGGATGAATGATTGATGGATGATGGATAGATGATGGATGGATGGACAGACAGATGGGTGGGTGGTGGACAGATGCTCCCTGTCTGGACAGTGGCTCAGCCCCACAGGTGTCACACCTCGTGGTTCCACAGGCCTGGCCCCTCGGGTAAGAAAACCTCCAGGAGTGCTGGAAAAAGGCATTTCCAGGGTTTTCAAGCATTGGTTGAAGATGTTTTTTGAAAGGAACATTCCCAAGTTCCTGGTGTCCCTTCAGAGGGGTTCATGACTTGCTGTAGAACCTGGCTGCATCAGCATTTATTGGGAATCCTGATTTTGGCAATTCCTGGGGTGAACTTCGGTGTAGGTTGAAAACCCCTCTGCTCAGGTCCCTGCCCAGCACCCGAGGTGTTTCTGTTCATTCAGAGCCTGCTCCCTTGTCTTCCCTGGGAAAACCCAAAGGGATGTTTCACTCCTTCACACATGTCCCTGTTTCTGCTGCCAGGTGGATCAGCTGATGAGGAAGTGCTGGATCTACAAACACGATGAGCGCACCACCTTCCACAACCTGATCCAAGGCTTTGAGACAATTATGAGTAAAATGTAATTCATTTTTTGATACTGGCAGGACTTTAAAGGCCCAGCAAACTATATATGCCCAAGGCTATTATTTTTTTTTTTTTTAACTCCTGTAATTTGTACTTGGACTGGGCTGATGTGGTCATAAAGGATTCTTCTGCCAGCAGATTTAAAAGCTGGATTAAAAGAATTTCAAGGTTTGGGCAAAATGAGCTCCAGCTCCCTTTGCTGCTGTTATTGCAGGGCAGTTTGATCCTGCTCTGATCCTGGTTGTGCCACGATTGGAATTGCCCTGATGGATGATGTGAGCTGGGAAAATCCTCTGCGTTTCTCAGCTCAGACCTCAGCCTCTCTGTGGATAGGAGAGAGCTCAGTTTATAATTTTAAAGTTGGCTGATGATGTATCCTTCCCATGCACTTAAATTCTAGTAACAAACAGAACAACTTTGACATAAAAATACAGGGAAGGCAAAATTCCCAGCTCATTTTACCCCACCAGGCCCCAGTCCTGAGCTCTTACAGGTATTTTAAAAAAAGTGTTCAAAAATAGCACCCACAGAAGCATGGAGGGGTGGGCCCAGGGCGCATTTCCGTGAGAAGCCCGATTTTGGGATAAAGAATTTGCTTTTCCCAACTCCATTCCCACACTGTACCCCCTGGAGCTTCCAGAGGGGATGGAGGGGGAATGTGCAGCTCTCAGCTCGGGCTGAGGGAGGTGCAGGGAAGAGTTAATGGAGGGGGAGAAGAACCCACTCCCTGCGCATAATCCGGGGGATTATCCAAAAAAAAAGAGAGGCCTGAGGTGCCCCCAGGGGATGGGAACCCCTCCATCACAAATTTTGTAGAGAATATTTGGACTCAGAGGCTCAGCCCACGAGTGGTTGAACTGGAACCTTCTGCTGCCCCAGCTCCTAAACCTGGGCCATCGTTTTTCCCACCACACCTGGAGCTGGGAAATGCTCTGAGGAGATACTCAAGTTTTGGCAATAATAGAAAGAGGTCTATATATATATATATATATATAAATATATATAAAAAAATGTAATTATGAGCTCCAAGGAGGTCAGATTTATTTTTACAGTGTTACTGTTTCTGTATGTCACTTAGGAAGCTGAATTCAATCTGTAAGCACTTTGTTACTCTTTATACAAACAAGTCTAATAAAGATTTTTTTTTTTCTCCATGTGCCTCCCTTTTTAATCACAAATTAAACAGAGGAGAGTTTTTAAAATGGAACTTCCATAGGAATAATGCTCTTTAAAAACCTTCTCCTACCTTACCTGACTCCAGGAGTCCAGGGCTGTTTTCCTCCCACACAAATCCACTTGAAATAAGTACCAACAATTTATTTTCATTGGAAAGTGTAACAAGTTGAGCAAGTTGCATATACAAACAGTTGAAACAAAATATTACAAGTGAATTTATCAATACCTACAAGCAGAATCCCAGAAAAGCTCCTGGCCCCTGTTGGTGGAGCAGTTCCAGCAGCTGAGGGAAGAGGGATTTTGACTGGGATTTTTTAAGCTTTGAAAATGCGGATCCTGGTCACATCCCAAAGCTTGAAAGGCAAAGTTTAAGACTTTAATTTAAAAAAATCAGTATTGAAAAATGGCTTCAGGGTTCTCTAGCAAGGAAGAGGGATAAGAGGTGGCTCCTGGCCTCGGTGAACTCAGTCCAGATGGGTTTGCAGCAGGATTCCAAGGAGGCAGAGCCTTGCAGCGAGGGCTGGCTCCTCCTTTACCTGCCACAAGACTGATGGCAAAAGGAAGGAGTGCTCATCTCCAGCTGCAAGGACTGATGGCAGAAAGGAACAACTCGAGCCAGAGCTGAGAATAAGCTAAAAATACAAAAAGTCTTTAAAAAAAACGCAGGGAAAATACACTCAAAAGTGGGAAACGATGTGGGGTGGCCCAGGGAGAGCTGGGGCACAGCTGTGCTCCCTCACACTGGTGCAGCCACACACTGGGAGTCACTTCCTCCGTGGAAAAGCTGTGGATTCTCAGCCTAAAAATAGATAAAGTTATTCCACTGTCCGAGGATCAGCTCTCCAGATAGCAGGGAATATTCCAAGGCAGCACAGGATAGCATCTCCCTTTGAACAGGCATTTATTGAGCCCATCACCGAGGCCCTGGGAATACATTTGGTATCGCTCCATTCCAGGATTAAGAAGAAATATTAAAAATTGAAAGGCTGTAAATACAGAACTCTTAATCCTGGAAAGAGAAAGGTTGGGAAAAACCCCCACATTCCGAGTTAAAAAAATACAAAATAACTACTATCAAGACTTCCTCTTTTAACTTCCTCAGGCTGAGGACTGGAAAAGGATCAGCTTTCCATCCTCGGGGTTTTTATTGCTTTCAGCTGGAGCTGCCCCAGCTCCCCAGGTCGCTGTGCTCTGTCCCTCAGCCCACAGGTGACAAAGCCAACACTGTCCCCGCCTGTCCCAAGGGAAAGCAGCCCCACCTTTGTCACACGTGTCCTGTGTCCTTGGCTGTGCCGGACAGGGCTGGCTCCTCTCGGGACACTCACCGCACCCAGAGAGAATTCCTTGGCTGAAGTTAAGGCAGCAATAAATACACAGCGATTCCCAGCTGCCTTCCCCGGCTCGGCAGGGCTGGGAATGCCTCGATCCGCGGGAATCCATCAGTACACGCGCTTCTTCTTGAGCGACGATTCCGAGTAGCGCACGGAGCCCGGAGCCGGGAACTCCCCGGGCCCGGGCTCGGACATGAGGTACGAGGAGCTGCGCTTCGGGGCCACCTGCGGGGACACAGCGAGTGACACTCGGGCCGCAGCCACCCCTCCCACCGAACTGCACTCCAGGCTGGCAATTCCCACACCGGGAGCCGGGAAGGGACGCCAAAGGCCATCGGCTCCCTGATTCCAAAGCATTTGCCGCTCCTGTCAGGGATGAAAATGAAGCGTCCCCCGGAGCACCAGCACAGGGAGCTTTGCTCAGTGAGCCTGCCTGAAGCAGGCTGCAGCTGACACCGGCTGCAATTCCAAATAAAAGCCGTTTCAGAGTGGTTTCCCCCAGGATCCAGTGCAGGGAATTCCACATGGGGGCTGCCCTGAGCTGCTCTCCTCCCTCCGGAGGTTCATGTGCAGGTCCATGTGCAGGTCAGGCAAACGCTTGCCCACTGAGATCCACTGGGAGCCAACTCCTCCTCTCTCCCCGTCCTGCTTCACTGGCCTCCTTAGGCATTCCTGCACGCTCACATCTCGCCCAGGAGTCCCGACCAGCCAGCCCTGCTCTGCTGTGGCTTTGGGGCGCTCGGGGCTCTGATCCCCAGGGACTGCAGCTGGCCCGGCCCCCCTGCCATTCCCGGGAGCTGCTTGGAGCAGGGATGCGCTGGGAAAGCTCCACTCGGGGGCAGCACCACACAAGGAAGAAGCGTCCACAGCCGCTTCTCTCCTCTCACCTTCTTTAAGGGATTTGCCTGAGGAGGCTGCAAGCCCGGCTGGGATCCCGGGGCTCCGCTCAAAAGGGCAGGCATCACCTGCAGGCAGGTGCTGTAGTCTGGGAAAGATCCACCTGGAGATTCCTGAATGCAGAATGGGATCCATCAAGTGGAAGGAAAAAAGGTTTAATTTTTTTTTTTTTTTGCTATAGTGATGAGCTCTCAGCAGGTATGAGATAAATACCTGAGTCACACTCAGTTGGTAACAAGAGGTGCAATTCACAGCAGCTCGGGCATGCAGCAATTCCTAGAGCAAAATGTGGGATTTTTGGGATGGTTTACTTTACATAATTCCTCAAAATAAGTGTCCTTCTCCTTGGTCACAGAAACCTTAGCTTGGGCAAGAAACAGCCCTTCAGTCCTGGAAAATTCAGCCCCGGGAAGTGCCATTATGGTGTGCTGCTTCCTGGCTGGAATATTTGAATAGACTCCTGAACTCTTGATGGTGGATGCTGGGATTTTCCAGAGGGATATTGTGGGTGTGAATGGCAGCGGGTGCAGGGCTGCCCTGCAGCAGTGACCATGCAGTGCCCTCATCCCACGCTCTCCAGCCCCTCATTCCTGTGCTCCCCTGGCAGCAGCCACTGCCAACAACAAAGCAGGTGCCCCAAAGCTGATGGGAGCAAGAGCCAGTGGAGACAGCAAGGAAATGGAATTATTTCTCACCTCAGGGGCTTCATTTTCAAAGCCATCCATTCTGGCCTGGGCAGAGTGATGTGCCTGAGCATAATGGTGGTACCACTGCTGGACAGCCTCCTACAGAGCAGCAAAAATCCTCTCCTATGTCTGCCTACCCTTCTCACAACCCAAAGCGCTCCAAGAAGCATCAGAACACCTTTAACACCAGTGATGGAGCTCAAACCACACATTTAAAATTATGATAAGTGCTTAAAAAATGCTGGAGGCACCGCTGCCCTGGCAGTGAGGCAGAGACAAGGTTTAATGTTCTGTGGACATCCCAGGGATCCAGGGGCAGCCCCAGCTGCTCTGGGAATTCCATCCCAGCCCCTGCCCACCCTCCCAGGGAACAATTCCTTCCCAAGATCCCATCTAAATCTACCCATTTCCTCCTCAAAGCCATTCCCTGTGTCCTGTCCTCCATCCCTTGTCCCCAGTCCCTCTCCAGCTCTCCTGGAGCCCCTCCAGGCACCAGATCTGATCCAGGAGGTGCCTGGCCCCTGGCAAAGCCCCCGGCTCTGTGCAGTGACCCTGTCCCCACCCCGACCCCTCTGGCCAGGCTGGGGACCCTCCCAACCCAAACCCTCTCCATGCTCAGAGCCACCGGACTCCCAGGGATTTGGGAGCACACAGATCCCGGCAGCAGCCCAGGAGAGGTTCTGTCTCCCCACTGACAGCCTGGGGAGGAGGCAGCTCTCAGATTTATCTGTCCAGTTCCACTTTTGCACAGACACAGGATGGTTAGGAACATCTGGTGTCCTGTGGAACCTGCTCTGAGCACTGCAACGCTCTCCAGACTCCCCAGCTCCCGGCCGTGCTCGGATCCCCACGCGGGGCACACAGGGAGCACATCCCGTGCCCTGGGACAGCTGGCAAACACTCCCCAGGCTGAGCAGGAACTGCGAGGCACAGCTCTGCTCTCTGGGATCCAGCCAGAGCTCAAGACTTCAAAACTTCTGAGGAAGGCAGAAAGAAAAAGTCCCCGGTGTTGAAGGCAGACACAGCCAAGGCAGAAGGTGGGAGCAGCCGTTTTTGAGTGACTGCCCTGAGCTCAGGCTCTCAAGAAGCAATTCTTCAAGGGCTGTGATTTCAGCAGGGAATGTTCTTTTGCTAAATCTACTCTGAACACCGAGAGAGACAAAGGCTCAGGGGAGAGGTTCAGCCCCAAGAGGAGGCAGGAAAGCCCAGGAGGTGCCCAGGTCTGGTTCATGGCGCTGGGCACACAGGGAGAGCACACAGAAAAAACCAGGAGAATCCCAGAGACTCTGAGGACAGCAGGCTGTGAACACCTACCTGTGGGTATTCCCCAGGCTGCTGGGAGTAAGTGAAGTAATTTTCCATTGCATGTTGTGATGCAGTTCCCTGAGACACAGCAGCATCCACGACACTGTTTGGAAGGCTGGTCTGCTGCGGAGGACTGGAGGCTTTGCTGGCAAGCGCTGCTGGGAACACAAGGACACCCAGGTTCAGTCAAATGTACGAAACACACCAAGTAGGTTCTGTTCCAGGATTAAAACTGAAATTGGTCTCTTCAGATCAGGCTGTGCCCCAAATTGATAGTGCTACTAAGGTTTCTAGAAGTTTGTGAGCCCATCACCTCTAAAAGTTCAGCCCTATTTAACCATCAGGATAAATCACTTTGCAATTTTAAGACACGCTACAAGATTGCCTTGAGGATAAATGCTGTGGTCGATGAATTTACCAGCTGAACAGAAGAAACACTGGCCACACTCTGGCTGTGGAAATTTGCCATGAAACCCACGGAAGGTTTGCTTACCTGGCAGACAGATACCAGGCATAACGCTTGCCAAATTCAAGTAGGGGTTGGTGCTCAGCCGAATTTCTTTTGGGGGCTCCCCAAGCAGAGAAGTCTGTTTTTTCAAGGGAGTCTGAAAAATAGACAGGGCAGTTTGCATTAAATTCAAATAAAATTTATCAGAAATGAGTTTTAAGTGGCCCAGCAGGGTCGCGGAAAAAGCCCAGTCCTATGAAAAAAAACTTCTGAAATGAAAGTTTTGAAATAAAATGAAACTTTTGAAGTCAATCCTGTGGACAACAATCTGGACACATTGCCTGCACTTTTTTCTCCCAAACAGTTCTGCAGGAATGTTTCTCTTCAGACTGCAAGTTCCTAAAGGATATTACAAAACAAACAAACAAAAGAAAACCTTTCATATGCAAGTGAAAGAATAATAATCACGCTAACAATTCCAGCTGCAGGGAGTGAACATTAAGTACATGGCCAAGATGAAATCAACTCTTTTCACTTGGAGACACAAGGAAATAAAGGCCAAATGTTTGGAAAATCACAACCTGGTCTGAATTATGCACGTTTCCCCACAGATGTCAAAGTATATAGTATATAAATATATTATAAAAAGGTAAGTTTTGCTAATGGCAGAAAAAAATTTTGCAAGAATGAGACCACTTAAATCCCATCATGCCTCCACACCTCACCTTCAAGGGAATAAATAATATTTTAAAAAATTCATAATTAAAAGTGGAAAATTTACAGACATGCACACAACCACCTGGAAACTCAAAGGCCCTCCACAGCACCACAATTGCTCCTGATTAATCACGAAATTCAACCACGAGTCCAATTTTCGCCCTCCAAAAGAGACATTGCCCCGGAGATAAATTTCATCATCAAACACTATGAGGCAAACCCATGGAAAAAAGCCCTCTGGCAGCGTGGAGATGCCTTTGTTCCTTGGTGGGACCACCAAAGAGCAGCATTGTTCTCTCCCTATTGTTCACAACTCCAATGACCTTAAGATGTCTGGTGGATGCTCCTGGGATGCAGCCCATTTTACAGCAGAGCGAAAATATCACAAAAAGCCCGGAGCAGGGAGAAGGGGCAATATTTGCGCTGCACAGCACTTACCCCCGGGGTTGGGTCGGAGTTTTTGAGCTGGCTGGGTGCTTTGGAGCGGGCAGCCCGCAGAGCTGCGGCGGGCAGGCTGCCCAGGGGCTGCGGGAAGGGCTGCGGGAGAGATCCCGATCCCGGTCCCGATCCCGATCCCGATCCCTCGGCTGCAGCTTTGTCCGGAGCGCTGTTGGGCCCGGGAAGAGCTTGTCCCACGATGTGCTGATTGGGGAAGAATGGCAGCATGCCCATCCCTGCTGCTGCGGGAATGGGAGCTGGATTAGATGCTGCAGCCGGCCATAAATGGAGAGACTTTGCTGTTAGAGGGGATTTGCCTGTGGGGTTTACTGAGGGAGGAGGGAAATGGGTACAGATCTACTTCACTGGGGTTTATTCTTTTGCCATCCCACGGGCAAACAACTCCATTTCAAGTGCTCCAATAAAACTCTGACTTTTCTAAACATTCCCTGTGATAACTTACTCAGTGCTTCCTGTCGCTTTCAAAAAAAACTGGGAACAACATCCTAGAGGATGCTGGACTGGGAGCCAGGGGGAAACCCCACCTCAACTGGCATGAGGAAGAATTCTTTTAAGTGAAGAGCTGGAGAGTGTTCTCCAAAATTAAAATCTGCATATTCAGAGGACACTTCTTCCCCTCCCAGTGACCTTTTCCTTGCTGCTGGTTATTGCCATGAGCCAGAGCGTGTCCAGGATCGCAGAACACACGGATCAGTGGAGGGAATAAGATCAGAAAATCCTGGAATGGTTTGGACTGGGAGGGACCTTAAAACTCATCCAGTGCCACCCCAGGGACACCTCCCACTGTCCCAGGCTGCTCCAGCCTGGCCTTGGGCACTGCCAGGGATCCAGGGGCAGCCCCAGCTGCTCTGGGAATTCCATCCCAGCCCTGCCCACCCTCCCAGGGAACAATTCCTGCCCAAATCCCATCTAAATCTACCCACTTCCACCTCAAAGCCATTCCCTGTGTGCTGTCCCTCCATCCCTTGTCCCCAGTCCCTCTCCAGCTCTCCTGGAGCCCCTCCAGGCCCTGCCAGGGGCTCTGAGCTCTCCCTGGATCCTTCTCCTCTCCAGGCTGAGCAATCCCAGTATCCAACTGATCTCTCCTCACAAAAATTGAGGGCATCAGTGGCACAGAAATTTGCATTCAAAACTGCCATCTGGCCCAGACTGGATGTTAAAATAAAATGAAGACAAAAGCCTTCATTTGCCTCTTAAGCAACTCACATTTACCTGCTTTGAAAAATGCCACAAAACGTCACCCCTAAATAAAAACAGATTCCAGGTGCACTAAAAAAGGCAGCGACTGAGCAAGCAGAGTATTTAACAACCAGCTTTTGCTACAGAGGGAGGAAATCAGGTGCAGAATTTGAAGCTGGGCATTTCTATAGATTTGGGATGAAATAAAACATCACTTACACTTGAGAGCTTCCCCTCGTGCTGCCAGGCCTGAGCTCACGGCTGGCATCACCCCTATGCCCAGGACAGTCTGCAGGAGCATCGCTGGAGGTTCCCCCAGCAAACCTGGTTTCTAAAAGGAAGAAGAGAAAACTGTGTAAATGATTAAAATGATCTGTCCGTGGCTATTTCTTAGAACTTGACACTGTCAATTTTTCAGCTCAACTGAACTATTTGATGATGACAAACCACGGAACGGGTTGGGGTGGGAGGACCTTCAAGATGGTGGGATGATAAAAATGATTTCTTTTAGCAGAGTGAAGTTGCAGGGAGGGCCTTACACTGTTTGCCTGCATGCTGTCCATCTTCAGGAGCTGCTGCTGGGGCAGGGGCAGGTGAGCAGGGCTCTGCAGCAGCAGGCTGGAGGCGCTCCCCAGAACCGAGCTCTGAGAAAGGACCAGAACAAGGCTCAGTCAGCACTCACGAGAACACAACAGGCTGGAGACATTTTCACACTGAAGGAATCGAAGATTTTGAGTTAAGACAGCAACGAAAAATAACAATTTTCTCCACAGAACCAATATTGCCTCGGAGAAATACCCTGTTTTGTCTTCCCCCAAACAATCGACATTAAATCCGACTCCAGAGCCTTTAAAAAGCTGACAAATCACAGTCCCCACAGATAAAATATTAACATTGTTTATTCAAAATATTCTACATACACCACCAGGACTCAGCCACTTACTTTAGAACTTTGGGGCACCACTTTCAGACTCTGCCACTGGTATATTGAACATTATGAGCTCTGGCCAGCAGCGAGGTTTAAAATAAACTTTAACAGACATCATGATTTATGCTACAGGCCTGGAACTGTCTGGCAGCATCATCTGCCAGGTAAAATATAGGTTGTTCTATAGGTTGTTGTACAAAAAGAAATATACAGGACACTGTGTCAAATCATGCCCAGCACAGCCTTATTTTTTTTATTTTTAAAAATCTCCTCCATAGGAAAGATCACCAAAACCAGGGAATGAAGACTGCAAAACACCTCCTAAATATTTTCAAACCCCTTTTTTCGAGCTTAGGCCCCTTTGTGGTAGGGTTAAATTCCCCAGGAAAAAACCCTCTATGCCTAAAATACGATCTGGACTCAGAAATGTGCCTTTTCAAACAAATGTGTGCCGTATCTTGATTAGTTATGCTTTTATTTTAATTGTCTCAGTAACTTCCAGGAGAATGTTTATTGTCACCAGTGCCAGGGGCTGCTCCTTCTAAACTTGGCTACATCAACAAAGCAAATGCACTGGTCCAGTTGCAAAACCATCAGAAATAAAAGAGTGGAAAAATCAGTTTGGTCAGAACCCTGAGAGGAAAGGCTCTGGATTAATAAAGATTTAACAAACTGCTGGGTGACTGAGGAAAACATCCCTGAGAAAGCTGAAAATGCATTATTTTGGCACGGGGTGATTTAGAACTACAAGAAATGAAAAGCAACGAGATGAAAATCAGGCTGCCTCGAGTTGAAAGATGACTGGGGTGAGGACCCTTCAGATCCCCTCTGCTGAATGCTTTTCCAAGAATTCATTTGAAATGGTTCTCACTGTGTGACTTCCCAAGGCCTGAACACAAAATACAAACCCAAGGCACGTGGGGAGCTGGATCAGTGGGACTGGGGAGGGGTTTCAGTGACAACGCTGAATTTTAGTACAAATTAAACACGGCCACGGCTCTCAGGCTTCAAAAATGCTCCCAAAGAAATCACCCAGGGTCAGAAAAACGTGCCTTGGAGATGAAATTGGGATCATCAAATCCCTGTCAATAAATCCAGGTTTGGAGCTCATGAAATGACAGGAAACTCCCAGGAAGAGAATGAGACTTGGAAGTGTCAGGACAGAGGAAACACGGAGTTGTTTGGCTGCAGCTCTCCCAAGCCAAAAACCACTGGAAAAACCTTTGGATCATCATCAATCCCACTGCTAATTGTGTAAAACATCCTTGTCTCCAGCTGTGAGCACCAAACACTCACACTGCCTTCCAAGGAAGCACAGGCTGAAGAGAGAGCAGCAGGAACTAAACAGAGCAATTGAAAATGCAATTTAAATAAAAAAAAAACCCCAAAGAATTATGCACTTTTTATATGGATAAAAGCAACTCATTGGATGGGGTGAAATTAAGCAGCACTTATTCAAAATTGATATATTCACCTACCAGTTTTTAGAAAAAAAAATAGAAAATATCAATGTATTTAACAAAAAAAAAGTATTTCTGCATTTTAGTTTGGTCTTTTTTAAGATCCCTGTGTTTGCCAAACGAACAGGAGAAATAACTGATGCTGAAGGGGATTTTATGATTTAAATGGGAATTTCTGAAACATCAGATCAGGCCAAGTGATTGACTCCAGCACCTTGTATGCATTGGTGTAAATCCCTACCACCAATATTAAATTCAACTTTTGGCTCTGGGCAGAGCTGGAGAAATCCCTGAGAGAAGCTCAGCTCAAGTTCTGGTTGGGGGTGCCTATTCTCATTGTCATTGTCATTGTCATTGTCATTGTCATTCTCCATTTCCAGCACAAACTCATCCCAAAGATCCCTGCCGTTCTCCTGCCGGAATTCCGGCGTCCATCTGGAATCCAGGCACCCTCAGAACGCTGGGGGCTTTGTGAGTGAGGAGTAACATCTGCAAATCACATCTGGATGGCACACGCAGCACATCTGGGTCCCTGCAGGCTTTAAAATGCTGAAGGATGCTGAACCTGCTGGTTTGAATCAGATAAACCCAAAAAATCTCCACAGGAGGGTGGATGTGCCAGGCTCCTTCAGAGCTCATTTAAAGAGGATTAATTTTTTTTTTTTTTTTTTGGCCAATAATTACAAATTTTCTCTGCATTCGCAGGTTTTAGTAAATCAACAAATAACTCACTTTTGGACAGTAAACACAGCCTGCTCCCCCCACCTCATAACTTTCCTTAGGGCTTTAACAAGAACATTTGATTTTAGCTGCAATTTCTTAAAACTTTAGGATTTCTCACGTGAAGATCTCCCCAAATATCCCTTTTGATGACAGTTCTTTTGCCACATACCTGATGAACTTTATTCAACTGCAGAAAAGGCGGGCCCACTGCTGAATTTATGAGGTGAGGTAAACCTGCAGATGCTCCAAGAACTGTTTTAGAAACACACACACACAAAAAAAAATTCGTATTTTATAAGTTTTGCACATAAAAATCTTGAGAATTATCCTGTATTTTTTAATTTGCCTGCCAGGAAATTTTCAAGCATACAAAGGTCAGAATGAGGGAATGAGAGAGTGGTTTAGGTTGGGAAAGGTTATGAAACATCTCAATGCACCCAGCGTGGATGCAGAATTACACGAGAGCTCCAGGATCCCCTCCAGGTGCTCCTGAGATTTTCACTCCAAGATGCAGCCACAGCTTTATCTGAAGTGCTCTGAACTCGGCTTTATCTCGAGTGTTTCTGCCCTGAAGTGTCACTTCACCCCCGTAGGATTAATTTTTTGTCACCAGACCGGGTCCCACACGCTCAGCTCTGCCCCACTCCATCTCCTCATGGAACAGCTCAGGTCCTGAGCACTTTCCCTGTTTGAAATGTGATTAGATTGGGGTTTGTGTTTATTCACAGCCTGATGAGAGCACAGAAACGGGTCTGGTTAATGCTGCAATAAATGCTCTGCACAACTGGGGCAGCAGCCAAGAGAATAAAGATTTACATTGGGAACAACAGGAGAGACACTCAGGCTGCAAAATTCAGATCTAGAATCAGATTTGAACTCACCAAAGTCTTGCAAAAGACATTTCTTTCTAAACCCAGTTCTAATATGAACATTCAGAGCCCACAGAGTTAATACCAGGATATTTGCAGGTAACTGAATTGTACACAAGAGTGTAGCAAGGCACCTCCTGCTTTTGCTCTGATAAAATGTGAAATTATCTACACAAACACACTGAAACAGCATCTGCACGGATTTTAAAACTGTGTCTCTACTTCTCTCCTTTGCCAAAGCCTCGTAGCATGAAGAACAGGGTTAAATTTTGAATTGTTTTAAAACAGCTTACCAGGTTTAACAGCGTGGCCACGCAGCTGGGGCTGCAGCAGCATTTGCAGCATTGCTGGATTATTAAAACTTTTCATGATCTGCACTGGATTTGGCTCTGGAAGCAAGCCTTTCCTATTGTTCCTCATCTCCAATGAAGAGAGACACAAAAGCGTTAGAAGAAGGAGCAAACAAGGAATACATTTTAACCCCTCAAACTTGGGTGATGACAATGTACACATTTCAGCTGACACAGAAAAAACCCCATTTCCTTCCCCGTTTCCTGCCTTTTTTCCTCTCCAATGAAAAACCTAAAAAAATATTCCAGCAAAACTTCAAGCACATTATTTTCTTCCCCTTAAACCCAGAGTGATCACTACGGGAGATTAAGAAGGGCACTGCTGCCACGAGCACCAGATCTTGTAACAGACTCCTCATTTCTTTTACAGAGACGTGCTCTGGGCTGGCTCAAGTGAGGAAACTCTTCTGCCTCTCCACTGAAAACAGCTCCATGTAACACTTATCACATCCAATTTTCTAGGAAATAATTTGATAGGACGTGTGGGTGTAAAAAGCTTTCTTCTACCTCGAGCATGAAGTGAACCTATTTCTCCTGCCTTGAAATTTATCTTAAAGCTGACAAATTCTTGCCTCTCTGTTTTAAACCAAGTTTCATCTTGTCCAATGACTCATTCCCAGTCACTTTTGTTTGGAGCTGGAATGATCTCTCACACAGGAGATTAAATTTACTAAAATCCTAGAGCCATGTGGGTGTAACTTGGTGGAATATTAGGGATATATTTTATTTTCTTCCTGGCCATCTTTGCCTAGGAAGGAGACCGAACTGGGCTGGTTATATAGAATTCCAGAATGGCCTGGGTTGGAAGGGATCTTAAAGCCCACCCAGTTCCACCCTTTGCCATGGGTTGGGGAGATTCCACGAGCCCAGGCTGCTCCAAACCCCATCCAAGCCAGCCTTGATCAAACCCAAAACGCTTCCCGAGCTTGGCTCCTTTTCCCTCGCAAAGCCCCAGCCGCGGTGCGAGGAGCCCATGCCAAGGTTTTCGGGGATCTCACCATCCTTTGTGCTGCTATCAGAGCTGCCAGGGTGCTCCTGCCCGGGGCTCCAGGGGCACAGAAGGACACCTGCAGCCTCCTGCCGTTGATGGTCACGCCATCCATGGTGCCCCGCACGCTCTCCGCCTGCTCGGCGCTCTCGTACTCCAGCACGGCGAAGTCCCCGCTGCCGCCGTCCTCGTCCTGGGCGAACTGCAACAACAACGTTCCAGCACTCCAGGGGAAATGGGGATTCCAGGAGCTGCCCTGCAGCACTTGCACTGGTCCCTTGCAGGATCTGACACAACCTGAGGTTAATACTTCCCCCCAAACCATGAGGCTTCTTTCTGGATATCACATCTTCATCTATTTGGCCTTCATGCTTATCTATTCCTGATTATCTCTTCCATTCCCACCTTCACTTCCATCTCATCTCACGGAGAACCTCAGCTAGAAAATGCATTTAACACACATTTAAAGAACAAAGGAGGAAGGAGAAGCAAACTGTAAATACAGCTGGATGCCACAATCATTTTTACTTTGCAGGGTAAGAATTATGAACTCATTATTCTTCATTTTTCCAGCCTGCAATAATCAAAGAGTCATTCATCAGGGTGCATGACAGCTGCTGAAACACGCAACAATGCGAATTCCACCAATATCTGGTGCCTTTTGGGGGAATGTGAAGTCTGTGGCTGTGTGGAATGCCAAGAGAAGATGCCAGACTGATCAATCAAGCAGACTGGAAAAGGGCTTACATGGCAAACACTGCTCTGGCCTTTGTGTGCAGAGTTTGAGAGAGAATGAGCAGGTTTAAATCGAACAAAAAAACGGGGTGAGAAGGGAGGGATGAAGCTTAGGCAAAAATCTCCAGGCCCCAAATGAATGGGAATGATAAACTGACACCAGATCTGATGTGGAGGAGACAAAACCTCCTCTAGATTTCACTGGATGAAAACAACCTCAGGCCGACCCTGAGGCTTCACAAACTACCAATGACAACTGACATATAAATGTCCAAGATTTGGAAGAAAAAGAGGGTGCTCAGATCTTTAATAGCATTGTTAAGGCAGAGCTCTGGAGACCACACATATATTTTGATATATAAATACCCACACAGATGTGTATATGCTACGTAAATGTCTGTGTCTATATTTTCTATTTCTATTTTCTTTTGATACCAGTTTAAGTGCACTGGTAAAGACCTTGTGAAAAGAAGGGTTTGAAGCTATGGAACATCTGTATTTTAGTTTCAGCTAAACTGAAACATGGTTAAAATCTCCCTTAACACGTCCAAATGCAACCACCAATATTCTTGCAAAGGATTCAGGAATTTTTAAACTTCCCAAGTAAACAGGTACAGAAAAAAAGTGCTTTATCCCTACCCAGATAAGGGTGGAGACCTTCTAGTAACAATTTGAAGTTGACAGAAGAAAAGAATGAGGTTTTCTGGTCCATTTTGTTGAACCAAATTCCCTTAAGTCCTCAGAAAAGCCATTTTTCCTAATATCTACATATACGTATCTGGCTTCAGCTCTTCCTGACAGAACATTTCTGTTGTCAATAGAGTAGAAACCAAGTTGACTTTAAAAAATGGTAATTCTGGAAATATTAACCCAGAGTTTGTTTCACAAGTTCAGGTAAGAATTTTGGGCAAAAGATTGTATTTACTTGATGAAACACCGCACGAGCTCCCAGTGGAATTAAGCCATGGAAACACCACAAGAGCTACACTGAAGTTTTCCAGAAAAAAAATCCAAACCTTCTCCCAGTCATTCTCCACTGAAATTCCACCCACACTGGGATTTCTGCTACCCTGGCCTCTCCCAGTTTTCCTGTCTCTACCCATCACATCACATCCCCCCTCTTTGCTTTTTCTACCTTTTCTTGGGTCTTCCTCCTCCTCCTTTCTTTGTTCTCAATTTTCAGGTCATCTCACTCATAAACCCCTAATTAATTAGCAGGGTTGTGAGGAGAGTTCATTGCTCTCTCCTCTTTTTCATCTACCAAATCTGAACTATTTGCTTTCCCACCTCCACCCCCCTGTGTTTTACAGGAACGTGTATTTAGTGCTATTGAGTGATGTAATGCAGACACAAACACTCGACACCTGCTGTGACCCACGTATTATTACAATTTAAGAAGGTAAAAGTCAGTTTTTAAACGCCTCTCACTGCACAGCAGAACTCTGCAGTGAAACCCATCTCTCTTTGAAGGTCAGAATTTTTAAAGGATGTTGAAAAATGGTTGGGGGAGCTGATAACAGCCCCCGGATTATCTGACAGCTGGAAAAAAAGCCCTGAAGGAAAAGACTTAAAAGGATCAATCTGTTTAGCTAATTAAACAAAGATTGAGCAGGAGACTTGATTACAGTATTTAATACCCTCTTACAGGAAGAAAATAATGGGCAGCAAAACTCCTTAATTTAGCCATCAGTGAGGTGAGGCTGAAGCCAGACACATTCACAGGCACGAGTTCAAAATATCCAGGAACGGGCATTTTCTGGGAAGAGTTAATTCCAATGGATTCATCTCCTGGTGAATCTGGATCACACAAGGCTAAGGATTTACTCTGGCCAGCTACAGATTCCTGGGGCTGGAGAAGAGCACAAAGGAGGATGGGAAGGCCTGCAGGTGGTCAGGCTGCACGGCCTGATGGACATTCTGCTCCAAATGCTGGGAATCTCTGCCTGCTGATCCCTGGGGCTGATCCCTGAGCAGCCTTCCAAGGGATTTAAGGGAAAAAACAACAGAAAAACAACTCTGCAACTGAAATCTGGGTGACTACAGGAAAGCTTTCCTTCTACTGCCTGTTTCTGGTGGTTTTCTGAGCCACAACATTTGTTTGTGGTCTCTTATCTCACAAGGCACGAGGATGAGAAGGAAACCTTTCCACTACAATGAACAGGATCTCCCCTTTTTGTGCTTCCAAGCTTTCCAAAAGATGCACCACTTCTATCCCTGGCAACACCCAAGAACCCAAGCCTGCACCTTCCTCAGTAAGGGAAAAAAACATGTTAAAAACTAATGTATTCATTATATGATGTATTTTACATCATCTGAGTTGCACTTGTGTTATTCATATACTCTGGCTTTCTTTGAGCAATAAAACCATCAGCAATGTTGACTTTAGAAGTTCTCAAAAATAAAATTATTTTCAATGAAGTACATGAGGAAGGGGATGCCTTACAAACATTTTGCTGGCATTTCATAGGAGCGGTGTCCTGCAGAATTCCCAGACACCAAGGGATAAAGCATTTGTATCACATCCCACATGGCAGATGTGTTGGGATGCACAAGTTGAGTGATTATAGGAGAAACAGAACCGGAAGACAGCAAGAGTGAATTGAGCCAATACAGAAAACCAAGGCTGGGATTGCAGTAAGACAGAAATCCAACATACCTGGCAGAACACAGGTTTGTACTTCAGCGAGAAAGCCTGGATGAGTTCTTTCGAATCAGCGCAGTCTTTTTGTAATTTCTCCACACAAAGGCACTTGGAGTGAATAAGGTTTGTGGTCAGCTGGTTCACATCCATCCACTGTGCGAACAGAGTGCTCTCCTCCAGCTGCTTGCCCAGCAGCTCCAGCCTGGCCTTGGCAGCAGAGTCCTTCTTCATGTATTCCACAAACCCATAGCCCTTGGAGCGGCCGGTGAGCTCGCTGTAGACCAGGAAACATCTCTCCACATTGCCATAGGCACGAACCAGCTCCTCGAACTCCTCTATGCCCAGGGAAAGGGGCAGGTTGGTGATGCACAGCAGAGCATCCGTGGGCTGGAGCTGCACGGAGATTTCCTTGCCACGCAGGGAATACTGGTGGAATTTGCGGATGGCGCTCTGGGCCTGCTCCCCGTTCAGCAGGGTGACAAATGCTGCAAGAGAGCAAGAGGGGGACGTCACCCACCCCAGCTTAGCTGCAGCCACACCTCTCCCTCCCTGAGACCACAGGGAAGAGCTGGAGATCTACCCCAAAGATGCAAGGGATAAATATATATCTATTATATATATGTCTAAATGTGGGATTATCAACCGAACATGATGAGCAATTAACTCAAAAAGTGACTACGTTGTGATGCACACAACTTCACTACCTGTAACAGAACCAAATTTTATATTTGGGGAACAGAATTAAATGTTTTACTAGCAGACTATTATTCACTAAATTAAATATTCCACTGAGTTCAACACATGAAGAGATTCTACCGAGTATCTTTGATGACAACATCCACACGTTCTCCTTCTACCGAGAACAGATTTTTTTTGGGGTTTTCGGTCCATAAAGCATTCCACACACAATCACACAATCACACAGCCCCAGCCTGCAGGAGGGAGGCAGGGACCTCCTGAAGGCCTCTTGTCCAAGCTGTTCCTCAAGCAGGGTCACCCAGATGGTTCCCAGTGTCCCAAGGGATGGAGATCCCACAGCTTCTCTGGACACCCTGCAGCAGCGCTGGGTGACCCTCAGAAGGGAGAAAGTGTTTCATGATGTGAGCAAACTGCAGCCGGGTGGGTTTTCCTCTCAGGAACACGTGGTTTGTCCAAGGAGAGGCCTCAGGACCAGTTTTCCAAAGGGATTCAGACCTTCAGCTGAGGTCAGCTTTGTCCCAGAGGGACACTCACTAAGGAGTACTCCTGAGAGAGACCAGAGGGGACCAAAAAACTTCTGGCCAAAAATGAAAGTTTCCAACTTTCCACTGGCTTCAGCAGAAGGTGCCAAAAAAGGCTCTGAGGGACACCAAGCTGTGACAGTCTGTGACTTCACACACAGCACATGATGTCACCCACTAAACTGAAACCTATGAAAGCTGTAAGTTCTCACCTGTTCTTTTATTCCTGTCCACATAACAATACTTGATTTCATAATCCTTAAACAAGTCGTGGATTTCCTGCAAGAGAAAAGTACAAGTAACATCCCATAAGTAAATCACCAAACCAAGCAAGTGTATAAATTCATCCTCATTTCAAACAAAACCAAAAACTTTCCCAACAAACAGAAAATTTCACCATAGAAACACTATCAAATATTTGTTTTGAAAGGAGTTGGTTATATTGCTGCAGCAGTGTTTTTATCTCACATAAAAAAACCTGGCTTACTGCATTTGATTAATTTACTTTTCACTCTCTGAGGTCACATAAACACAAAAGGGCGTCCTGTCAACTGTCTTTTGATAAAGACAAATAACATCACAGCTCATTAAATAGCAAAACCCTCTCCATTTCTCTGAAGTACAACTGGCATAGCTAAAATACCACATGGACAAGGAATACTTGGCAACATCACATCACCGAATTTACTGAGGGCAGCAACGCTGCCCCAAAACCCAACAGCTGCTTCAGTTTCCTGCTCAAGTTCACTTTAATAGATTTTCACTCTTAATAATGGATATTCTTTCACCCAGCAGATAATTGTGGCCAGAGTGCCCCCTGGAAAGTATCTTCTATCAATTACTGCACAGATGCTCAACAGAGAATCAATCCCAAGAGTGCTATTTGCTCCCACTAATTAATGGGAAGAGAGGAGGGGCGGGTAAGAGCAAATCTAAGAGGAGTTTGCTACAGCTATTCCCAACAAAACCAAGGTGCACATGCCGCAAAAAACCCACAAAATGATTTTCAGTTCAGTCATGACAAAGCAGAGATGAACACTCATCACCCCAAGGAGAAACCAGGAGTGGTAACCTGGATATTTTTATTATTTTAGCTGGATTCATCCCATACACAAGACAATTTCGGCAAGCAAAATAATCAACCAGCTCTGTCTGAAAGTTTAATTGCAGCCAATTTCCAGCAGCCCAGCGCAGTTGCCAGTTTGGTAATTCAATATACGGAGCCTAAAGGTTAACTGGGTCCTCCGTGAGGGGTATCAGGTGCTCACCTTTTAGTCTAGAGAGCGCCAATCTCTGGTTTCACTACTTAACAGCTGTCAAATACTGCGTTAATAAAATATGGCAGCATTTCTCCAGCTACCACACGTCCTCGAATAAGGTGTGATAAGGATGGGGTTTCTGAAATGCAAGATATGGCCAAAATGGAAGCCAGGGAGGGGATTTGAGTGTGGACACCTCTCAAACAAGAATGAGATGAATTTTCCTTAGCCATGAGAGACTGAAGAGACACTTTCTGCACAGTTCTGGCAGCTCAGGTGTGCTGTGGCACCGAAGGCTCCAAAGAAATTATTTCTGTCCTACTCAAAAAAGAGGGACATATTAGCCCTTTGGATTTCCTGTATTATTTTACAAGAGTAACACTGAAGGTTTTAATACAACAATTAGGTAGCAGGAAATAGGATTTCAAACAGATCCGAACAGTCTTTTGAAAGTCATCTGTGCATCAGATGATCCCACATGATTTCCCAGTAACTGCCTGAAACTTTGAGAGGAAAAACAGCCCCTACTGAACAATTCTTTGGGGGATAATTATGAGATCTCATGTAAAAAATTATGAGAATAAAAGGGAGACTTCAAGTGAAAACCTAATTGAAGCAGAGAAGTTTTAGTAAAGATTTTAACACCAGCTTCCACAGGTGGTTGCAAACACTGCTGGGTTTGTGCCAAGGGCTCTGCCAGGACGGTTCTGGTTCTTGTGCTCTCGTGGGTCCTTGGCAGGGCTGAAACCTTCACCGGCAGAACTGCGGTTGTGCAGGGGTTCAGTGAAAGCATTTTTCACATAAACACTGTTTGTGAGGATTTACAAAGATACAACACGCCCTGCCAACTCGAGGAAAATGTGTACTCCTTCAATTAAACAGCTGTAAATATCTGTGCGTGCTACACCGAGACTTTCTTGCTTGCTGAGACAGCTTTGACTGCGGCACTTCTCGACACTTCAGCTCCAACATCTTGCAGCACTCAGGCCTGGCAGAAAAGAAGGAGCCATGGTGATGCTGTTCCCTGCTCCTGCTCCCCACAGCTCAGGGCAGAAGTGTCGGGGAAAGCAATGATAATGCCGTGGGTGAGGAGGG
>VZTX01009147.1:246841-278020 GCA_013400915.1 Pardalotus punctatus | reverse complement strand
TTGGCGGGGAGAGGCGGCCCGGCCCGCTGGGACCCGCTGGGACCCGCTGGGACTCCTGGGACCTCCGGGACCCCTGGCTTCCAACCGCACCCCCCTGCGGCACTGGGACCCCCAGCTTCCAACGCCGCCGGCTGCGGGACCCCCAGGCTTCCAATCCCCTGTCACCGGGCCCGCCCGGGCCCTGGCCCGCTCCCGCTTCTGTATCTGCCCGTGTCCTCGAGCAGCTCCAGCCCAGGGCTGAGGTTCTGTGTCTCCTGCCCCGGTCACTGCACCGATCGAAAAGGCCTGGAAGGGTTTTTCGTAATTCCCGTGAGAATTTACTGCCTTACCATAGCAGAGACTGTGCAGGAAAGGAAGTTTTATCAAACTGTATTCCACTGTGTAGTAAATAGAGGAACAAACTTTCTCACGTGTCTCAGATGTGCACAGGAAAGCTTTGTATTCAGAGCAGTGCTCTAAAGACACAAGAAACACAGTTTCAAGCAAGTCAGGCAGAAACACTAAATTAAAGTGGAATGTGAAGTTCTCAACCAGGTTGAGGCAATGAACCAGCTCAGTGAAGGGAAACAGAAGAGATGCATTCTTAATTTATTCCTGCAAACAAGCTGTTTGATTTTGGGGGGGCACTGGCGCCCCAAAATGGTGGGTGAGACCCCATTCCTTGCAGGTTTCAATGGAGCTGGTGGTGTCTCAGCTTTGAGGCTGCTGTAAGAAACTCGCTCTGAAATTTCCAGCTTTTAGGAAGTTGCTGCTTTGCCTGGAGCACGTGTTGCACGTACTCGCTGGAACATCTGCATTGGCAGCTGGCTGTGTTTTAAAAGACAGGCAGCCGGCTGCAGCCAACGCACAGAGCAGTGCAAACACACAAACGGGGAAAATGTGCTTGCTGGGTTGGCATAGCTGCAGAATACAAACAAAGCTGTCACACAGAGACAATCTGGGTACAGTAGCATAAACAATGAGGCATTCATGATTTCAAGTGTGCAAAACTGCTTTTGTTTTAGACTGGAGAGATTTAACTTTATTAAAATGAGAAACTTGTAATTTTAAAAATCCATGTTGAATCCCAGCTCTCAGTCTGAGGTCTGAAGGTGAATGACTAAGCATCTTTGCTGTGGCTCCTGCCTTAAATTGTTGAAGCTGTTACAGATTTATCACAGGCTTTGTCCAGGCCTGCAAAGTACTGAAGAAATCTAAAGTGAAAGTATGTTCTCTTTCTTTTTTTTTTTTAATTAGGGAAACTGGCAGCTTTGCAAAAGGAAGTTTCCCGAAATCACAGTCTTAGAGAGAACTAATATTTCCTTGGCTTGTTGCCAGTAGTACATCACTTGAGCATGAGGACTGTTCTGTTTGCCTAGTAATTATGAGGGAATTCCTGCTTTGGGGAGAGGGAATGGAAGGAAAAGTGCTTTGAACACACTCAAGAATATTCTTAGTGAACAAACAAACAGTAATGGGTGTTCTTTGGGATGATGCTGTTATGAATCATAGAGAATATCAGTTAGCTGCAGTGTGGCCCTTCTAATGTGCTTGATTTTTCCTCCTCTAAGATCATGCCTTCTTGGTTTTATTTTAAAATACGAACCCTCTTATATCTGTGCTTTCTGTTAATTTAAAGAGATGGTTTACTGACAGGTCTCACATAGGATCTGTGTCAGTGGTAGCTCCTCATCTGGTGTCCTGCAGGCTCAAAAGGGTTCCTCTACATCTAAACCTTACATTCACTGCAGTGTAAAAGTGACTGTAAAGCAAATGCTTATTTTAAAAAGCGTAATTTTCTAAGACAGGATTATTTTGCCTGTTCTTGAAGGCAGAATGAACTAGAAAAAGATGCCTGGGTAAGTGATCAGGGCTAGAGCAAGAAAACCGAGCACAAGGCCACAGAGACTAATGTAAGACTTAAAGATGTGTATATGACCAGAGAAGACCAGTCAGTACAGGAAACAAAACCACTGCAGGTTTTGTGTTCACCGAGGAAATATAGGAGGTGACAGGTGGGAAGAAGGTATGAAGAAGGTATTTAATAAGGCTTCCAGTTTCCAGAGCTGTGCATAACATTATAATCCATTTCTGATTTGCTTTTTTACACATTAATGTCCCGTAAGCATCATCCAACTGCAGCCCAGCAGTAGCTGGAGCTGGCACATCCACTGCCCGGTGTCCCAGGGCCGCGAGTACCCCGCACGCTGCGCGGCCCCCGCAGCCAAGCCCCGCTGGACCCCGCACACCAGGTAAAGCCGCTGCAGCTCCGAGATCAAACCCACGAGCTCCTCATCTCGGTGTTCCCTCGCTTTTCACGCCGTCCCAGCGCTTCCTGCCCCCTCTCCCAGCCCTCTCCCGGCTGTCCGCCCGCCTCTTGCGGGGGCCGGGGCGGCCCGGGAGGAGGAGCCACCGCCTCCCCCGTTTCCTCCGCCCGTCCCCGCCGGGCGGGTCTGGTGCGTGGCACAGCTCCGGCAGCCCCGGAGCCGCCCCGTCCGTCCCGCAGGCATCGCTCCCGGTCAGTGTCGGCGGGGTCCGGGCGGGGAAGTCGCCTCCATGGTGCCTCCGGCGGTGCTGCTGCCCTGCGCGCTGCTGGCGCTGCTCGGGCCGGGGGGCGGCCGTGCCTCCCAGCAGGAAGGTAAGGGCGGCTCACGGGAGGCTGGGGGGACGGGGAGCACGGGGAGCCGGCGGCCGGGCTGATGGACGGGCACAGCCGCCCTGGGTGCCACTGCTGGCCTCGGCGTCCTGGTCCCGCTCCTAGGCATTACCTGACCCGAGCCCACGGCAGAGTGTGAGACCCTGGCGGCATCTCGAGCCTCGGGCAGCTCGCAGCTCGGAGTTTCGTGAGATAACGTTATTTCATCCCAGTGAAGGACTCTCGGTCCCATGCCGCCTGGGTCAGCCCCTCCCTACTTTTGAACTTAGGCGGTTCAAATATTGGGTAACGGGAGAGCGTTTGATCCCAGAACTAGGCACACTGTGACTTAAGATCCGGGATACTCCTAAAATAACATCAGTCTGTCGTGTGTCCCGTCCCGTCCCCCCCCCGTAAACAGTTGGTAGCAGCTCTGGAGTTGTTGGTGGAGCAGCAGAGGATTAGGGCAGCTACAGAATATCAGCAGCACTGACAAAGTGGTTCACACATTGTCACTCTGCCAAGAAGTTTGGATAATTATCTCTGTCTTCATTAGAGAAGTGGCAATTAGGAGGAGATTTAATCTTGTTACCTAGAGTATTTCCCTTCACAGTGTGGTTCTGGTATAACGACCTTTATTATATATGTACATTACTTAATACAGTTAGTGTGTATCTAGGGAGGTGTGGGAGTTTTTGGCCATAGTGGCATAACTAAAACAAAGAATCTCTGTGCTATCCTGCCTTCCTTACATATCCCAAATCTTCTGTGTTTTTAATAAGGTTTTAGAGTGCACTAGAGATAGAAAACTGAGGGCTGGGAAAGAGAATGAGGTATACTGGTTAGGAAGAGGGATTTGGAACTAACTGCTTTCTGAACCCATCACTTTTGGCATGGCTTGAAGAAAAAATGCCTCACTATGCCTGTGCCTCAGCTTCCCCAGAGTAATGTGAGAGTAATGATACCTGTCTTCTCTCTTGAATGTTCTTTTAGATCTCTGCAAAAGCTCTCAGCATAATTATTTGTAGTTGATAGAATTTTAAAAAATTCTTCTTTGTAAACATAACAAAGAGATTATATTATCCACTGTTAAATTGTGCACTTTTTTTTTCTATTTTATCCCCATATTAATGGTATTTTCTTAGACCCTATCTTAGCAGGAAGTGGCACAGTAAGATTTCCCAAATCACAGCCTAGGGGTAAATTCATTCCTTGTTCTAAAATGCAGCTGCAGCTGTGCTTTCCCTGTAGACTTAGGGCAGAAGTAGATAACTTTTTTGTAGCTAACTTTTTTTTTTTTTTGTTAATGAAGTAATCTTGTCACTGATTTTTATTCTTTATAAAAACTCAGAAGTTTACCGAATCCCTCCATTGTGATCTTGATATCAGGGCTCCTGTTACAGTGCTTTGTTCTTACAGAATCCTTTTCATCTGTAGAGCTGTAAAACCTTCACAAAAGTGGTAAATTTTCTCTTTTATTATTCTATGAATGGAAAAACAGAGGGATAGCAGGACTGGCTCCTTGCTGCCTAGCAGAGGCAGCCATACTGTCCATCTCCCCTGGTTCTGAGTCCAGTGCTTGCTTTGTTAACCACCCTGTGTTTGTATTTTGCGGCCATGCTACTATTAAATGTATTTATACAATTCCTGGTTGTCAGCATGGCCCAGGGAGCCTTTGGGCCCAGTAGGTCCAGGTTAGCAGAACAGACTGCATTTCTACATATGGAAAGTGACAGTGACATGGGAAACAGGGAAGCATCAATCTGTTTAGGATGTTTTTAAAAGTTTGCATGTGATACTGAAAGTAAGAGGGTTTACTGCTCTGTCCCTGGAAGTACCTTTCACCTGCACCAATATTCAGCAAAATCTGTGGGAAAGAAAAAAAAGGGTTAATGCAGAAGCAGTGGAGGCAGCATAGCTCAGCACAAGCTTCCAGTGCTGTGCTGAAGGAATGTCTCTTGGGATGGAAAGCTCTCACTACTGCAGAGTTCTTAGAACAGAAACTGAGCTTAGTGTCTCTCAGCGTCCTACCCCACAGGGAATCTGTAACTTGAAATTCTGCTGGGGACAAGAGTGGTCTCTGTGCTGGTTTTTCATGCTCCTCTGAGTTCACAAACTGCATGGGGAGACCTTTTCTGTCTTAGTAATAAAACACTGCTTCCTGTTCTGTGTGAGCCTTTAGCACTCCTTCTGTCCAGCAAACTTTTGGCAGTCAAGTCATAAACATTGTGTGGCTTTCTTGGGGTGGCAGCATGAAAATGAATTAGTGATTTATTTAATGTGAAATGCCTGAGATTTTGGGCTGAAATAATTGCATAGCAGTCAGGATCCTTTCTTTCTTTGCTCTTTCCTTCTTTTGTCATTACCATGTGCTTTGTCCCCTCATGTACTAGAATTTGAGGGTTGTCTCTACATTCCTCTCTGGCAAGCCCATGTTTGTCCCTGTCTTCCTTGGTAGTATGATCCTCACCTTTTCAGAATCTGTATTCTCAGAGCTCTCTCATAAAGCTGCCGTGGCTTTCTGTGTGCCATCATATGGCTAGAAACTTTAATGGCTTTAATATATTCCCTGAGGACATACATATTTTACTCATTTGTTTGCGCCCTCTGACTGGGCTGGACACAAGGCACTGGAGTGTGCTGGAGGAGCTAGATTAGGAATGCACTCCATATGTCTAAAAATCTGCCCTTAAACACTGCACCTGTGTGGGATTCATATTCTTTTATTTATCACTTTGTGCACATGTCTCATAAATACAGTTAGACCTGACCTATTGACTGTTCTCAATCTCTCCTTTCTTTTTATTTTGATGCAGGTAAAGGATTGGGGGAATTTCTTTGGGAATATCTTCTTTATTCCTAACTTGGAGTCTTACACTTATTTTTTACTTTTGCTGCCTTTGTCAGGTCCATCTATAACTCCTGCTTCTAGATTATTCTTCTGTAAGACCAGACAGAATATCAGTTTGAATACATGAGGGAGATACATCTGGTACATCCATTGAAAAAAATCATTGTTCCAAAAAAGTCTGGTGAGGCCACGAAAATGTGCTTTCAGTTTTTTCTGGTATTTTCTGATGTTTAAATCGGATGGCTGGGATTTGCATTTAAGCCCTGTTGCCAGAGCCTATACAAATTCCTGCTTCAGCAGAATTGTTAAGGTGAAGTATAACATTTCATCATTGCAATGAGGAAACCAGAACTTCCACGTAAAAATCATATTCCAGGGTGCCACAGAGAAATTTCTGAAAGAGAGCTTCAGGATTTCATTTTATAATTTTTAAGGGACTGGAAATGAAAAGCGAGTTTGGGAGAAGAATGTAAATGAAAGTTATAGCACAATTAAATCATATTGAATATGTATGGAAAACTGGAACATGCCTCAGAAATGTGGAAGAAAATTGAAGCAGCCATGGAGAGGGAATAATAACATGTAGTCTAATTTTGGTTTTCCCCACATCTAGTCAACGCTGAGTGACAAAAAAGCAGCCCTGTGGGGAACAGAAAGTCAAAACAGCATTAAGTGGATGACTTCCAAATAGTCATTTTGTAGTAGTTCTATTTTGTATCTTCAGGTTTAATTTCCTTTGTACTCTGTGTGAGAGAAGAGAATTGTAGCTTTCACTAGCAGGGCAAAAACCCACTTAATACATTTTATTTTCTCCTTTTTTAGCTCAGAATTCAGCCAATGAAATTGTATCTTCACATACTCTCTCATTTTATACCCACAATCAAGTTAGGTGTGGAACAGCATGTTGTGGAAGCAACGCAAGCTGAGTATCTCTTGTGCTTTCCCCTGTGTGCAGAAAACCTGGTGGTTCTGACTGTTGCCACCAAGCAGACTGAGGGATTCCAGCGCTTCAGGAGATCAGCCCAGTTCTTCAACTACAAAGTCCAGGTGATGTCTAGCAGCTTCTGTGGTGGTTGGTCAAAGAGAATTTCAAATTGTGGAATGGATAAGACGTGGCCCCACAGTGATTAAATAAAAGCCCAAGAGAGGACACACCTGCTCAGCTGGCTGAAAAGTACCGTGACTGGGGCATTTCTGCAGTATCCTGAATGTTGGCTTGGGATGAGATCGGTAACTCCTGCTCAAGGGAGCCTCATGGCACTTTTCCATTGCACTGCCAAGACACCCAGTTCAGAGTGTGCTCCTGTCCCTGTGGCTAGGAGTGCTTTGTTACTGTGCTGTGTGTTACTCTGACTGTCCAGCCCAGAGAGTGGATCAAAGGCTGCCTACTCCATTTGTCCTGGGTCTGGTTTTTTTGCTGTGATTTGCGCTGGGAGTTATCAGGAGCAGTAAGGTTGTGGGTTCTGGTCCTTTCCTGTGAGCCTTGCTGGGAGAGTGGCCTGTTGAGGTGACCCTGTGCCTGTTGCTGTGTAGGTGCTGGGGCTGGATGAGGAGTGGCAGGGTGGAGATGACCAGCAGCCTGCTGGAGGAGGGCAGAAGGTTCGTCTCCTGAAGTCAGCTCTGAAGCAGTATGTGAATAAGGAGGACTTGATCATCCTTTTTGTGGAAAGGTAACGGTTGGAAAGAAGTTGCCATGAACTGAATCTTAAGGCTGTTTGGACAGGTTCTCACTGAGAAAAAATGAACTGTGAAATAGATTGCTTTTGAAAAGTGTCCAGACCTCTGTTTTTTTCCCCCTGAATTCTCTGTAATTTCTTGAGAATCACTCAGAGCTGCATCCGTGGCAGTTGGGAACTGGCTGATGCCAATTCCTGCATGAAGTTGATAGTGTTGTACCTGATTCTGCCACAGTGGAATTTGGCTGCTTCTATCTGCAGAGAATGAGCAGACAATTCCCATGGAACTAGGCTGGCCTTTCTTTCCAGAACTATTTGTTTTATAAGGTGAAGTAGGCTGCAGCACATCCTGAGAGCCAAGAATTAGTCTGCCAGAGAAAAGTGAAGAAGCAAGTGGATGGTTTGGAGTCTCAGTGTCTTTTCATATGCCCAGCCTATGAATGAGACTGCATTTTAATTAGTTGCATTACAAAAAATGTAATACTGTTAAACAGAAGTAAAAGAAAAGAATTTCCAAAGAATTAGCTGTTTCTAGAAACTTTTCTCACTGACGTGTTTTTCTGACTCCATTCCTTTTGTCCTTTTTTGTTTGTCTCTTTCTCTAGCTATGATGTGCTCTTTGCTTCAGGCCCCACAGAACTGGTGAAGAAGTTCAAACAAGCCAAGAGCAAGGTGGTTTTCTCAGCAGAGAATTTTATTTATCCTGACAGAAAGCTGGAAGCCAAGTATCCTCAGGTGCGAGATGGAAAGCGCTTCCTGGGTTCTGGAGGTGAGACAGAGAGCTTGCTTTCAGCTGAGAACCTCTTTCAGCTTTCTCTTCCTATTTGACCTTTGGGAGAAGTGGCAAAGCAAACTGAAAGTTGATGAGTTTCTGCAGCAGCACAGGATGTAGTGAGATTTCATGTGAGAGAAGTAAAAGTACATGTATACAGAATACCTCCATTTTTTGGTCATCTGGGTTGAAACACCTTGTCATACTTATTCCCACAGGCTTCATAGGTTTTGCTTCAAACCTGGAGAAGCTTGTGGAGGAGTGGAAGGGACAGGACGATGATAGTGACCAGCTCTTCTATACAAATATCTTCTTGGATCCAGAAAAAAGAGTAGGTGTATCTAGATTCTGGGTTTCTGAAAATTTGTATTCTAGCCAGTACTCCCATTTTCTGTTATTAGCAGTTTTTATATTTAAGCTTAAAATGTAAATGGGAAGAGAGATGTCTGAAAACAAGTCTCACTGGAGGCTCATACCACTATCTGTGTGTGCTGGTGTTTAAAGCCATTGAGTGTGACAGAACTAACCAGCCTCCTCCCAGCAGATGTGAAACTGCAGAGTGCAGTGTTGACTTGGAGAGATCCAATCTAGTACTGAAGTACATTTTAGAGAAATGCCATGTAACATCCTACAGAAGCCTGGAATGGACCTTGGAAGCAGCACTGCCATTCCAGCACAGTGTGGTGCGCTGGTCAGAGCATCCAGCCCACGGGTCATTCTGGTTCTGCTGTCCCCCATCGTGCTTTACAAAGGCCAGTCTCTCCCTGGGGACAGATCAAATGCATGGGAACTGAGAACTCAAACTGTAACAGCAATTTACAAATCAAGAGGAAGTATTTGAAATAGGGAACTTCTATCAGACTAGTTAGAGAAAGACTTGCCATTTTTTACCAGCAAAGCTGGTAGAAAATTTAGAACAGCTAGACTCTTTTAGTTCCCCAAATCTGAGTATGGCCTGTGATACTTTAACATGAACAGTTCCTTTAATGTTCTCAACTGCAGTTCTGGCCTCGTGCCACACAAGGGCTGAGTAATTCCTGACTTGGCACTCAGACAGTGGATGTTTAGCACCCTGCTGTCCTTTCCAGTAATCAGTCTTAATAGATCCCTCCAGGGACACAGAACTCTGTTAAGTCAGAGCTGCATTTTAGTCCGACTCAGACTTGCAGCAGGGGATAAAAACAAAGATTGCCCAAGCTGACCTTGGACCTTACTGTCCTCTGGTTTGACACTGGTACCTGGGGCAGTGCTTGGGGTCACACTTGCCCTGTGGATAGAAGGCAAGAAACTTTTCACAGCAGATGAGCTTGCTATCTGGCATTTCTGTGTCTCATATGTATTGTGGGGTTTATATGACTGTGTGTAAGTCTACTTCATTTATATGCTGCAGATTTATTGACACACAGCAGCTTTAAAAGCAGGAGGAGGGGGTTTGCGTAGTTTTGCCTAATAGAATATATTTAAATTGTTCTGGAAAATAGTGAATTATCCCAGATTTGAATGAAAATTATGATTATCTGGGAGTGTTTTAGGCTTCAGAGCTCAGAGAGTTTGCAAATGACTATATGAATGGGATATATCTTCACTGAGTATAGGTTCTGCTGCATGTAAAGAATGGATGCCTTCTGTGTTCTAATTAAGGTTATTTATCTAATTCTTTTAAAGGAAAGTATCAACATCAGTCTAGACCAAAGAAGCCGGATCTTCCAAAACCTAAATGGAGCATTAGGTGAGATGGAAGAAGGAAACTCATTTCTCCTTGGACTGCAACTACATCTTGACACCAGAAATAAAATTGTGGCTGAGGGGATTGTATTTCAGAAATCCCTGTCCCCACAGAATAAGCTTTACTAAAAGTCTCTGCCAGAGTTCTGGGATTTGTTTGCAATTCCACTGTGACCAGCTAGGTTCCTATTGCAATTCCTTCTCCGCTTCACAGAATGCAGGTCAGGTTTTTCATCTTACACCTCCTTGCCACTTTGATCTCCAGGCATGTCAGATTGCATTAGCCTTGGGGATTGAAACTGGGAGGGACTTCCAGTGCAAGTAATAACACACAGCCAGGGCTTGCCTGTCTTTGACTTCGGAACCATGCTGGAATGCCATGGGAGGTGGGAAACAGCCAGATATGCCTG
Organism: Pardalotus punctatus; assembly: GCA_013400915.1. Classification (NCBI taxonomy): domain Eukaryota; kingdom Metazoa; phylum Chordata; class Aves; order Passeriformes; family Pardalotidae; genus Pardalotus; species Pardalotus punctatus. The sequence goes on along the minus strand of VZTX01009147.1, from coordinate 267,972 downwards.
TGAACACTCACTGACTGTGCCAGGCTTCTGATCTGATTGATTTTGCTTGTCCATGCAAGAGGGATTCACTTATTCTCCTGACAATACTGCCTAATGTTTTCAGTCTTGCACCATTTCATCTTTATTCTGGTCAGGTAAAAAGTGATAATGGTAGTGTACTTTTTGGCTCCTGGGCTCATTATATCAATGACAGGCTGCACCTTGTATCTGTGCTAGTCTTTTTTCCAAAGGATTTTGTGTGGCTGTGTTGAGACAACACTCTGGATGATCTCTGCCGGGAGGGTGGACTTTTGTGAGGGGTGACAGAGACATCAGGTGCATAGAACACTTAGGAGAGAAGTGCCTGAGTCCTCCCATCAACAGCTGTCCCTGTCACCAGTAGCTGTTTCTCACTGCACAGTTTGTCAATGCCAGTTTTGAAAGAATCTTTCAGTATGGCTTCTGTCAATTCCCAGTCATTGTCCAGCTTCCCAGCCATCCTCCTGTTATCTCACAAGACCATTCTGAATATTCTTTTCTCCTTTACAGGTTTGGTCTGTAGCCCATAAACACTTGTGCACAGTTATCTATATCCACACTTCCGTCTTTCAGCAGGTTTTCAGTATAAATGAAGCATTGTGCTTCTAATTATCAGTAAAAGCCTTAACATGATGACAATGTCATTTCCAGATGAGATAGTTCTGAAGTTTGAAAACTCAAGAGTGAGAGCAAGAAACTTGTTATATGACACTTTGCCTGTGGTGATCCATGGAAATGGACCCACCAAGGTAAGTGGGCTGTCCTGAGTGAAATATTTGGTTTGTGTTTGTTGCGATGTAACCCTTTAGGCTTCATGGATCAGGTTACTGCCTTCACATTTATTGACTTTCTCTGTGTGCATTTATATTTGAGAAACAATAGTTTATCCAGGCTCATAGCAGCAAGATGGGTTTTGTTCAAAGATTCACATGTAGTTAGACCCTCAGGCTTTCATGCTTTTCAGATTCTTTAGTTCATGGAGAAGCTAAATGAAGTTGAAATGTGATCCCACAGTGGGGGTGCATGCAGGGAAACTCCCCTGACCTGTAATGCATGTGGCAAATTGCCTTTTGCAGCTGCAGCTAAACTACCTGGGAAACTATATTCCTCAAATATGGACATTTGAAACTGGCTGCACTGTGTGTGATGAAGGTCTGAGAAGCCTCACAGGATTTAAGGTAAGGCTGATGTGTCTTTTCAAAGCTCTCAAAACAAGTCTTACAATTATAATGTGATCTTAGGTGTCTGATGTGGAACATGAATCACCACTTCTCTCCTCTTGTCCCTGAATGTAGGATGAGGCATTGCCAATGATTCTGATCGGCATTTTCATCGAGCAGCCCACCCCATTCCTCTCCCAGTTTTTCTTGCGGCTTCGTAACCTTCATTACCCAAAGCAACGAATCCAGCTCTTCATTCACAACCACGTAAGTGAAGTTGGCTTGTGATGGTCTTAGCAAATGTGGGGAAAATGTACACCTCCTCCTCTGCTCTAGGCACCTTTGCAACCTTGGGCTAGACTTCCAGGCTCTGTAATCACAGTACTTACCTGCAATGGCACCCATAGGATAGCTCCATTCAGCTGTAAAGGCATGGAAGAGGGAAGAGCTGTTGCCCATCTACTCATTTTCAAGACCAGGAGGCTGAGTGGCCTGGATGAGCCCATCTTATCTGTTTTTTTTTTACTTTTGGAATAGGAGGAACATCACTCAACAGAGGTGGATTCTTTTGTTGAAGAGCATGGCAAAGAATATCTCACTGTCAAAGTGATCGGACCAGATGATGAGGTGGAGAATGCTGAGGCACGTAACTTGGGCATGTAAGTGAAGAGGCCGTACGTGATTGCCAGCAGAGACAGCCCATGTCCAAACTAATACACCTGTTTTTTCTGAGGGTCATCCCTGTCAAGTGATTGCTCTTCTTTTTTCAGTCACCCTTTTATTTCCATTTTTCTCGCATTAAATCTGATGCCCTTATATATTGGGAAAAAATCAGCTTCCATACCAGCTCACTTTCTCCAGTTTCAGAAACTAAGTTCTCACTGGTCCTTTGTTGTGACAGAAGGATAACCCTGTATCTCCTGCCCTCATCTATATACCCAGCCACAGAGCACAAAGAAGATACACCTATATCTCTGAAGAGGAGTGGTGTAGCAAAACTAAGAACTAGTGGGAAAGTGTCATCCTGTCTGTGATGATGAGGTTTGAGCTCTGGTGTGGATTTGGGCCAGCTGTAAATGGGAGCATCTTCAATTTGAGCTGAGGAAAACTGTTTGCTGGATGTGATTTTGGCTATGTCTCAGTATCTGCTATTGGATACTGAATCTGATGTGCTTGTACTGTGTTGTCCCTCTGGGTTGTTACATTAAACCCAACTTTTCTGAGCACCCAGAAGACCTGTAGACTACAAAGTGAAGGAATTCTTGGTGCTCTGTCCCTTGTCTTGCTCTGTTTTAGGATGTGACTTTTCTGTTCTCTGGCTGTAGGGATTTGTGCAGGAAGGATCCTGACTGTGACTATTACTTTAGCCTGGATGCTGAGGTAGTTCTGAAGAACACAGAGACTCTGAGGATCCTGATTGAACAGAACAAGTGAGTTCTTTGGTCTGAGCAATGCTTACTGATCATCTCACTTGAGGAATGCAGCGTGCATCCCTGAGATGTGTCGGGAACCGGGAGAGCTGTGCCAGAGATGGAACATTAGCCAAACACCTCTTATGTGGTTTTTTTTACTGTAATTGTAATCCCTGGATTTTAGGCAGGGGATGTAAATCATCCTTAGCTTTGTTTTTATGTAGTCACTAGAACAAAGTGGCTTCTAATAAACCTGGTGCAGGGTGCAGTTAGAGAGGAGATTGAGACCAATGCCCTTTCTTACGTGGTGTTTCATTCCAACAGAGTTAACAGAACAGCAACTCTGTAAGTGAGGGAGGAAATAACTCTTACAGTCCTGTGGTTTGTAAATCTTTTCCTTTTCTTCCTGTGGTAACATCCTGTCCTGCAATTCCTTTTTCTTTCATGCTGCCAGGCTGGTGATTGCCCCCCTGGTAAGCCGTCATGAGAAGCTGTGGTCCAATTTCTGGGGAGCGCTGAGCCCTGATGGATACTATGCCCGCTCGGAAGATTATGTGGATATTGTTCAAAGGCGGAGGATGTGAGTATGCAAAGAGAGCTTTTCACTGACATAATCCCTCAAATGTAAGCTTGCTGCAGCACATTGTCATCAAACTAATGTCAAAGAACCAGAGAGCACAACTGTCTGTGTATAGGAAAGGAAAAGAAGTCTCTGGTCCCATTTGGAAGCTGCTTTATGTTCTCCCCTGAGCATACTTGGGGCAGATTTTCATATGATCAGAGTAAGGGTTTGAGAGTGTTGACTGCTCAAATCATCTCATCTTACTCGTGTTTTCCCACCTTCCCATTATAGTTAGTGTGATCCTTAAAATCCTGTAAAGTGCTGTTTAACCTTTGCCAGATAAATCTTCAGAAAATACTAGGTGATCCTTGAATGAAAGATTCACAAAATAGAATTGTTGATTCATTCATATTCTTGAGGGACCCTCTTTTTTATAAGCCATTGTATGTGCAATAAATACTGTAAATCAGTGTATGCACTTTTGGCTGGTTCAGTTTCTTTAAATCACTGGAAAAAATACGTTGATCTCTCTGGGAAGAGGTTCAAGCCATTAATTACATCCCTAGCAAAAACACACAGTAGCAATTAACTGCTTTCACAGTGGACTAGCATTTGTGCAGCTTAAAAAGCTCTGGGCAATGTAAGTGATTTTTTTTCTGGAATGACAATCTCTATTGGTATGGTTTCTCCCTACTGGTTCGAGTTGGCTCATTTAGGCAAGACTGGCTGATGCTGCAGTGCTGCCTGTCATCTTATTAGGTCCAGCAGTATCTGTTTTAGTGTTATTTCAAGTTTCACTTTCCTTCCCCTCTGTTTCAGTGGGCTTTGGAATGTTCCCTACATCAGCAGTGTTTACATGGTTAAAGCCAAGGCTCTGCGCTTGGAGTTTGACCAGGGAGATTTGTTCCACAGTGGCAAGCTGGATGCTGACATGGCTTTCTGCCACAATGTTCGGAATCAGGTCAGTCGAGGAGAGAGGCTGGCAGGGGAGGGCTGCATGCCAGGGTGGAGGGTACAGGATTAAGTAGTTTCAAGGCATTCAGCCCTTCCAGGGCAGGGACAGGGTGAACTGGTACTAGTCAGTACAGTGCAGACTTTGGAACAGCATGAGGTTTCTGTCTTGCTGTGAAACCATGCGTAGCCATGGATCACTAAATGTGGATAACATTTTTGTTCTTGGGCCTTTTCAGGGCTGCTCTAAATGGGATTGACAGGGTAAGAAGGAAGACCCTAATTTCACAGCAGCTGCTCTCCTCTGCTTCCAGCCCTAGCTGACAGGACACAGAATTACTGTCTCTGGCTATAACCTTTCAAAGTTTCTCATATCCAGGGTGGAAATAAAACTGAAAGTCCACAGGAGGAAGAAGGAGTAAATGAACAGCTTGGAGAACTGTCCAGTGCTTGGTTTCATGGTGGCTCACAGAAATATGAGGCCTTTATTATTTCCCTCTGTCCTGCAGGGGGTCTTTATGTACCTGACAAACCGGCATCAGTTTGGACACATACTGTCCCTGGAGAATTACCAGACAAGTCACCTCCACAATGACCTCTGGCAAATATTCAGCAATCCTGAGGTGAGATAACCTGCACAGTCAGCAGGCACAGCAATGTGGGAAGATCTGATATTAGCTTCACCACTACAGGAAGTCCAGGCTTTGTAATAATGGTGTGTCTCAGGTGGGATGAGGAGCATAGGCACAGAATTTAAAGAGAGAGTGTTTTTGGGATTCATAACATCTGGATCTTCAAAGCTTGTGAAATACTGCTTACATGAGTGTCTGGCCTTTTATTACCTCTTTAAGTAGGGGCCCCACAGAAATTACTTGTTTGCTTATCTTTTAATTGCAGGATTGGAGAGAAAAATACATCCATGAAAACTACACAGCAGCTCTGAAAGGGAAATTGGTAGAAATGGTAAGAAAACATCACTCTTAGCCATCAGAATGGGAGATGATGAGCATTGGACCAATGCTTTGATCATCATTATTGTAGTTCTCAGAAATAAGCAGTTCAGCACAGGAAACATGACCTTGAAAGTATTTTTAGAGCCAAATAATTTTCCTAGAAGTACATCTCCAGCTCCCTTAAGTCGAAGTGGGGTATGTAAATCAGAAGACAAATTTCTATCCTCAATATTTTAGGACTACACTCAGTTTAGCCTTACTTCTTTTGCCTCAAGCACTTGTCCTTGTTTCTGCTGTTCTTACCTGTCTACTATCTGCAGCCCTGCCCAGATGTTTACTGGTTCCCCATATTCACCGACACTGCCTGTGATGAACTGGTGGAAGAAATGGAACATTATGGGCAGTGGTCCACAGGTGACAACACGGTAAGTAAAAGCAGGAGCTCTTTTGACCTCTTTGACCCAGCTGTTCTGGGTCACACTGTTTTCTGTGCATATCTGGTGGCAGCAGTGCCTCCTGTGGGAAGGCATTAGGTCCCAAATTAAACCAGGAAAGTGGAGAAAATACTTTAATTTTGCTCCTGATTAACTCTGATTTTTCCCTGAGTCCTCTTTAGTATCCTCTGAAGTTCCAGTGTTCAGCCTTTCTGATGGTAGTATTGTTTCCTGTAAGTTTTAATTATTGTTTGAAATGAGTTTTCCATCCTGCAAATTCTGGTAAACAAACATTATATTTATTTGTAGTTACCAGAAACAAGTACTTTTCATCCCTGAACTCCAAGGTTCCCAACTTTATGGGATTTCTTTTGATTCTATTTCAGGACAGCAGAATACAAGGAGGATATGAGAACGTCCCAACTATTGACATACACATGAATCAAATTGGCTTTGAAAGAGAATGGTATAAGTTTCTTCTGGACTATATTGCACCTATCACAGAGAAACTGTACCCAGGATACTACACCAAGGTATGTCCGCCTTAACATCAAAACTCATGGTCAGCACCTCCTTCAGCTATAGCTTTGTGACAAGACTGTCAGAATCCTCCAGCAATACACACACTACTTCCCAGGACAGAGGAACTGACCTTGCAGTGTGACATAAGGATGTGCATTAGGAAATACGAAATTTCTCAATGACAATCTTCTGCCTGATTGTTGCTTTTCTCCCTTAGCAATGGGATGCAATTTCAATGTTACACCTGCTCTGCAGCTCTGTAACAGTGCCCTTTGTTCTTCTGTCGCAGACCCAGTTTGAACTGGCCTTTGTGGTTCGCTACAAACCTGACGAGCAGCCATCCCTAATGCCCCACCATGATGCGTCCACCTTCACCATCAACATTGCCTTGAACAGAGTTGGCATCGACTATGAGGTGAGTGTGTGCCAGGGGGTCAGGAGTGCAGCACGGCTCCTGGAACAGCTGAAAACCCATCCGTGATCCACATCAGGATTCTTTGCACTAAGGATTACAGTTAATGACTGGGCTGTGCTAGAAAAGAGATTTTTGAATGCATCAGAACACACGAGATTCCCCAAGCACCTTCTGACATTTTCAGAAGTGCTTTCATCAGAAGGCAGGGACCCCTTCCCTGAGGTGCTTTTTCCGAGCTGACGTGTCTCTTGTGTTCCCACCAGGGAGGAGGCTGCCGGTTCCTGCGCTACAACTGCTCCATTCGAGCTCCACGGAAAGGGTGGACCCTTATGCATCCAGGACGCCTGACCCACTACCACGAGGGTCTTCCAACCACCAAAGGAACCCGCTACATCGCAGTGTCCTTTCTTGACCCCTAGAGCCACACTTCCCATGAAGGGCCTTTCCTTGGCTGTGCTCACTGCTGACTATAAGTGGAAACAGTGAATGCTGCTGAGAGTTTCTAAGGCATCATTCAAAGCTATTTGGATATTGATTTTTAATGATATTCTTAGACTCCACTACTGGAAGATCTCCCTCTCTGATACTGCAGGTAATATCTAGGAATATTGCTGTAGAACTCCAAAGGAGATTTTGTGCCTTCATTTTTGATTCTGCTCCTCATCCACTGTTTCTTCAAAGTGCCGTTTACTTGAACCTTCATCAGTGATTGATTGGCTTTAAAAAATGCCTTTTTGGACTGGAAATCCAGCTTTTTGGAGGCAAGTTACAAGCTGGAAGCCCATTTTCCTCCACAGCATATATGGGACTGGATGTTAGACAATAATTCCTGGACACTATTCCAAATATAAACCAATCAGGGAGCTGACTCCAGGAGTCATAACAGTTAAATGTCACACCAGATGAAACTCAGTAGTAAAAGCCTGAAGATCATCTGATTCCTTACCTCTTTGCAATCCTTGCAAGGAAATCACAAAGTTCAAAGCAGCAGCAGTGACAATATAGGTGTTTCTGGTCAGCTAAAGGAAGGTCCTCTGACGATACTTTACCTCTGGGATTAGACTAAAGAGATAAAAGCCCCCCAGCCTTCTGTTTCTCCAGATAAGAGTAGCAGACATACCCACACGAATTCAGGCCATGTCAATATGTTGATTAAATCTAAGAAAGGGAAGGCTGGGAACAACTACATCAGTCAGGAGGGCTTCACTGCAAAACTGTCTCTGTTCTATACCATGTTGAGATTGTCAAAAGCTCTGATCAATCTCTGGATAACAACCCAGAGGTCCCAGTGATCTTTGGTAGCCTGATTGCAATTGTCAGAGATTGTTTTGATAATTTTCTTTGATGGCCCATTCACATTAGATGTAAAGAGTTGTTCTCTGGTTCTTAGAGGAAATAATTATTCAGTGTTTCTATTATTAGAGATTGAAAACCAAAACACTCCATTGCAGAAACTTCTCTGGTGGGGTCAAGGCTGATAGAAATGAGGGGGTGGGAAGTGCTGAGAGATTGTGGTGAACTAGTAGGTGTAAAAATATGTCTAGACTAGATCTGTGGTTAGAGAGGGAAGGGGCAGAAACCTTCCCTGCCTGTGCCTGTGAGATACCTGCTCTGCTTATCAGACACCATTATGCCAGGCTACCATGTTTCACAAACAGTAAATTCATTTAGTGATTGTCCTTAGGGACAAAAACAAAACAACTCTGCCTTTTAATTGTCTGTGTCTCTATCTTCTGCTGCCTGATTGTCAGGGTAGAGCCCCTTCTTGTGGGATGGGTTACTCTAATGGAGGCAGAATAGCTTCAGACATGTAAATTCTGGCACGTCAATTCTGACATGTAAATTCAGCTGTACACGTTTAGAATGTGCCTGAGGAAGGGGACATACAGCTTTCACCATGCTTTCCTTGAGATTTTAGGTCTATTTTGAGGCCACACACTCACCCATGCCCAGGAGAGAAAAATCCATGCAGGGGCAATAATTTGAGAAGTAAAACTGTACTTAATCCTGTTACGTGAAGTCCAGAACTGTCTGTTACCAAACGAAGTGATTGATAAGCCGGTCGTTGAGATGTCCAAAATGTGTATTACGTATTTATTCAGCAGTTGAGGGTTATTTTTCCTTATTTTGTTGTGTGTTTCCTCGGGCTGGTTCGGTCATGGGCATTGGCGAGCTGTACGGTTTGAGCGTGGGGAACTCGCATTAAAGCCTTTCCCGTGACACGGTCCGTGGGTTCGGTTCTTGAGGGGGCCCGGGCCGCCGCCGCCGCCTGTCATGGGGCCCCGGAACTACAATTCCCAGCGTGCCCCGCGCGCGGCGCACGGCGATGACGTACCAGCATCGCACCGCGAGGGTGACGGCGGCGCGGGCTGACATGGCGGCCGTGCGGGAGTGGTGGTGAAGGTGAGCCTCGGGCGGGGCCGGGCCGAGGGGACCTGGCAGCTGCTGCAGGCCGGGCCGGTGTCTCTGTGGTTCGCCTCCCGAGCAGCAGGGATAGGAGCAGGGACAGGAGCAGGGGCGGGTGAGTGTCGGACCCGCTGGGACCGGGTTCTGAGGGGGCGCGAGGTGGGCACGAGGAGGGCGCTTCCCGCCCTTTTCGCCCGCCCCTGACGGCTGAGGGGGAGGTGGCGGCGTCCGCCCGGAGCGTCAACCCAGAGCATCCCGGGGCGCCGGTATGGCGAGGGAACAGAGCCCGGAGCGTTCCCCGGACACCGGGATGGCGGGGGAACAAAGCCCGTGACGGAGCTCGGTAACCTGTGTCCCTCATCCGCGGTCACTGTGCCACAGGGGCGGAGACCGGCTGGACTTGGCGTCGCTGAAGGAGCTGCGGGACGGAGTCCGGCCGGGGCGAGGGAGAAGGCAGGGAAAACTGCTGCCGATTGTCTTCAAGAGGGCCTCAAGCTGGCCATGCCTAACTTGTGAAAACGTAACTCAACCTGAAAGTAAGCGGAGGATGGGGAGGAGTGACCACTGCGAGCCTGTTTATTGGAAGGGAGAAAGAGGTTTTTTTATTGTTCCTGATATATGAGTTGTATGAAGTGGAACAATTTCTTTGTGAAAGAAAGAAGATAATTTTTAAAATGCATATTTACCTAGTTCTTGTTAGGATGGTCGGTTGGATCACAGAATCACAGAATGGTTTGGGTTGGAAGGGGCCTTAAAGATTATCCAGTGACACTCCCTGCCATGGGCAGGACCCATGGATCCACTAGACCAGGAGGATCAAGCCCAGTCCAACATGGCCTTGGACACTTCCAGGGGTGGGGCAGCCACGGCTTCTCTGGGCACCCTGTGCCAGGGCCTCACAACCCTCACAGGGAAGAATTCCTTCCCAATATCACATTTAACCCTGCCTTCTGGCAGTGGGAAGTCATTCTCCCATGTCCTGTTACTACACCCCCTTGGATTGCTGTTGGCATTTGGTGACACTGGTCTTTATTGGATTTTTCCCTGTAGCGCAATGTCCCTGTTGTTTACTCATTCCAACTCAATAGTTGCAGTGAAGAAGGATAAAAGACACATGGCTGAGGTAAATGCTTCTCCACTTAAACATTTTGTCACTGCAAAGAAGAAAATCAATGGTATCTTTGAACAGTTGGCTGCATACATCAACGAGAGCTCCTCATTCCTGGAAGGTAAGCTGAGTTCTTGAACTACAAGTGTGTAGCAGTGCTCTGCCCATGTACAATTTCCCCAAACACACACACACCAACCCCCCTCAATCCGTTAAATGGCGCTGCTAAATCTGTGTTTATTTTTACATGCATGTCTGTTTATGTGTTCATGTTTGTAAGAAAAACTGAAAATTATTTTGTTGTTGAATTTGAGTGGAGTTCAGGTTCATATTTTGAAGACGAGAAGTTCATACATGTTAAGAAACTGAGATAGTTGGGGAGCTATGCTTGGTTTTTATCTTTGGGAGATTTTTAATTAATTACATAACCCCAATAGGTTTTTTTTGCCTGTAATCCTTTCAATATTCTTGCCTGAACACAGCATTGCTACTGACATGTAACGTACGCCAGTAATTGGTTTTAACAGCTTAAGGCACAGACAGATTTTATCTCTAAGGGTGCTGGACTGTTTGTAGTGTTAGCTGTTTTGTTCGTGGCAGTCCCAAGAATGGGAATGGTTATTAGAGACACAAAAGAGGCCCGTTGCTAAGCGCTGTTGCAGAATTGCCTCAGGGTGTCATTGGCTGTGTCAAGAGCACTCACACGAGTTTGTGGGACGCAGATAAACATTGAGTTCTGTGTGTTACCATCACAGAGAGGGCTTTCACCCAGGACTGACCCAGATGGCTTCTGGCATTCAGAGACATTGTCTGTTTTGATTTTAGAAACACACAAGAATGTAGAGCTTGATCCTGTCACCACAGAAGAGCAGGTACTGGAAGTGAAAGGCTACCTGTCAAAAGTCGGTGGTATTAGTGAAGTGTTGGCAAGACGACATATGAAAGTTGCTTTTTTTGGGAGGTGAGTCTCGTGTTTGTGTTGCCTACGCTCCGCACTAAGCAAAGCATTTGAGTATTGTAGCCAGTAAAAATATTCATGGAAACGCTGGTGCTTTGGCTTTTGCTTATAATGTGCATGTTGCTGTTATAGGTGCTCTTGTAAATTGGAAACAAATACTGTATCATGTAATTCTTCAATTTGAAGAATTCTTAAAATAAGGAAATAGAAAAGTCTTTTTGCAGGTTGCCTCTGGCACCTAAATTGTTAATAGCTCTGATACAGCTTGGCTTTAGAGAAGTTGCTTTTTGTAATATCAAAATGAGCACACCTGGCTCTCGGGAGCCTGAAACACCATCCTTAATCTGACTGCAGGACAAGCAATGGGAAGAGCACTGTGATAAATGCCATGCTGTGGGACAAAGTTCTTCCTTCAGGAATTGGACACACCACTAACTGCTTCTTGCGTGTAGAAGGGACAGATGGACATGAGGCTTTCCTGCTGACTGAAGGCTCAGAGGAAAAGAAGAGTGTTAAGGTACAATTTCCTTAAGCATAAGATGAAGGATAAGAGCTCTTCAGAAATGTCGGAAAAGGGAAGAAACAAGAAAATTAAATATCACAGTTAAGGATTTTAATCATTAAAGGAGTGGAGATGAAGAAAGAGTCTTTGTTAGATGTAGGAAGTAAGGAATGAAGCAAGTTGCAGGATGGAGACTTGTTCATTTTATGAAAAAGATGATATGTTGTATTTGTTAATGATAGCGGGGAACAATGACTCAGGAAGTTCTGAGCTTTGTATGACAGATAGAATCACAGATTCCTGATAATTCCTCAGTAGCCTTTCCTGACAGGAAAAACCTCTCAAAAACTCTCACTAGTAGTTGCCTTTTGCTAGGACACTCGAAGAAGGTTTTGCATGGAAAACCTTCCAGGGAGAAAACAATTTGGACTTGGGCTTTATCTTAAATTGTCTGTGAACAGCCCCGAAGGGGAGATAATTGTGTTATTGGGTCGTGGCATACAGGAAATGTTATTTCCATCTTTTCATAGACAGTAAACCAGCTGGCTCATGCCCTTCATCAGGATGAACATCTGAATGCTGGCAGCCTAGTCAGTGTAATGTGGCCCAATTCCAAATGTTCTCTCTTAAAGGACGACCTGGTGCTGATGGACAGGTGAGAAATAGCTTTCTTTCCTTTCCTGCTTATCACAGACTAATTACAGAAACGTTTTCATATATTTATTTAACAAATGTCAAGATAATTGACCTTCTTTTAATCTAAGACGGTGACCAAAGTCCTTTGCTGTGATTAACAGAGATTTTCTTGGTTATTACTTCCTTTTAGCCTGTACTCTGTCACTTCAGGGCAGTGTAGCTCAGACATGGGAAATGAATGCTCTGAAAAGCTCTTATTAACTTCTTGAATTCTGTTTTTGCTGTATTCATCACACAGTTATATCTCATTTCTCTTTATTGCTAGCCCTGGCATTGATGTAACCACAGAGCTGGACAGCTGGATTGACAAATTCTGTCTCGATGCTGACGTATTTGTCCTGGTGGCAAATTCTGAATCAACATTGATGCAAACTGTATGTGCAAGTCCTCTTGTTCAGTGAATTTGGCTAAAGGTTAAAAATATTTGACATATTAATCTAAAGAGGTTTTGTTTCATTTTCCTTAGGAGAAGCAGTTCTTTCACAAGGTGAATGAACGTCTATCTCGACCCAATATATTTATTTTAAATAACCGCTGGGATGCTTCTGCCTCTGAACCAGAATACATGGAAGAGGTTTGTGATCTGTTTAAACTACTGTTTGCATGGATATTACAGAGTTTGTTTTGATTCTGGTCCTTGAGGATAGAATCAATGCTTTGTGTGAATGTTCTACAGTTTGGATTTTTATCATCTTAGTGTGGCAATTAGAGGGAGCATAGACTAGCAATCAGGACATGATTTTTGAAATTTCTGAGCAGGAAGTGAAGAGTCTCACAGGGGCCTTTTGAAGTTAGATCACTTTAGATAATGTCTGGAAAATTCCATAAAATAGCAACTTTTTTTTTTTCTTGCTCTTTTGGTAGCTTAGACCAGCAGAGGGCATATCGGTGCTTGGTCTGACCTTTAAGAGATGGCTAAAGTGGATTTAACTGCATGTGTGGTTTATCCTGGTTATCCCTCAGGTGCGCCGGCAGCACATGGAGCGGTGTACCAGTTTCCTGGTGGATGAGCTGGGTGTGGTGGATCGAGCCCAGGCAGGGGATCGAATTTTCTTTGTGTCTGCAAAAGAAGTGCTGAATGCCAGGATTCAGAGGGCTCAAGGGATGCCAGAAGGAGGTGAGGATAGCTAGCAGAAACTTTTCAATTACTTATAAGGAAGAAAATAGAGAATATCTTGTTTCAAAAAATGTATGAAATTGGGGTAGGCCAAGTTATTAATAAGGCAATTTCAACTGAAGGAGTGACTTAGTAGCACTTTTGCATTGGCTTCAATGTAAAGTGGGAGCATTTCCTGATGTCCAATATCTGATTGCTTTCTCAAAATGTAAGTAGTTGTTTTGTGCTTTCCTTCTCTCAGGTGGAGCGTTGGCAGATGGATTTCAAGTAAGAATGCTTGAGTTTCAGAGCTTCGAGAGAAGGTTTGAGGTGAGCATTTCGTGTGCTGACCTTCTCATTAGGTTTTACCTCTGAAAGACTGGTGCTCACATGTTGTCTACTTTTCTGTTATTCGTGGGATTTGTGGAAGCAGGCAGGGAAGTCAGGCAGACAGGCTTCAAGATGGCAAAGAAGGATTTATTTACAAGAACTTCTTTTTATACACACTAATAAACAAGTACCTATTGGGCAAAGGGAATCCACCTCCTGAGACCATTGGTCAGGCTTGTACAACATCTAACACAAAACACAGAGATTAAGAAAGTACAAGGAGTACAGTTTATCTATATTCTCCATGAGAGAGAAAGGAAAATTCTGAAACCGTGCAACTACACTCACGGGGACACATTTTGGAAATAGATCATACAGGAAGGAGAAGTTGTGTTAGTGTGCTCCTGCCTGCTGCTAATCTTGGGCTGCCTTTCATATATAGGAATGTATCTCACAGTCAGCAGTGAAAACAAAATTTGAGCAGCATACAGTGAGAGCAAAGCAGATTGCAGAAGATGTTCGGCTCATCATGGACTCTGTGCATGTTGCTGCCCAGGAACAGCGGTGAGAGCTGATGCTTGGTGCTTGCATAACTGGAGTTTGCATTCTGGGAGAGATATAAGGGAACATGAGTATTTGAAATGCAAAGCAGAATACAGCGTGTTTGGGAGCAGAAAGGACATGTACTGGTGGTTTTGCTTCTAGTGAATTGTGGCAGTATGGAGAAAATAACCTTTTTTTTTTGTGATATGTCATGACTGTGTAATGTATTGCAGATATTGGCATGTTTTGTTACCGGGCAGGAGAATGTGTCTTATTTTTGAAATTCAAATGTATTTGTAGATTAAAAGTGCATTTATCTGGCATTTTGATGGACAGGTTTTTTTTTCACCAGAGTTTACTGTCTGGAAATGCGAGAGGAACGACAGGATCGTCTAGGTTTTATTGACAAACAGCTGGAGCTCCTTACTCAAGACTACAAGCGGAAAATCAAACAAATCACAGAAGAGGTGGAGAGGCAGGTAAGGAGGATTAGCTGTGGAAAACTGGATTGTCTGAAACAGCTTACAGCATGGTGGGGAAAATGCACAGTGCTGACAAAGCTTCAAAGTACTAGAAATGTGGGAGTTACAGATGGGAAGAGAAAAAATGCTTTCAAAAACTATTTTCTCTCCTGCACTGTTTCTCTAGGTGTCAAATGCAATGGCAGAAGAAATCAGACGGCTCTCAGTGTTGGTAGATGAATACCAAGCAGACTTCCATCCATCTCAAGTAGTTCTTAAGGTGTACAAGAGTGTAAGTGATGTTTGCTTCCTGCAGGTTGCTTAAGCAATTTAAGAGACATTTTCTAGCTCTGAGTCAGTAATTATGCCAGCTCATTGAGATGTTCAACAGTCTTCCAGATAGGATATGAGCTAAAGCTTTAGTTTCTTCAGTAATCTCAGTAATACATTGATACACGTTATATATCATATTATATAGCTTGAACAAAACTTTTCCTAAAATAAAGAGTCCATGTGAGATTTCTTTTTTATTTGCCTTTTCATCCCCTGCACTGAAAAATGGGTGGAAGTATGAAATTAATGTTAGAACACTGGGCAGACAGATTGTGTGCTCCTCTTCTGGGAGGGTCTTTTTAACTAGCAAGCTCTAGCACCCTCAGCATGCATCTTAACCATGTTTATTCTAATCTTAATAACCCTTTCGTTGTCAGGAGCTGCATAAACACATTGAGGAAGGCCTGGGCCGTAACATGTCAGATCGTTGCTCCAGTGCGATCACAACTTCCCTGCAGTCAATGCAGCAAGAAATGATAGGTCAGTTCTACAGGCAATATTCCCCTTTCTCTTGCCTTTAATTGCAATGCAAAGTAACTACATAGGTGTTCTGGGTTTCTCGTTAATCCAATGGCTGATGTGCAGCTGTCACCATCTTAGTTTCCATTTTGATGAGTAATACTGTCATGCAGAGCACTAGTTCTGTGTCTGAACTTGTGCAGTGATTTCCTAATGAATATGTACAGTCAACATAATCTTCATGACAGAGAGGCTTTGGAAATTTGAGAGATTCTCACACCAAATCCTAATGAAATACAAATTACTTGTAACTAGGTGCCTGTCCGAATATGGGATTTAATGGGACTGTGGTGCCTGAAGACTTGTAGAACTGGGTTTCAGATTCTGTTTCCAAGGTCTTGCTAATCTGTAAACTTCACCAGCTACCTATAAAGATTTTGAAGGATCCATGGAAAGATTTCCTTCTGAGTTGATCTGAAGAACCAAGAATGGAATAGTAATTGGTAATGTATCTGTTACTTTGCAACATGCTTGGCTTATGAAATTTATCATACTAAGGAAACTCACTGTGCAGGACAAAACAAGCCATAACCACCCAGATTACAGAATACAAGACTAGTTAATTCTTGTGAACTCAACAGATGTTTTTTGTGTGTTTTCGTTTCCTGTCTGTGCAGATGGTTTAAAACCCCTCCTCCCAGTTTCTTTGCGGGGCCAGATAGACATGTTAATTCCCCGTCAGTGCTTCATGCTCAGCTATGATCTGAACTGTGACAAGCTTTGTGCCGACTTCCAGGAGGACATAGAATTCCATTTCTCTCTTGGATGGACAATGCTGGTGAACAGATTTTTGGGACCAAAGAATGGTCGTCGAGCCTTGATGGGCTATAATGACCAGGTAAAATACAGTTGAATGGTTGGGGTAGATAGTCATTATTTCAGTGGCTGCTGAAGTTCCTTTGGTGGGAAGAGCAGTGGTTCGCCTCTTCTTACTCTCTCCTTTGATTTTGTTTTGTCCCTATTTTTCTAATTAGGTTCAGCGCCCTTTAACCCCAGCAAATCCCAGTCTGCCTCCTTTGCCTCAGGGCTCTATGACCCAGGAAGAACTCATGGTGTCCATGGTGACTGGACTGGCTTCATTAACTTCCCGAACTTCTGTGGGAATCATCGTGGTTGGTGGTGTGGTATGTGTACATTGTAGGCAGCATTTTTATAAGTTGGAGCACTGACTTAAAAAGGACTTGCTCTGCTGAGTCTTGTAGGTACTTGCTATTCCCATAGTGACCTACTTTCTCCTTTGATCTTCCATTTGAATATAAATAGTGAGCTGATAGTGCAATGCTCTGTGCACTGTTATTGGGAGTGAGCATCAGTCCAAGATGATGATTGTGTAATTTGTTTTTCCTTGTGCTTCTTTAGGTCTGGAAGGCTGTGGGTTGGAGACTGATTGCTCTCTCATTTGGCCTTTATGGGCTGCTGTATGTGTACGAGCGTCTCACCTGGACCACCAAAGCAAAGGAGAGAGCTTTCAAGCGGCAGTTTGTGGAGTATGCTGGGGAGAAACTGCAGCTCATTGTCAGCTACACGGGCTCAAACTGCAGTCACCAAGTCCAGCAGTGAGTTCCCTATATTCAGCTAAAACCTTATAGAAATTCTGTTGTTTGTGGGTTTTTTAAATGCTATTCCTTGTTAAAGATAGATAACTTCACGCTGAATTCCAGATTTAAAAAAATGTGATGACATATGCTTTTAAGTAATATTACTCTTGTTTTGAATATGTAAGTGGTTGGGTGCTGTTAGGCATTAGTCTTAATGTACTTCCATGTCGCAATTCAAAATGCTCTGACATATTCTTGTGCAGAAGTGGAAAGATGAACATCTGAGTCATGATACCATCATCGCTCTACTTCAAAGGGATTTATTCCTTGAATGTGCTGCTTGATCTTACTTTCCATCATATCCAACTCTTCTTGTTTCATAGAGAGCTTGCTGGAACGTTTGCTCATTTGTGTCAGCAAGTGGATGTCACACGGGAGAATCTTGAGCAAGAAATTTCTGCTATGAATAAAAAAATTGAAGTTTTGGATTCACTGCAGAGCAAAGCAAAACTGCTCAGGTGAGATTTGATTATTCCATACAATTTTTTTCATATGAGGTGTAGCTTAGAGTTCATTCTGTGTTCATCATAGCACCTGATGTACAGCTGTCAGCACTTTTCCCTACCAAGTCATGTTCCGTTTAACTAGGTGCTTTCCCATGGACTGTCAACAGCCATTTAAAGCTTCTGTCTCACAAAGCACCTTTTTCTTCCTGTTTTTTATTTGTTTGGAATTACAGTTCCTTCCCATTTATCAAAATGTACAGTCTTCCACTCCCACAAACTCCTTCAGGCCCTTATAAAATTATGCAAAAAATCTTGCCTGCACCTTTATACCCAGTTGTCTGCTGCTTTCTTTACCCTACAAAGGCTGTTGGGAAGACTTTTTTCAAACATTCCTTACCTACACAGTAAGACCAATGTGAAGTTGTGTCCAAGATCTGTTTGAACTCAAAGCCTAGGGACTGACAGCAAGTAAGCATTCCTGACCTGCAAGGAATGGCAGCAGCCTTTTGGAATGCACCTCTGGCACTCCATGCCTTGCTGTGTACTTGTTTTAGTCACGCTTCTTCCTGACTGGCATGAGGAGAGCTGTTTCATTCACCTAACAAAACTTTCTGTCCTTGCAGGAACAAAGCAGGTTGGCTTGACAGCGAGCTCAACATGTTCACACATCAGTACCTGCAGCAAAGCAGATAATGTGGGAAGAAGAGAAAAACAACACTTTCCCTCAGTGCTCTCTTAATTACTGCAGAGAATATGGTGGGTGATGGAATTCCCTAAAGGGAATGAGCAAGAGCCTATTGCTGTGTTTCCAGTTGCTGTGTGAACAATAGGATTCTGCTTCCCTGTTCTGTGTCCCACCTCTAAACACTAGCTGTTAATAACTTCTTTATCCTTGTGAGACCAGGCTACTTCAGGAGGAATGTGTGCTTTATACATTTACGGGGGCTTTTACTGCACTTCATTTTGCTTTAAACAAATTTAAAGCAATCAAGCAAATGTTTATCAGGTTAAAAGTTATTCTGACACATCTTTATGGAGTCATTTGTTTTACTTCATAAAGACAGAGCTTTTGACTTCCAAGCCCCAGGTTGATGTATGCGTGACAAGCAGCTGTTTGACTAAACACGGATCCCACGCACACAGACATTATGGTGGTTTCACAAAGCATTTATAACCCACACAGGCCTGTCTCCTAGGTTAATATTCCCTTATTCTAGAACATAACAGAGAATCACAATGTCCCTTCATAGAAAGGTTTATTGCTGTCAGTATGCTTAAACCTGTGAACAAAGCCCCGTTCTCTTCCAGAGCAAGAGGGACTAAGATTTTTCTTTGGTAAGCTGAAGTGAATTTGGAGTTAGTTTCTTCCTCTTAAGAGCTCTGTAATAACACAGTCTGGCCCACTTCCTGCCATGGACAAATAGTTTGCAAAGACAGAACTGGTTACTGTGAAAGTGCTGATAATTTGTCAGCTTGTTGAGGAAGAAAACTAGGAAAGAGAAGCCAATTGACACAATGTAATGCACTGCCTTATGAGCTCAGTTGATGAATGTGGGTTTTCTTTGGAAAAGCACAGCTGTGTTTCTGGAAGCAGGCCTGTGGAATTCCATTACCACTATTTGGCCACAAGAACAGCATGTGGATTACACGCTGTAAGAGATTTTGCTTCATGTAGAGTTCCCACAGGATGTTACAGTCCGAGCAGCAATAGGATTTGATATGTTTCTCTTCTGTTAAAAGTATTAGAACATGCTGGCAAGTACAGCTCCTCTGGGGTGGGAGGACTTATGGCCCTTGTGGTTCATGCCAGGGCAAGAATATATTAAAGCAACTTACTTTTTTTCAAGACATTCTTTATTTGCAAATACGTGAAATTAATTGTTGAGAATTTGGAATGTAATTTTTGGCAGTTGTAAGGACGTGAGTCTCTTTGTGTTGGAATTGATAGAGAAGAAATTCACAGTGATTTTAGGAGGAGTAGGATTAGGTTCTTCTATTGCAAGTTTCTTTTCCTCTTTGTGGGTCAGTATTTTGCCATGTGTTGGTTACAACCTTTCTGTTGCCTACAAAATGTCTGAGGAATCCAGAATCAGGTCATGTAGTTCTGCGGTTAGTAACAACCTAAATCTCTTCAGCATCACACACATAGAATATGGACTGTCTGAGCAGGTCCCAGCTGAATTCAGAACTACTGAGCAGTGGGGTGTTATTCTTATTGACAGAGACTTTCCCTTGAAAATGGCTTTAGGATTTCTCATTGATGCTCAGGTGTGAATATATGTACCTGTGACAAGTCCCATCTGTTCCATATCATGGAAGTTCCAGAAAGAAGCTGCCTGATACTTGAGGTAGTAAAAGTAGAGAAAAGTCAGTAAGTACTTCTTAGGTAAGGCTTTCTGAGATTTGCAGTAAGACTTGAAGTGTCTTTATTGTGTAGGAGCTGGTGGCAAGATTTACGTCCCCAAAATGCAGAAAAGGAGAGAAACATTTCCCTTCCAGTCAATAACTTTGACTCCAACTCAAACTGAAAAACTGTTTTCATCAGAAGGTTTCTTTGACTTTGATTGGGTTCCTCAGGCAGCCACCAGGATGTTAATATAGATTTAATCAAACTTGAGAATGAGCAAGAAATTCGAATCCTTGCTTCTGGAAGTGTGTACTCTGGACTTGTGGTGAAGTATATTGGAGTAAGTGGAATCATCTGCTGCAGGTCTTAGTTGAACGAACTTGAATCTTTAGTCTCTCAAGCTGTCATATACACAGTTATAATAAGTTATGTTTTGTTCTATTGAGTTAAAATACTAAGCACATCCCTAATACACAAGGATATTGTCAATGCCAGGTCGAGGCAGAGGATGTACTATGGCTCAGCAGCTCATGACTACTTGAAAAGCTGACCTTGCTTTTGAAGAAGCAGTGTTAGCATCTCTTCAGTAGGCCTTTAGGGGAAATCTGATAAATAAGCTGATCTTTAAGCCAGTGTCTTATCTGTGCAGGGAAAAGAGATTGATGAGTTCTTAGAACCCAGCGTCTTGCAGCTCTGTGTGTGACGCTGCTCAGGCTCGGGTGCTGTTGGCATTCTCACTGCAGAGCTGAAACCTAATGTACAGAACCGCGGAATGAACCACTTGAATTTTTTCAGAAGCAAAGCTGCTAACGTGTGGGTAAGGATGTGTACCCCTTGTGCCTGGAAGCCCAAGTGATTGAGAACCAGACTTTTAACAGACAGGCCTATATGCTGGATTCCTCTGAAACAAATTACAGCTGTTCTTCTTTAATCGGTGGAGGAATGAACACTATCAGGAGGAGGTTGTTCTCTTCTGATTTTCATAATGCTAAACTAATCCGTAAAAGAGGTAATTCCAAAAATAGTCGTCCCCCAAATTACCCTTAAAGAAGACCAGCTAAATGCACTTTTATCTTATTGCTGCTACTTACTTTTCCTGTTGCATTACATTGATGGAGCTCTTCAAAATACTCTTACCAGTGAGTTTTCTCTCTGCTGTATTTAAGGTGATAAATTTGCATGAGTTAGTCCTGTAACAGTGCTGTAAACAATGGAAACCAAAATAAAAATGAACTGGAAAAACATTCTCCTGATGTGTCCTGCATGTTGTGATAGTTGTCCAGTGCTAGTATATCAGCTTATATCATCGGTATGTATAGCTTTGCTGCTTTGTGGTACTGAATTGCATGTTTGGCACTAGT
>VZTX01009147.1:213991-246362 GCA_013400915.1 Pardalotus punctatus | reverse complement strand
GGGCTTGCCGGTCTCTGCCGGCTGGCGGACCGGTCTCTGGGAGAGGAAAAGGGAATTTTGCAATGCTCTGGTGCTCGGGGCTGTCTCCCCTTCCTTGTGACCATGGGAGGGGCGACTCAGTGCGTCTGTGCAGAAACAGCGCGGAGTGTTGAACAACTTCCTCGCAGGGAGGAGAGTTCTCAGTTCCCGAGACAACGGCTGTTTACCCCTAACTGCGGGAGGCGAAGCTTGTGTTCACAAAAGTTCCAAATTAGAGCAGTTTCATAAACCTGAGCCCCCGGGGCTGAGCATGAAGGACTTACAGATTGTGCCGAGAGTGGACCTCATCTGGTAAAACCCTTCTAGAAAGTCCCTTGACTGATGTTATTTTCAGAATATTTGCTTTCTGATGAGCAATGATGAGAGGATGCTCATCAAACTATTAGCTTTGTCCNGTTATTTTGAAAATTAACAAGGAGAGACCAATGATACTGAATTGTCTGATAGAAAGTTTTAGTTGCACTAAAATTGTCAGTATTGAATCAACGATTTGTTGAGAATATTGTAGGAAGTAATAGTGAGCGACTAAGTTGGTGGCCTGAACCTGTGGTGGATCCGTATCCTCAGCTGGTAAGTTACATCGGGCGTGTTAGGAAAGGGCAGGTTTCCAGTAACAAGTTTTCAAAACAGTTCCCTTTGGGCTCTGGGGGTGCTAGGGGTACGCGGCCCCTCACTCGGAGCGTTGGGGGCAGGGTCCTGCCGGGGCTCTGTCTCGAGCGGCTCCCCCGCCTCCTGCGGCTGGGCCGGGCCCCGCGCATGCCGGGAGCCGCGGGGCGGGACCGCCCGCTCGAACGGCCGCGCCGGGGCCGNTCAGTTCCCGAGACAACGGCTGTTTACCCCTAACTGCGGGAGGCGAAGCTTGTGTTCACAAAAGTTCCAAATTAGAGCAGTTTCATAAACCTGAGCCCCCGGGGCTGAGCATGAAGGACTTACAGATTGTGCCGAGAGTGGACCTCATCTGGTAAAACCCTTCTAGAAAGTCCCTTGACTGATGTTATTTTCAGAATATTTGCTTTCTGATGAGCAATGATGAGAGGATGCTCATCAAACTATTAGCTTTGTCCTGTGAAGGCTGTGAGAACTACTGGTTTTTTTTTCAAATTATCTCAAATTTACTGTCTCAAGACTGATATTTCTATTTGATGTTCTGTAGTGCAGCTCTCTTATTTATTGTAACAAAAAGATACGGTGTAGTTTGTTGATTGTTAGCACTGCTTTCTGTTCCTCCCACTGCTGTGGTACCATGTGCATTTGATTCCTCATGTCCAGTTGCCAAGGTAGCAGACAAAAACAAATCAGATGAGCTTTGCAGAAGGTTTTGGAGATCCTTTGGAACAGAAGATCTCAGAGAAACACATCGTTTTCTTGAGAACATAATTTATTAGTCTAGTCAAAAGCAATGTGGGAGTTTGGGTTTAGGGTTTGCTTCTGTTTTATTTAAAAATCCACTTTCTGCAGATTTAGAGGAGCTTGTAATGATGTAAAGATGTTGAAAAGTGTGACAGCCTTTCAGTCAAGCTAGGCTTTATTTATTTATCTTCTTTATTAACTCCTTTCCACCCCCCTCTTCTAATAAAAGGGTATCCCTTTGTGGAATTTAATTTAATTAATCTGTTGGATTGGAATTGCCTGAACCCTAGTCCTGAGTCATAGTTGAGCATTTTGGAGCCTTCCTGCCTTGGGAACATGGAGGACAGTTTTGACTCAGTATTTCTTTTGGATGTAGCAGATATGTTCATATTAATTAGTCATATTTTGAACTTAGGAGCATTCTGGTGTTACCACAATATAAATTTCAATGCTTCAAAAGAACATTACAGCAGAATTGCATAAATATGTCCTAAATAACAGCCTCTGAGCCAAATGTCTCTTATTTAGCTTTTTGATGTGCATTTTTTATGTTTACTGTTTCCTCTGTCTGAGTTTCTTGTCTCTGTTAAGTCAGCTCCCAGTTTCTGAGTGCAAAATATTTGACGATATATCCCAGGAGAGAGAAGCATTTAGTGGTGCTGGTTCTGAGCATAAGGAGTTTTGAGACTGGCTGATTTCCCAGGAGCAACAATCAACATTTCAACAGCTGTAAGTGTTTTTTAGGAAAAGTCCCCTGAAAGTAGTTTCACCTGTGTCTGCTTCTTCACTTAATGTAGTGAATTTAAGTAGTTCACTCTTCCTCTTGCTTTACAGTAAAATGTTCTTGTAGCATGGACTTAGAGCTCCTGAAGAAGCTACGCCAGGCCAGCCAGGACCTTCTACAAAGGCTCAGAATGAAGCAGGAAGAGATCAAGAAAGGACTTCCCAGCAAGCTGCTCCTTCCAGCATCTCTTTATAGCGGCCCAGCTGCTGACAGATGTGTCCCCTCACCCAGGAGTGGGGTATGTGTGGTGTCTGTGCTAGAAATTCAGGGAAGCAAATGGGCCTCATATGACAGCAGCTCTGCCCATGGTGTGGTGTGGTCAAGGAGACATATGGACATGGAAGAGGTCTTAGAAAGTGGAATGTAGAGTATAGAGTCTGTTAGGAAAGTAGCTGCCCTTTGGTTATTATTTATCCTGTGGTCTCAGTCTGTTCTCCTGGCAAAGGGTTTGGAGATCAGTTCCTGCCTGATATCCTATCTTAAATGAAGGAGAAAGGCAAGTTTCTTCTTCACTTAAGATAGAAATGAACATTGTGGAACAAAATTGCTTTGCTTTTTCTAAGCACAAGGGCTGAAGGTTCAGTGGTTCCTCAAATTGGGAAAAGCTGCATTTAGCTGGAAGTGGATCTCTTTCTTACCCTCTCCAAAACATAAGAATTTTTCTTTTTCCCCCCAGGAATTTATAGGAGTGAACAGACTAGAATGAGAGGTTGAATTAGTGAGTGAAATATTCTTATGAAAGGTATTTGTAGTCTGACTTATGCCATGTGTTAAGAGAGTCTCTGTCCTTATAGAAGGAAAACCAGGACGATGCAGTGAAATCTACAGCCAACCCTGGAATAGTGGTGTCTGTGGAACCCAGAGCTGGCTCAGCCCTCAGTTCATATCTTAAACACAACAGCAGTGACAGAGAGGTACAGCAACAACAAGTGAAGACACAGGACAGAGCAGGTTTTGGTTCCAGCTTTCCTGGGAAAGAGAAGAATGTTACACCAGTGTCTGCAATCATGTGTGACAGAGAAATCGCCAGAGTGGATTGGGATGGCCATGCTCGAGGAAGGCTAGAGAAAGAGTCCTTCCTCCTGGGACATGGAGAGAACAAAAAACAGTTTGCTCTGCTGCATGGTTTCCGTGAGAAAAGTCATGTGGGGCCATCACTGAGAGGAGTGCAAAATAAAGAGACCAGTGAGCAGCATGTGGTCATCAGAGAGCCCCATATCCCTAAATCGGTCTTGCTGACATCTCAGTCCAAAGCGTTGAAGGTAAGTGTCAAACCCATACTTTTCTTATTTTCATTAGTCAACAGAATGATGGGGGGGAAGGTCCAGGAGAACGTTACCTGCCCTGTTCCCGCTGTGTAAATTGGAAGTTGGGGTCAGAACTGTTCCCAGCTATAGCAGCCAGGGACTGTTGGCAGTTTGTTCAGGCCCTGCTTTCCTTAGCCAGTGAACTCAAGACCAGAAATCCCTAACACTTCACTGTGAGATTCCCTGTTTTTTGCATATGTGATCCATCTGCTGAGGCAGAACAGGCAGGTGCAGTGCTGCTGTTCCACAGTTTGTCTCCATAGGTGTGAAGGGCAGGTCATGGTTGTGATCATCCTCCAAGGCAGCATCCTCCTGATCATTAAGGATGTGCAATGCAGGGAGCTCAGCATTTTGTTTAAAGCTCTGAAAAATCCTGCTTTACCTGGGGCAAGGTCCCTGCCTTTTCTTTCTATTTATTGTGAAGACAAAGGGCTGGTGAGCAAATTACTGGTAGAGGCATAGATAGAATCTCAAACTAAGCCACAGCTGCTAGTTGTCTCCTCAGCTGTACCTTTGAATGTCCTGCCAGATGATTAGGAAGTCTTTATGAATTGTTTTCTTTCAGAAGAAAACTCATCATGTGACTTTTCAGCCTGACCCTGAAGAAGATGCCATACCTGTGAGTAGCTGGTCTGCCCGTCCTTTCCTGGGCTATGACTGGATTGCAGGTGAATCCTAACTCTGGAGCAAAGCTCTCAGTGTGATGTGGTGATATTAAGAGTTAAAACACAGTTTATGACCCCCTTAAGTTGAGGTGTGATGGAACTACTGTCCTAGGGCCAATGGAGCAGGTCCCAGCAGAGGGGCTGCAGCTTTGTCAGAGGCCCCTCTCCAGACCAGAGGTGCCCTGTGCTTCCCTGGAGTGGTGAAATGGCAGTGGTATGGGAATCCAAGCAGCAAATGACAAAGCCAAGTGGGGTCAAAAGGGATACCAAATACCTGGAATGAATGAATGCAGTAAGGGACCGGAACCACACAGTAAATCTCTGGCTTGGCATGATGTTCTGCCCTTCCTATTATCATTATTTTGTTTTGACTGTTTCTTGTGAGGCTTGCTTTGGTACTTTCCCAAATTTTGTAAATCACTGAGTTTTTTTCTTTCCTTGGTGTTCTCAGGGCTCCTTGATACAAAGTCTTCAGTAACAGAAGAACCTGAGCAATACTTTGCTGAGCTGCAGGAGTTCCGTCAGGCCAACAGAGAAGCCTGTATTCATCAGCAGCACCTAGAGTAAGTGGGAATGGGGAGGGGCTGAAGCTGCAGTGTTCAATCCCTTAGTAATTCCTGTAGTAATGGCTGCCATAGTCTGATTGGAGTGGGACATTGCAAGGGTGGCTTTGAGGGCTTTTATTTACCTCACAGTCATAAATATGTGCTTGGAAAAGGCAGTGCTGTTCAGAGGGCCAGCCCCTCTGTCACTAACTGATTTTTTTGCGTGCTTCTTTAGGCTGAAGGCACTGAAATGCCCAGATCTTGAACAAGAACTGGATTTGATAACTAGTTCCCGTAAGTGTAAGATCATATTTCTTCCTAATGCAATTTCTGTGAATAAACAACTGAGCAGTCTTTACCTGTCATCCTTAGAGAGCACCATATTTTCTTGTCTTGCAAGACAAGCAAGAATGTGTTATTTTCAGCTGCAGCTTTTCAATGATTCAACTTCCTACTCCAAAGATACTTGAGTCTTCTAGGGATCCTCTCTCAGTTTCATTTTAATTTATCAGGGTTTCTTGTAATTGGCTAATGTTCTGTTTTTAAATTGAAGAAGTTGAAATTTTGGTTTTGCTTTTTAGGAACTTACTTGGGGACAGGAAGTGTATAAGATATTTCAGGAAAAGCAGCTCTTTTTATAGAATGCAGGTGTGGCACTGTGGTAGTATATTAGTTTGAAAACAAACCAGTGGGAGATCGCAAGTCAGGATTAAAATTTAACAGGAAAATTAAAAATAAGTGTAATAATACAAGGAAAAAGCACTGACAAAGTCAGATACAGCCTGACACCCTGTTAGGGTGGTGGTAGCAGTCCAAATGAAGTGGTTCAGTTCAAGCAGTGATCCTGTGGAAGGTCTGGTCTCCTCCTGAAGGTCCAGTGGTAGCTCTTGTCCTCTGGAAATCCATTAAACAAGGCTCCTGTGGGCAGTTCCAAAGCCAGGTTCTATCCAGGTGGGAATGCTTGGCTCCTCCCTCCTGGGTGGAACATCTCACAGTAGGACGAGGTGAGTCCATGCAGTGGGTTCTTGATGGCCCATTGACTGCTACCAGGGCTGAGTCATAGCACGAGATAACAGCTAATGCCCCACAGTTTGTGGTAATAGAATACTAAATACATCTCTATTGTAACCTAGACAGGTAGAACACAGCTTTTTTGGCTGGGTTCTGGTACCTTGTGATAAACAAAACTACGATTAAGGTTTGTTGCTCTGTGCAGGTGTTTACTGTTACCGATTAAACCAGCGCCTCTTCACTGTCCCCGTGGATTCAGAATCTGCCTGCCATGTGTGTAAGATCCCATGTACCCACCAGCCCCCAGGGATGCTGGAAGAGCCAGCCTATGTCAGGTAAATAAGAGTTACTGATTTGTAATACGCAGAACTAAAGGAGACAATAGGGAAGAAAAACCTGATCAGGTGAAGGAGAAAATAGCATCACAACAGCTCTGTTCAAGGTTGCCGTTCTCAAGGCTGAGATATCTCTTGCTTAAAAACTCCTTACTGATCTTTTCTATAAGCACAAATAGTCTTGAAATCAATGAGAAATGCATGCTTTGTCTGAATTTGGCCCAGAATCTGAATGTACATGTAAAGTGTCTAATGCCCTAATTCAGAACTCATTCACTTGGTTCGCTTTGGGGTTAGACCCTTGGATTCTGGGTGGGAAAGGTATGCAGATTCCCTGTGCTTTGGCAGAGGTGTAGACAGTTACTTCCCTTGTGTGGTTCCAGGGTCAGCATTCCCAGGTCCACCCTTTTGCCAGCCTACAAGTACAAAGCCCATCGCAGGAGGAGCTTTGAGCCAGCAGACAATCTAGCGCTGCCTTCGGTAAGTTGCTGTCTTCCTGTTGATGGCACTGCCCAGGCTGGGCCTTGCTTTATAGCAAGAAGGAAAGAGAATCTGGGACTCATTCCCCTGTCAGAGCTTCCACTAAAATTTCTGATTTGCATCACTGAGATAGCCAGAACATCCTGTGGTGTGTTCTGAGCTCATGCCTTCATGGGAGTAGCATTAAGTGTGTGACATATTTCCGATGCTTTACACTGCACAAAAGAAAATGCCATGTGGAGCTGTATCCTTCTGGAACAGATTGGGCTGATTTATTTCAGGCATTGGCCTCAACATAGTGAGCCATAGGCAAGAGTGCCTGTGTTTGTTTCCACAGATGTTAGAGAGTCTGAAAGGCAAGTGTCCAAGAAATATTCACAAAATCAGTAGTGGCAAGGGTGGATTTAAAACTGCTATTGTATTGCTGGTCCTGTATTCCAGCCAGTAGTCAATGCTGCAGGCAGTATTTCTAATCTGACCTAGCCCAGGCCTAGAGATTTCCAGGGAAGAGGTGGGAGGAAGCTTAGTTTTGAGGTTTGGGGAACTGGATGAGTCAGTTTAGACAGG
Organism: Pardalotus punctatus; assembly: GCA_013400915.1. Classification (NCBI taxonomy): domain Eukaryota; kingdom Metazoa; phylum Chordata; class Aves; order Passeriformes; family Pardalotidae; genus Pardalotus; species Pardalotus punctatus. The sequence continues at coordinate 239,279 of VZTX01009147.1, read as the reverse complement.
TTCAGAGAGGTCGGGTGCTTGAGTTCACAAAGCAGGAGATGAGTATAGAAAGGTGGAAGAGGGGACAACTGTGTAGTTCTCCTTTATTAGAGATTTCATTTGTTTCCTCTTAGTCATATGAAACTCCTCAAAAAATAATTAATTAATTACTCACTTAAACCTCCCTGTGCAGAAGTTAGCGCTAAATAGCAACAGCCCACAATAGATGAGAAAAGGGTTAAAGCATTCCCATCTTTTTTCACAGCATTGCCTGGCTGGCTGGGAAAATATGGTCCCTTCTAGCAACCCCCTGCCCAGCAGTTTGGATCTGCGAGGCTCGCTGGAAGAGAAGGCTTCTCCCTATCCTTGCCGGGTAAGAACAACCTCCAGAGTGCCAGGAGATGTTGGGAATTGCAAGATGGAAATAGCAGCCCCATCTCCAAAGGGTGGAATAATTGTTGAGGGCTGAGCAAACAAAAATGCCTGAAATACTATCTCCTTATCACTACTGGGAAGTGTTTTTCTTCTGCTGACTGGTGTGCGTAGAGAGAGACAAAAAAGCAAATGGAGCTGAATAACAGGCCTTTTCAGCTCACCAGTCTTCATCAAAATGGGAAAAGTCACTTTGGCATTCTTTGCTTAATACCCTCCTTTTTTGGATTTCAGGATGCAGTGTCCAGAGTGACAGGAGAAGCCTGAACTGACAAGTTTCTGCACCTGCCCCACTTGCCACACCTGAGGTTTGGCAGGGCAAACCAGGATACCAGAGAGCAGCTCCCAGTTCAGACCCCCTCCCTCAACACTCTGGATCATTGACTTGATTGCCCTGGGGAAGGGATGGGCACAGCACATGGAAACAACTCAGAAACAAAGCAATTTGGATAAAAATATATCTTTGGACAAATTTTCCCTGGTTTTCTTAGTCGTGTGTATCTGAGCAACCAGTACATGGATCTGAGTTTGTACAGTCCACTGTGTTCACTTCATGTATTTTGCCTTTTACAGCTGCTTCTGAGCAGCTGTATGAGCTGTCCCACCTAGGGCTGGATAAAGGAATGTGTCCAGGAGCACTAGTGCCTGCCACCTCAACTGAGTAACCCACAGTGTAGCGTTAACTCTGAATGCCAGGGTGAGGAATTGGCCTGTGAAGGGCCTGGCTCAGTGGAGTGACACAAATATGTTTATTTCCAAATGTTTGAAACATGACACGTAATTTTCTAGTGCCTCAAACCTGAATTCCTCAATAATTTAGTAAAAATTTTAAAAATCCAGTTTATTCTCAGTGCAATGTGTGTAGCTACAGAGTGTATTACATCGGAGTAACTATTAAAGTGAAGAAACATGTTAAAGTAAAATGAGACTTTATTCATCAATGAGCTAGATACTACCTTAAAATGTTTGCAAATTTTGCTTGCCTCTGCTTTTCCAAGTTTTCTGGAGATAAACCAAAAAACATTTTAGAGTTTTTAAATTGTACCAAACCAAAATACATCACATGGTGTGATTTGCTTGAACGTTATAGACTGATTGTACTTTCCTTGTCTGAAAACAATAAAACTGATATTTTACTTTGCTTGGAATTTTCTGAAACAGAAATTCCTGCCTCAAATATATTTCTGGGAGCTAACTTGAGAGAATGAATTTGGCTTGTGCAGTTTCTTGGTGTTCACTGTTATTTTTATATCAAATACATTATTTATTAAATCAAATGTATGAATAGACTTTAAAACTGGGACAGGAATATTGCAAGTTTATGAAATCTTAATGTAAGACTTCGAATGGAAAATGAAAAGCATGACTTTTAGCATGACTTTAGCTTTGGGTTACATATCTGTAGGGTAAAGAGAATGGAATTGGTCACATAATTTCCATTATTGGAAATACTAATTTTAAAAGAAACTAATCCAGTAACTATAAAACACTAGGTGCCAAATTTTGTACTGAATAGGGAAAATTCACTGTTTTTACTACCTGGCCTTCAAACCCAAAACATAAGACATCATCAACCTTTCCTTAATTTATCCTGAAATAAATTACAACAAGCCTGTTCCACTCTGTAAGCAGAGAAAAGCTACTGCTGTAGATTCAGTAATTGATGTTAGATCTCTCTGGTGGATGCAGGTTGGGACCAATGTTGAATTCAAAATGTCTCTTGACAGCTGGGAGTACGTCCAGTCATTCACACTTGTGAAGGCACTGGAGGTGTGATTATGACTCTTTCTCCGCTAGAAACAGGTGAAAGAAGTTGGTGATGCTGCCCCTGCTCACCCAGGTTTGTCTCTGTGTGTTGGTTCTTGCCTGTGGGATCCTGCCTTTGTGTGCAAGCTCAAACAGACTGAAAAGACTCCTGTTTGTGGAGCCTCTTTATGTCCCCTCCCTGCCTCTGCACTGCGTGATATCTGGAGTACTTTAAGTCCAGACCTGCACACGTGGCCTTTCAGCCACGTGCTGTGAGGAGTAGTTTGAGTGCGGATACAGGAATCTTTTATAGTGTAATAACAAGGTTTTGTACAATGGCTTTGTTCTCCACAATCCTGGATCACACCCTTCCATGCAGAAGGAGGACTGAGATGTCTCCTGGGGGTACATTGTAAAGAAACACACCTACTTACTGCTTGAAAATTTGCATTTCAGCCAGTGTTAAAGCAGCTTCTGCACTTGGACAGTGGACTGTGCTGGAGCCAGTGCTGGGATCTGCATTTCGAGGGAGAAAAGAGCGTGGGGCTGGTTTGTGTGGGTTGTCAGGATTGTGGGTTAGGAACATGGCAATGTTTTGAGGCCAGGGGTTTCCTAAGCCACAACATAATACAAACACTGGACTTGATTGTGTAGGCACAGGGCTCTGGGATAGCATGTCTCCTGTTCCTGGAGGTAGGCTTGACCTGGATTTATATTTTTTCCCATTTCTAGCACTTAGGCAGGACCATGCTAGTTTAGTCTGGGCAGCTGTGTTTCCTGTTAATGGCTGGCTCTGTGTGTGCTCGTTTGTGTCAGTTCTCTTCTGATGTTTTGGTAGTAAAGCTGGTGGTTTAGTTCCTCTTTCTGACTCTATTGCATGTATATAACACTGATTCATGAGATGGGAAATCCAGCTTTGCTTAATCAGACAAATTAGACACAGTAAATGATACACTTGTGATTGGTTTGAATAGGGCAGTGTAGTTCAGCTGTTCAAACACAGCTCCCACCTGTTTCTCAGTACCAGTGTTAGCTTTTATTTCATCTTCCCCAACAGTGTTTGTCTGTTTGCCTTCTCTTATTATTTTAAGATAGTTTTTGTGATGTCTCAGGATCAGGTGTTCCATTGCTGTCAGTACACTGTAAGAATTAATATCAAGAGTTTTGAATTAATATAGTGCTGATTTCATTATCAGCACATCAGGCAGTGACTGTCCCCAGAACTCCCAGGTGAAAGCTGCATGTGACTTGAACTTGCTTTTTGAATCATTTGCAAACTTTGATTTTGGGGGCTTTCATCTCTTGGGAACTTGTTTTCAAAGCCTGTAAGAATTTGTTTTCACAGTGTCTCAAATTTGAAAACACAAGAAGAGTTCTACCCCTTGTCTTTGGAGTGAAAAACCTCAATTTCACTATTTCCCTGGGTAATGGCTGACCAAAACTAAGGACTTGGTTTTCTCCCTTCCATTGGTTTCTGCAGAGGAAAACACTCAGGAAGACGAAAGTAACAGCCTAAATTTTTAGGGTTGAAATGCTCAGCTAGTCAAAGAAAAAAAGCTTTACAGTCTTTGGAAAAACTGCATCTTGAAAATCTTCTTATTTGATTCTTTCGCTAAAATTACTTGGTATTTCCCAACTTTCTTGTGTTTGTGTCTCTGAAGGAAAGTTCCTTTGGCTTATGTTATTAGTTAAGCTTTAAAGCTCCTCTTTTAGATGATGAGAACCTGAGAATCAAGAAAGGATATAAGTTATGCAAAGGGGCTGTGACACTATGGGGAACTAATGAGTCCCACTTCTGTGTTTGAACCATCTAGCCAGTCTTCGCCAAACTTCATGCAAAATTTTCAATTTGGGATTAAAATGTATAGAATTTGAGCTCTTGGTGCTTTTTCAAATTGCTTTACCAAGAGCTTTTTCTATGGAGAATGACCACGTGTAACTATACCACCCTTCTAGAAGCTGTAGTCAAAATTACTGAAAGCACAGATGTGGTGCAGTGTCTCATAATTTCAAGGTCATTTCTCTCCCTCTCTCCCAGCCTGTGGGCATAGTAATTCTGTGATATGGTTTTGGTTTCTTTCATGGAAGCCAAAGCTTTCTTGAGAGAACTGAGTTCTCTGTCAGCTCTTCTCATTTTTCAGTCTGACTCAAAATGTGCTTTAGTTTTGAAGCTACTATGGGGCAGTAAAAGATATTTTATATAGATTTTTTTTTGTTACATTAGTTATTTTATCACTGTATGTAAGGCAGTAGAATTTGAGATAATGAAAACAAAGGCATAAGATTCTGTTATCCACATAAAATCTGTCTAAATGACATGTAAAGAAGCATGATTGGAAATTAAGCCATTTTATCTTTATTATTAACACTGTATCCTTTCTTTTTCCATGATGGTAACTTGTTTTAAGCCATTGCTACACATTTTAACAAATGTGCAACAAGAGCTTTACACCATCTTCCTTTTTGATCACAATGGACAAATATACCAAGGTAAATTTCTCAATCAAGACAGTGCTCAGATCATGTTCCCAAGAGCACCTAGTGTATTTAACATTGAGCAAAGTGGTTGGATTGAAGTGACGTAATTAAATGGATTGATAAATATTTCATACTCGGAATGAGAAGTGTTTGTGCCAGCAAATAAGTATCAGTACCAGAGGGACAGAATTTTGCCAATCTGTGGCATAAATGAGGTTTTATTTACTTTTCCATGTGCGATTTCAAATACCATGTCAGCTATAGCCAGTTCAAAGCCCCATGACTGGCTGTGTGAGGTATCCCAGTGAGATCCCATTGCACCAGTGTTGCTCTCCCTCCTCTCTGTCCTCTTTGGGCTACAGAAAGATTTCCTGAGAAGTTCAGTATGTTGGCTTTTCTCACAATGCCTAAAATCACTGGGATCTTGTGTGTTGTTACCACAATGTCACTATCCAGCATACCCAGGAACAGAGCTCTCTGATAGCTAAAATGCATAAATAGATCGAGAAAGGCCTCAAGAAAGTAATTATTGGTTTCCTTCTTATCTTAATTTCTTGCTTTGCTTCTTTTGGCCATGAGATTCTCTGTACTTTTTATTGCAGGAAATGCCTTAATTTATCTTCTTTTTTAAAATTTGTACCCCCAAGGAATGTAGTTTGTATCCCAACAAGCCCTGCCTTTGGTACTCCTGGGGTTCCTTGTGAAGCTTCAGGCTCTGGCATTGTTTCATCTGGCTAAGGAGTAAGAATTTGGTGATTTTTTGTCAGCATACTCCAATGCTCTAAATAGCAACAATAACAGACACTGAAATACAGATTTTAGACTAGGTATTTTAATATGTATCCTTTTAAATTTCATTATCTCTTTTATCTGTCTGACAGAAGTTTAGAGATGACCCTTTTCTTGATGTTTTTTTTTCTCCTATACAGCTAGATATGTATTAACTGATTATACCTATTTAAAAGCAGAAGAAACCATGGTAAAAGTACAACATGAGACTAAAATCAGCCACTTCAAAATCAGAAAACATCATGAGTACTTTTGCTTGAGCACATGTATAGCAGTGCTCCTTCTGGAGTATTCCACTGCTGCTTCCTCGGCTAGGCTCTCACTGTTAGAGCACAGCAAATAGATGGTGCTGAAGGGATGTTTTAGGCATGTGACAAGAGACTTTCCCTCGTGGCTTACTTGGGTATCTGCATTCTCTTTCTTCAGGTATCAAGTGGCATTTGAACAACCCCTGTCTTACAGAACATTCTCTGAATTAGTTAAAATAGAAAATGCCAAGAAATCTTGTCTGAGGACATTGACACCTTTAACACCTAAAGCAAAAATTGATCCAGCTGTCAGAGACAGATGCACGTAATCAAAAAAACATTATAAATAACAACTGCATGTTCATAGAGGCTTCCCCTTTTTTTATGACAGACATTGTCCTTTGATGGAAGACCAGAGAATCGGGGGTTGGTTGTTTGCTTCTATTTGTTCTGTGAGGTTTTTTTAACATTGGGGATTATTTTCTAGGAAATAGAGCCAGTGTGTAGAGAGTAGCGTGGGTTTGTTATAAAATGGAGGCACTTCTTCCAGTTACTGATAGGGCTTCTTTTGGAAAGCCCCTTTTGTTGTATTTGAAATCAAAACACACAAAATCTGAAACAATGCATTCAGTTGGAAATGCATGCAGGCTGTGATGTTCCTGTGGTGCAACCTCTTCACCCTCTTTGTTGCTGTTGCTTTTATTACACACTTGTAATAAAAGCACTTGGTGATGTAACAGCCTTTCTGAAAAGCCAGCAGCAACAACAAGCACTTTCTACTTCCTATCCTTTAAAATATCTAGTTCAATCAAGAAAGAACTTAAGAAGTTCAAGGAAGAATGGCTGCTGGGAAGCCTGGTTTCACTTTGGATGTCTAAGTGGATTTTTTTCTTCTGAGAAGCACCGAGGAGCACACTGGAGCCTTTCCCTCAGTGAGTGCCATGAGCAACTTGTCCCTTTATCCAAGTCATCTTGTTCCATGGAACTTTGTAAAACTTAATGGCATTGCCTTCTCTGACAAATTTGATTGAAGTTATATCATGGGTTAAAAATTATTGACACCATTCATTAAAAAGGAACTCATATACATACATATGTAAATGTCTCAGTATGCTCAGTCTTACTTTCTCTGGAAAATGGGCCAGAAAACTCTCCCTGGTGCCAGTTCTGGGAAAGTCTTTCACACACAGTTTTTTGTACTCACATAGGTAATTTTTGCATCAGATACTCTGACTTCGGCAGTGTAACTTAAACCTTCCAGGCTCTCTCTGATGTTGGTGCCTGTCCTTTTGCTAGAAAAGCTTGGACAGGGCCTGATCAGAGGAAAAAACACAGAGGGGAGGGAAAAAATACAAACAGCTCACCAATTGCCCTGACTGCTATGTAATTTGAAACTGCATTAATAAATTGGGAGAATTGCCTAATGGCATATTATTACCAAAGATTAAAGTGTTTTCTAGCCCATTATTTAATTAGGAAAGTCAAGAGTGTGATACTCTGCCACTGAAATACTTAGTTGTCTCTAGATCTATAAGACATACCTACCCTGAGAGCTTCTATAGCTATGAGAGGTTAGAGGCTGAGCACTACCCTGGCAGAGTGGAGTGAGGAGATCGGTCGTGTGTCACGCACACCGTGTGCAGTGTGCTGAAAATGCTTGGGGTTTATATGATGGCCTTCTGGAGAAAGAAACTGAGGTAGTTAAAACTGTTGCAGCTGTGAGTTGAAGATATTTACACAGAGCCCCTGTGGAATGCTTGTCTTTGTGCTTGGTTGTGATGGCAGTGAGGCAGCTGTGGATCTTTAGTAAAATAACTGTTTATCTGACTTTCAGTATTCCCTCATTTCTTTTGTTGTTGTTGATAACGGTGAGAAGCAAAGAAAAAACAACCCAGAGGTGTGAGAATTCAAATTGTCATTATTTTCCTGTGTACCTCAAGAGAGGTTTTGAAGGCACTTTGCCCTTTTTGAAGTGGCAAACCTTTACTTTTGACAAAACTTCTAGGGTAGATAAGGAGGCTTCGTGACACCTTCAACCAACTGAAGTATTTCCAAGCATCAGAACAAAAACCATCCAGAGTAACAAATGAAAGTGAGTGAAATGATGTGTAGCAGTCCTAAGGATGTTTGTCATCAACAGGAATTAGTTTCTCTTGAGATTGGAGGAAAGGGAAGGTTTCTCAAGAGGAAGGTCTGTGGTATGTCAGTGTTTTAAGTGGCAATGTATAAAGCCTAAACCTTAGTGGAATACCCTGGTTGATTGTGAGTTTTCACCCACTCATCCAAACAGGAGTAAAATGAGTGTACTGAAAAAGTTAGTGTTTCTTACTGGGAACTTTCTTGAGGCTTGGTTTCAGCTCTTGAAAAAGGGGCGGCAGGACGAGGCAGGGCTTGGACTCGTGCCTGGCCAAGGCTTTGGGGTGGTGAAGTGCTCTCTGAGGGCAGCCCAGATGACTCAGGAGCCTGTGCACAGCCAGCCATGTGCCTTGGGTGACAACCTTGATTCTCACAAGCGACTCGCAGGAACTGACAGCCCCAGGACTAGACATTAAAGCAGTTTTGTTTTGTTCTATTTTTACTTTTCTCTTTTGGGGCAGCCCCCCTTCCCCTTCCTTCTAAATTGTTTTCTCAGCACAATTGAGTCTCAAAACCTGTCTCCTGCTTGTCTGAAACAGCTGGAATGGCTCTGGACTGAATGAACAGGCAAGGAGCATGATTTGGCTGGACGCTGGAAGGCTCTCAGCCTTCAGAAGGAACAACCTGTGTGTCTCACCTGCAATGCTGGGAGCCAGGGACGTTTAACACCACCTCGGATGGCCGCCTGCAGCCTGCTACTGGGACTGTGGCTCCTGCTGCTTCTCCAGGACATCCAGACAGCCCCACAGGTAAGGCAGGGGGACACCAGGATCCTGCAGCCCCTCGGGGTGCAGGAGCCCAGTGAGGTCTGGGGACACCGGAGCTGGAAGGCTTTCCTACCCTTCAGCTGGGTGTTGGGGTGGGTGTCCGCAGAAACAGGGTTTGCACAACACAGGGGATAAAGGTAGTGAGCAGAGCGCTTAGGAGATAAAGGTGTAAAACAGAGCAGCCAGCAGAGTTTGCCCTCTCTGGGATTTTTACAGGCAGGAGCACAGGATACAGGCTCTGATCTGCATCTTGTTGGCACTGCTAGAGCTGCTGCAGCTCCAGGCACATCACAGCTGGGGAGTGGGGAAACGTTAGACAGGGGCAGGGGGATTTTGATTTTGCCTGCGTGCTCGGTGACAGGCACATTCCTTGCAGGGTTTAGTTCCAAATAGTGCTGCCCACTGTGCTGATGCAAGTCAGGAAGGGCAAATTGAAAGGTGTGGAGGCGAAACAATAACAGACCTTTCTCTTTACAACCCCCACCCCTCTGACACCGACTTCCTCATGAATCCACTATTATTTCTGAATCAAAAATCACTTTAAATAGACACCGCCTACTAGCTGCATGCAGCTGATCCTATACACGCACACCAGCTCCCTGTTCTGATCGTATCAGCTCTTGTGGGTTTGCTTCCACTCCCACACTGCCACTTACCCCTCCTCCTGTGGATCACAGGGCAATGAGCCCTCAGCACCTGGCATAAATCCAGGTGATTTCCCTGACTGACACTTGAAAACACACATTAAAACAAAAGAGGTCAGGTGCAGAGACTCTTTGCACAGGTAATGTCAAGTAGGTGAGTAATTGCCCTGGGTGTTGGATCTGAAATGAGCCATTTTCCATCAAGGTGGAAATACAAGCATATATTAGCCTAAGAGACCCGTCTATACACTGTAACTGAAGAATCCAGCACATAACTTGGGCTGCCAGGTTTTTTTACAGGACACTGACTCCAATTAGATCTTTGAAAAAAAACATGTCCTGTACACACTTCATAAACATTGAAAAAGATCTTCCTGCTTCTTTTGGTAAGAGTAGGAGTTTGCTCTTGTGTCTTTAGCTGTGAATTCCCCTCCCACATTGCAAGCTTGCTTTACTTTCCCCAGGTTATCTGTCCTGCCACTGTCTCCTTCCTGAAGTACAGAAGGATAAGTGTTCTGTGGGACTGGAGTCTATGTGTTGCCTTTTGGCTGGTAGAAATATGAAGCAGACATAGCAGTAAAGGGAAAAAGGGTATTTACTTCGGTTTTAACAGGACCCTAGGTGCACAGCTCATCAAAGGTGAAAACGTGCTGAGAAGTACACCCCGTACAACACATGTACAATTTTATGGACCTCACAGATTAACTTATCTACCTAAAGTCCCCCAATAAGAAACTTAATAAATGAAGTAATTGTCCCCCTATTCTAATTAATCCCTGCCCCACCCCAAATGAGACAACAGTATAGTTTGCAAAATATGTTCCAGAGAAAAGACTCCATCCAAGGTTGGAGCCTCTAGTTCTGAGACAATATAGAGCTTCTGGCCTCCTACTGTGAATATTTGGTCTTCCCACTTTGCAAAACCCCCAAACTATGCTAAATATCAAACTACAAGAATTACAGATAGGTGGGCCTAAGGTACAAGGAGTGCGTATAAAGGGTACAAGGAAAGGGAAAGGGTATAAAAATGTATAAAAATGGTATAAAAAAGAAAAGAAAAAAATCATTAGGCATCATGTAGTCCTTGCTCACCTGAGGAACATGGGGGAGGGCACCGAGATAAGCTTGTCCAGTTTGCTGAATGCAGACTGCATTAGAAGGAAAGCCAATAGAAGAATAAAGGATGATCTTTTTTCTCTTTGACATCACTTTTGGTGGTTTGCTCACAAAATGAATGGGGCAGAGAGAAAATTTGGTTTTCTGATACTCATTTTCAATATTCAGACTCCCTGTAAAATTATCATTTACCTGGAATAAATGCATAGACCTCACTGGGATAAGAAACTGGTTTTGCATTGTTGTTCTGCAATGCCTCTCTCACAGCAATACTTGCTCTTACTGCTAGTAGAGTACAACTGACACTGTTTAATGTGAGCAAATCACAGCTTACTGGTCATATTTTTAAACCATATTCCATCTTACTTCAGTCCACAGTTTGGGTTTTGTTTCTTTTTATATTCAGAGAACTCTCACTTGGTGGTGGTCTTTACTATCAAGCAGATGAAGCTTGACTACTTGAAGCTGTAGATTATCAGCTTTTTCTGGACTGTCAGAATTTGGATAGAAGCTTGACAGACAGTTAACTGTTTTGCTTCACTATTAGTCAGTTCTAGAATAGCCACTGCTGGTAGATTTTTTTTTTACGGTAATATGCTCTCATCCTGACTTACAGCTCATTTGTAGCAAGCTGATTTCTTACTCTGCCTCACCATCACTTTTTCTCTATGAGTTCCAAAGACCATAAATAAATGAGTCAAACCTTGTCCTGACTGAATTGCAGAGTAGCCCACTGAATTCAGCACCACCTTTACAACTGCCATTATTTAAGTTGTAATAGTAAACATTTTTGTAGAAATAAGAAAAGTGAGAAGACCTATAAAAAAACCTATTTTTAAAAACAAATTCTCTGAAGCAAGCATTGACCCAAATGCTTTGTATCTATATGTCTGCTTTATTTAATTTGGCCTTGATCTGCAATGCATTCAGAAAAGAAAAAAAAAAAAGTTGACCTGCTGGGTCACTGAAAGCTCTAAACCTGGGCATCCCTGGGTGTCCTGTCATGGAGCAGTCCAAGCAGGATAGGAATTTTGGTCTTTCCTTTCGCAAGATGTATTCCAGTTCCTCCTAAATCCAAAACCTTTATTTGAAGGGAGAGAATCAGAGAGAAGGATAAAGACCTACTGTCCACCACTACTGCCTCACTCCAACATGTCTGTGATATTCCTTGAATGTTAAAGGCGTTTTTTGTAGTACATATGAACAAACAGAGTGTAAGTTCTAATGACCATAGCAGATGTAACTGGGATAAAACTGGTGTTTCTTCACTGAGCCCTTAGAGAATGCTGGGGACCAACCTTTCTGCTGAGTTAAGAGCAGAACTTTGCATCATTGCATTGCTGTTACAGGTCACATTAGGAGCCAAACAACTTCAGGATTTAGAGGGAAAAAGATGACAAGAATGGGGGCATGGTAACTGATGCTGAGCATTGACATCAATGTTATTTATCACTGAAAGGATCTATACTAATTTTTGTACTCATGAACCCCCTCTACTGAACAGACAGTGACTTACAGCCATTTTGCAGGTACTTACAGATTAGAAGCAGTAGGGTCTTCAGAAGGTAACCACCTTCACTGACCTTGTCAGTCATAGAAATCTGGCCACAATTTGTTAAAATTAATTCCTTTCATAGCAGAGCACCTTGTGTTTAGCTCAGTAACATTACAGGTGGCTTGTACTTGTAGCTGGACACTTGCCAGCAGCATTTGTTGAGGAGCCATGGATGACGTGTATAATATAGGTGGCTGTAATGCAGAGCTGCCCTCCTGTGGAAAGGGGGAAAATAAGGTTGAGTACTCTCTCACATGGATATCTGCATAATTTGTTTAGTATGTAGGCCTAGTTCATGCAGTGTTTTATCACTGCACTACCATCATGTCAAATTCATAACCAGAATGTGCATTAGTGTAACCAGGAGCAGAATTTAATCCTAAACTCCTGATTTTCATATTTTCGACAAGTTGACTTCTTAAAAAGCAGCCCTTTGCTCACAGTTTTACGCAGACACTATCCTTTTATTTAAACCCCAAACCAGACAATCAAATAAGCTGTAAGCTTATGTGCTGCATAAATAATTCAATAATTCAAGGGTGCACACCCTTGTTTAAAATTCAGCTTCATTTGCAGCCAGACTTGGTTGCCCAAGAAAACCACGAAGAGAAAATCAGGTATTTGTGGTGACTTCCTGCAGCTCTTACAGAGAAACTAATCCAGGCTGACTTAGCTACAGCTAGAATGCTGTTGTTTCTTAAACTTTCTTGATAAAACCAGTTAATTCACTAAGTGACTCCCGACTGACCTTTTGTGTGGTGACTGGTCACTCCCTGCTGCTCGGTTTAGGCTCTGAGTGTCTGCCTGGCCAGGGCACCCCTGCACACAGGAGTGAGGAGATTCCACTTCCTTTTCCTCCAGTCCAGGGCTTCCTCCTCAGGAACAGGAAAATACCACATACACCTTGTAAACGTGGTCTGATTCAGGCTGAGCAGCAGAAACACCTGCTCTTGCACTACAGTCAGCTACAAAATGTGATTGTAGGGATGCCCAGGGGTTACAGTGCTGAGATTCAGGCTGAGCAGCAGAAACACCTGCTCTTGCGCTGAGATTCAGGCTGAGCAGCAGAAACACCTGCTCTTGCATTACAGACAGCTGCAAAATGTGATTGTAGGGATGCCCAGGGGTTACAGTGCTGAGATTCAGGCTGAGCAGCAGAAACACCTGCTCTTGCATTACAGACAGCTGCAAAATGTGATTGTAGGGATGCCCAGGGGTTACAGTGCCAAGATGCGTCAGAGTTCTCAGTTCTGTTACTGGAGCTCGATGAAATTTAATAGTTTTGATATATTTCTATTCCTTTTTTTTTTTTGGTTGTTTTCCTCCTTGACTGAAAGTTCCCATTTTGTGATGGAAGTGAAATAATTTCTGTGTTTTGTTTATATTAAACAGGAGGACAGGCAGTGAAATGAGTTAGGTAGTGAGATTCTGCACAGTGCACAAAGGCAGCAATGCACCACCAAGTATTATCTCAAAGACCAGTGGGAAATTCATCAGCAGAAAGTGAGATGTAGAGTTTCTGAAATATTTAACTGTTCTACCAGTATTGTGTGGGAAAACTTCTGGGGAATCTGCTTATTGATTCTATTACAAAGAAAAAAAGAAAGAAAAAAATCACTGTTCATTCCTTCTAGCAAATACTGAAAATGAAATTCAGATAACATTTTTAGGGGATTCTTAAGGGAGATGCCAAATTCAAAAATCAGATTTTCTCATCAGAGCACTTGTAGCAGTGTAATTCCCCAGAGCATGTAGTGGCCCAGCCATTCAAAAACAAAGTTTTATTATATGCTTCTTGTTAAAATTTGTAGCTGGGTCTCATTTTCTAAGCTAATATCACAACTATTTTATGGTTTGTTTTTTTTTTTAACTAAACAAGTATCCATTATGTAGTGATGAAAGATTATTTCTGAAAACCTTCAATGACAACAGAAGTCAGATCAATTGTTTGGATAAGGGCTTCATTGTGTGAGTATCTGCAGCATTCTTTTCAAGGCAAGACCCTCTTGTAGGATTTGTCTCAGAATGATAAGTAAAACAATTTATTGATTTGTAGTAGACACATCCTTAGGTTGCTAAATTCAAACATCATGACTGCATAAGTAACAGGAAACTTGTCTGCTGCAAACAGCAATGGTGTCTCTGGTTTACACCAAATCTATGGAGATTTAGATGATGCTGGATATGGCACCACCTCTTACTCCAGTGCACACAGAGCTGAAAATCTGTTACAGATGTTAAGGATTTTGTTCTTTTCCCTAAAAAAAACCTTAGCTCAAATTAATATGGAATCATCTTAGGACAGTGTTTTTTTTTTTTTTTTTTTTTTAAATTTGCTAACTTCTGCAAGGTTTCTAAAGGAAAGGCAGACTAATTTAGTTGCTTTGGGGATACTTGAATTTTTAAAAAACTGGGCTTTTCCTTGCCATCTGCAACTGCCACTGCTTGAAACAGGCATTGAGATCTGCTCTAGTACAGAGCTAGTTTTTTTCTAATTGTATCTTTTTTGTCTCTTTCAATTTCTAGACATCATCAACCCCACCTCAGTCCTGTGATACACTGGAGAATTGGTACTATGATGAAACTTCACAAAGCTGCTGTTACCAGTGTCCCTCAGGTATGTTCATAATTCAGTCAAATTTACACAGAGCCTTTCTCATAGCAGCAGCAGGAGCCCTGTGTGTCTGCAGAGCTGTATTTTGTCCCTGAAGAAGGTTGTGAATCTCTTCTCCACTGTCCTGCTCCTGTGTAGTCTGCATGCAAACCAGATAATGTGGCAGAATTTATATGGGGTGTTATCACTTCACCTGACACTGAAGTAGCCAGGTCAAAGAATTTATTTCAAGCTTGCCTTCTGATGTGAATTAGCACAGCGAAATTAGGCTAAATGAGTTTCTTCTCAGAGACAAAAAGAAAAAAAAAAAAAAGGAGGTATGGAAAATCTGACATTATTTTCATAGTCACAACAATTTAGAAAGTGTCTCACGACACAGGGACCAAGCCTTGGTCAGGGGATGCAGTAAGCTGTGCTAGAAGCTGGTGTGACTCAGGCACATGAGGTCAGCACCAGGAAACACCTTGGTGAGACAAGTGTTCTGGAAACATCTGAAACTGCCCCTATTGGCCAAAAACCCCTCAGTGGGTGGCATTTTGTGGTACTTTACCACCATCTGTATCTTCTTACAGAAATATTTTTTTTTTACTTTCGTTTTTCTTAAAGGAAATTTCCAACATTTATTTATGTTCTGATAATAGAGAGGGGTTTAGCATTTGACTGCCAGCATTTGCACCCAGTTCCATCACTGGGCTATCCTGTACTACTGGCCACACTAGAATTCTTCAGAAGTTATATATGTGAACAAGAGCAAGGGATGGAGAAAATGGTCCCACAAAAGAAAAAATGTGTGGGGATGCAACTTTGACAGTACCAGGAAAAGCTCTTTTTGTCTTCAAAACCATACTTTGCCAAAGTTCCTGTCACGAGGGATGTCATAATGAGGTTGGGTGAAATGTGGTTTACACCAGGCTGCAATGAGCCATCAGTATCCACCCGTTCACCTTTGCTGATTCTTGACCCTCACTTCCTTATTTCATCCTCATGTCAGTCCTGGACATCTCTTGACATCCTCCAGGGACTCATGTACAATAAAAGTTACAAGAATCCTTTTTCGTGTTAATCGTCCACTACTCCTTCAAGCAATAACCTGTTCATATCTGCTGCTAACTCAGCTGCTCACTGCAAAGAAAGAGGAGCTTTTCTAAAAGTCCTTTTAATCAAAGGAAAGAATGAAGGAAACGTGAAAACCAATTCCCTGGAAACTTAGTAATGGCAGGACAATGGCCCTCATGGAGACTTGGTTGTCTTTTCTGTCGGCAAATGACTTGGCATCTGCCCATTCTGCAGCAGTCCATTCCAGCTGGGATTATGTCCTGTCCCTCTACCTTAAAACTTGAATGGGAAAGACAAAAATGTCCTAGAGAAACTGAATGACTAAGAGAAGACTGTGGTCTTGTGTCTAACAGGTAAACAATCAGACAAGAACATGTCAGGCTGGTTTTCTGCCCATCCTGGACAGGTATCCTGCATATTTTGTTTTTTTTTTCTCCAGGTTATGTTAAAAAGAAAACATGTCCTCAGGACCCAGCTGAAGACTGCATGACATGTGGACCTGGTCAATATGTGAACAATGAATTCCAAAAGCCACGATGTGATGCCTGTGTGTCATGCTCAAAAGGTTTGCTTTCCCCCACACATACCTCAGGGTTATATTCTCCCTGTGTATATTTTATTTACACTTCATTTGCATTTTTTTTAATTTAGAAATTCAACAGCAAAATTATCCATCCTTGGTTACTGAGTTAGACATCAGAATGTTACCTTGCACATAATCAGCGCCACTTCCTGTGTGATCTGGGACTACCTAAAAATTCTCTCCTCCAATGTTATCACTTCCTCGTTTCTGCTTTCTGTCTTGTATTACAAACCGTTATTTACAGGCTTCTCCAATTATTCATGACTTAAATTACCATCACATGGCTTTAAACTGAAAGAGGGCAGGTTTAGATTAGATATTAGGAAGCAATCCTTCTGTGCGGGTGGTGAGACCCTGGCACAGGTTGCCCAAAGAAGCTGTGGCTGCCCCATCCCTGGAAGAGCCCAAGGCCAGGTTGGACAGGGCTTGGAGCAGCCTGGGACAGTGCAAGGTGTCTCTGCCCATGGCAGGGGGTGGGATGAGGTGAGTGTTAATCTCATCTTCAACCCAAAACAGTCTGTGATCATGAAGAGGGAGAGCACCTTGTTCTGTCTCCTGAGCCTCTGAACTGGGGTTGCTCAGCTTTGGCCCCAATTTACATTTCCCTTGCAGGGTGATCCTTTGTTACTGCATCATTTCTTGCCCACAGAGCTCGACCTCGTGGAGAAGCAGCCGTGCTCCTTCAATTCCAGCCGCGTGTGCGAGTGCCGGCCGGGCCTGTTCTGCCGGACAGCCCTTCAGAACACCTGCACTCGGTGCCAGCGCCACTCTGCTTGCAAGCCTGGCTTTGGAGTCAAAGTCAGGGGTAGGAATTCCTGCCTGTCCAGTTTACCTTTCCTGCATTTATGCATTTTATTTGGTCAGTCCTCAGTCATTAATTTTATTCAGGCACCTCAACAAATGATGTCACTTGTGAAGAGTGCCCTCCTGGGACCTTCTCTCATCAAAACTCCAGCACTGACATCTGCAAACCCCACACAAAGTAAGTCTGTGCTTCTTTAAAGGGACTGACTCATTAATTGGAGTTAATAAAGGATGAAATAGGATAGGTCACTTCTGGTGCAAAGTATACAAATTCACCCTAGAAGCAAGGGAATAGCTTTGGGCTCATGTGCAGAGGTTAGAAAGCCTCTCTTTGTACCCATTGCACAGCTCTGGGCTGGAGGAGGGTAGGAAGGAAGGAATCCCGCTTGCCTCATTTTTAGTTTACTAAATACAGTGGAACTGTACACCTCTGTGAGTAGCAGCTTTGCATCCAGGTCAAGAATTAATGCCACACGGGTGAGAAGAAGGTTGATTACGTTTACACTGAAAGCAGTAATTGCAGGTCGTACAAAAATGACCAGAGGGCTCTTTGTCACATGGAAAACACCTGTACCTTGTAACATGGCAGTGATACCGGCTCTCTTTCATTCCCAGCTGTGCGAAGTTGAACAAAGCAACGCTAAGCAAAGGAAATGCCACACACGATCAAGTTTGCCTGGACCTGAATCCCACCTACCTCACCCCAAGTACTTTGTCTGTGAGATTCAGCAATGAAACAAAAAACTCTGACCTGAGGAGGTTTAAGGAGAGCCTGGTGACCTCTGTTAGCGATGACCTTTTAAGCGTCACAACAACTGAAATTCCCAGTTCAACTCCTGAGGAGAAAGCTCAGGCTGGCACTTCTCCCACCTCAGCCAAGGGGGAGATGACAACAGGAGGTAACAAAGACACAGCATTTACTCTCTATAGCATGTTTTATTTGGAAGTATCTTCGGTAAACACAATTTTCATGTAGGAACTGCCTGCAAATCCCCTCACACTCTCTGACTTGTGAAATCATGTCTATGGTCCTACGTTCAAACACACAGATCTACTCAGAGTTCCCCCTCTGCCTTTTCTCAGCCTGTCCTGTGCTCCCTCTCCATGCTGCAGGTGTAATGCTTTGGGCAGTGGTTCTCTCTGTGACAGTGCTTCTTGGGGGCACGTTGATATTTTGGAAATGGAAGGTTTGCAAGAAGCGGATCCTCATCCTCAGAAGAAAACGTGAGTTTTTCAAGCTGTAACATGTGATGTGCTGTTTGATTTGCCAGTATATGCCAAATGGGAATTCAAATATCCCTGAGTTTTGTGGAGGTCATTGGGGAAGAGAATGTTTTCTACAGGCCAGATAAGGGTTTAAGGCAAGTTGCTCACGCAGGATGTTGGAGAATATAAAAGATGGAAGCAGCTGGGAATTTATGGAGGAAGGTGGGTGGGTGACCTACAAGTGGGGAAAGGGTAACCAGCTATTTCTTCTCTCAGCACAGACACTAGTATTAGATGATACCTGAAGTGCTGTGTATTTGTTGGTTCTGGGTTGGGCTTTGAGCATGAGTGGAAGGGTGATTTTTATGGACACTGACTCCCCATAGCTTTGCCTAGAATTACATGTGGGGTGTGGCTGCAAAACCACATTCCCTCTTTTACAGAAAGCAGGATGTGCACATTGTAGGTGGTTGTAGGCCTGTGGGTGTGGTGAAGCTGTTGGAGCCTGCAGGCTCCATGGTGGGTTTGACTAAATGAAAGGTTTCTTTTGTCAGCACATCTGCATTCGGTCATCGCACAAAAATATGCCCTCAAATCTCAAGGTGAGTGACTGATGGGCTTTCAGTGTCATCCTTATATCTGAAGAATAGCTCAACATGGGATTTTATTTAATAGAATTTTAATTTAAAAAGTGGCACTTTGTCATGTCACGTGTATGCCTCTCCTGCCATGCAAGAGGCCAGTCCTGTTCCTCCTGCACAGGCTGGGGACACACTGGATGTGACCAGGTGCCACCAGATGGCACTTTGTTCCCACTGTAGCTGAAGGGTTGGGTGATGTCTCAATGCAGGAAAACGCCTGATTCATTTCTGGACAGTCAAAAATGGGAGATGTGTTCAGAAAAAAGGGGGTGTTAGCCATAGCAGCTTGTCCAAATCCCATAATGGGCAAACACTTTACCCATTTAGCTGATCCCCTCTCAGCACTTCCATGTCCACTGACAGATCTATTCTCTGTTGTGTCAGATTCTCCTAATCACCACACATCAGAGCTTTTTATACTCATTCGTTCAGGAATACAATTTAAAGCATCTTTTGTGCAGCTTAGTTTTCTCAAAATGGAATTTTTTCTCCCTCCATTTCCTTACACAATAGAAGGTGTTACTGTGCAGCATTACAGAGCTGATGCTCTGAAAATAAAGGTGGTTGCACATCAGGGTGAAATTAGACAGTAGGTCTGAGCCCATCTCCCTTTATGGTGCTACAGAATGTTGTACACTCCCTCATTCTCACTGCTCTTCTTTCCCCAGAGCTCCCTGGGATCATTAATGAAATTATGCATAAAATCCCATCCCCTTAACAATCATCTGACCATGAGATGAACTGACCCAACATGTTAATCCAAGAGAAAGTTATTAACTTTTTTTTAATAAGCTTTTCTTGTGCTTATCTAGACAGTTTCATCAGTTCATCATTTCATAAGATGAATACCAGTTGTGGTGTGGGCTAGAGTGATGTGAAAAGCTTTGGGGACAGCAGGATCTCACAGTCTTGGCAGCAGCCTGTTGCTGGTTCACCTCGGGAGTGTCATTTTAGTGTGCCCTCAGTTTTAAGAAAATCATCGTGCATATGGGGTGGGCAGTGAGTGGTTTAAGAAGTGCATGGCCAGGTGATGTTTCAGAGCATACATTAACATTCTTGTGATTGTACTAATTTTCTTCTGCTAATGTTTTTACTTTCCATTGCAGATTCTGATCTAGTGAACAAATATGCAGTAAGTATGAATAATATTGAAAAACAGATCACTTTCCATGTCAAAGTAAATAATGTTATTTTCAAATGTCCTGTCCAAAAGTGCCAGCCTTTTAGTTTGTACTTTCCTCTACAGTACACAATTATTTAGGTGGGATGAGGTGTATGAGGAATTGATAGTTTCATGTCTTGGGCTGAGTTTAATGTGGTGTTAAATAATGTGATGCTGCCAGTCTTGCTTGTGAGGGGAGGGTTTGGTTTGATGTTAAGCCATTCATGGTGCATTCCATGAGATAAGATCTGAAATGACAGGATGGTTCATCATGCCTTCTCTTCCTTCTGAGAGAACTTGGTGTGTCAGTCCCATTTGATCTTACTGCTCCGGTCACACAGATGGGATCTGTGCTCTCCTTCTCTCTCCCTCCATGTCCCCTTCCCTCTGCAGGATTTGGCATGACTGTAATATGGGTACACGGTGGGTTTGGTTTATCATTCCTTCAGGACTAGCTCCTGGTGTTACAGTATAATTTGCAGATGAACAGGACAAACATCAGTCAATATGGCAACAGCAGAAAGCAGTTCCTCAGCTGCTGAAATCATCACAGCTTGGTTTGATTCCCCCTCTGTCAGTGAAATTACAGCCACTTTCATCCTCTGAGTCTTCTTATTTTATTAGGCTTCTTATCTGTAAACGTGCAGATCTGCTAAACCACTCTTCAGACTGTTTTTTCTTGGTCTTTTTGTTGTTGTTGTTTGTTTTTGGGTTTTTTTGTTTTTGTATTTGCTTTTGCTTTTAAATCAGTTTGCTTTTAAATGTTGTGCATCTGCACACACACAAGGTACCACTTTTTCCAATCGCTCTGGTTGAAACCAGCTGCCATTTTTGTCATTGCTATTTCCTGAATTGTGAGGAGTTTCAACTCTTGCCTCTATAGTGAGTCAGACATGACCAAGCCTTTTAAACTGCACATTTCAGAATCTTTTTTTTCTTTCCCAACCTTGTGAAAGCAGAAAAAGATCAGAACAACAGCAAACTGTGATGCAGGACCTTTAACCTCTCTCAGATTCTGGCTCCTCTTCTAAAGAAATGTTCGTAATTTATTCTTCCTGTAATAGGTAGTCTGAGCTTGTTTCTTCTACCTGAGGTTCTGCTGAGGCATTTTGAAATACAGCCTTAAGTGATGCAAGAGCCTAGATCAAAGCTCCTATACCTGCTAGGCACTTTGGAATGTTTCACTCCCTCTGACAGTGGTGCTGGGAAGTGCATTCTGTTACCCTGACGGCCACAGGAAGATTCTGTGGACCTATTGCAATGTCCACAGTATTTTTACACTCACCCCTCTTCTGCTCTCCTGTTTGTATTGGCAGAACATCATACTGACCACTGAGAGGGGGCCAGAAGAGGAGGAGTTAGTCGACAGGACCCTCCCTTTGGAAACCAACAATAACTTGGTGTCCAGCACAGAAAAAGCACAGAGTCCTCACTGGAGTGTGACAGACGTGACACTGAGCAGTGGGAATGCTCCAGATTGCCCTGTGGATTCTCGAGTCAGAGACCACACAAATAACAGGATTGGTGAGTCTTGCTTTTTTTTTATTCTTCTTCTTTTTTCTTGTAATTTTTTCAAATTTTCAAACATGGCACATACTGTCATTCTAAGATTACTAGTAAGCTGCAAATTGCCCAAATCTAACAAAAATTGGGCTGAATCTCCAGATCTTTGACACACAAATACTTACTCATTTGAATATAATACTTTCTTCTTTTCATGTTTGTCTTAGTCACTATGAATTTGACAGAAAATTCCCTTCTTCCTCCTTTTCATTCTAGAAGATGTAAATTTTACAGAAGAAATTTTAATATGTCAGCTGGAAAATGATGCTGTAATACTGAATGAGAATTGTGCTTAGCTATCATTTTCTTCTCTGGTTTCATAATAATGGTTTGAAAAATGTCTCTCGTGTTCCCATAAAGTCTTTGACTGTGGCACAGGGTGGGAGATAAAGTCAGGCAAGGAGCTCACTCATGGGGTTGAATTGTTACCTCAGACATCATCTGCATAAGGCATTCTGGCAATGCATCCAAACCCAATTCAGAGATAATCCGAAGGTGTTATTTTTCATATTACCAAAACGGACCTTTCCTTACTAAATACCCTTTCTGCTTTTACTGTGAGTGATGGATTCAGATGAATGTGATTATTTGATTTACCATATCCAAATATCTCCAAGCAATTGTGACCTACAGTGTCTGATGTGCAGCATCATTCTGAATTAAGTGTAGTGGTGCAAGGCATTGAAAAGGCCTTATTTACCTTTCTGTGAAGGAGTAGGACAACAAGTTGGACCCAAGATTCAAGTCTATCCCAGAAAATTTTGTAGTTTATTCTCAGCTAGAAAGAAACTAATTTCTTTGAAGGTTGTAAGACCCCAGAAATTCTGTACAGTGCTGATTCTTACCCAATGGTTTCTTTTAATTGGTGCTGTTTCTTGAAACAGCAGAAATATAAACCTTGGATTCTTCGTATCTAGATCCCAATTAATTGCTTCTTCGAACATATTCTTGTGAATACCTTCTGCCTTTTCTACTTTGTCTTTCTCCTGTAGTCCCACCTCTAGCTCAGTGGCTTAATACCATGGAAGCTCAATCTACTTGTTCTGAAATGCCCAGAGTCCTAAGAAAAATGTTGCATGAAAAGGAGCCATCTCTGGGGCAGCAGTGACTGTTCACCACACTCAGCACTACTTTTTTTCCTTCCTCAGAAAAACTCTACATCATGAAGGCTGACACAGTTATCGTGGGGTCTGTTTCGGAAGTGCCCAGTGGCAAGAACTGTGCTGTTAGGGGATGTGACAGTAACACTGATGCCCAGGAAAGCATGGAAGAAGAGCTGGCAATGCACTACCCAGAGCAGGAAACAGAGTCTTTTCCAGGGAATGATGCAACGGTTCCTGTGGAAGAGGAGGGAAAAGAATTTCACCACCCTACCACTGCCACTGAGAAGTGACAGCCCACAGAGATAGAGTGGGAAGTTACAGAATCGTCCAGTGTGACACTAAGGCTGAATTTATGACAAGGGAAGGAAACACACTGTGCCTTAGGTTATCGGGAAACTCCTAGGTTTTCTAGGAGACACATTCAAACAAGAAGAGCTAGAACCTATTTCATCTAACAAATGAGAGGATCATCCAAACCGTTGGCCTTCATAGCTGACATCAAATATGTCTCTTTGCCTGCCTCTCAGTATCATACTGGAAACAAATTTGAATCAAACCTGCATAATTTAGAGGACATCAGGATGTCAGCTGAAGTTTCACAGCTTGATTTCTCTGCATGAAGGAATGGGTTGAAATCTATGCTTGGTTACTTCTATTAGCTATGAAAATTCTGGCCAGGATTCTAAGTCAAGCTTGAGACTCAGCCATGTTTCTTATCTTGTTTCCATTCCAATACTTCCAATTTTGTCATATATTTTGCGACATCTGACATTTTCTTAAGGCCTCAACTCTTGATTGAAAATTATAACAATTTCAATTTTCTCTAATGTAAACATAACTCTCAAGTTTGTGGACTTCATGTTTCTTGAGGAATTAGGATCAAAAGGTGCCACACAGACTCTGAAAACAGAAGGCAAATAAAACTAATTGAAGTCCACTGCACTTTAGGCCATTCTTTCTAAGTTTTGAAGTCTGATTCATATGTTTTTGACTACATCAAATCATTAGCGTACAAAACAGCCTCTTCTGAGGTAAGGCAAAGTAGCTGAACATTGGCTATTGGATGAACTATGGGTTTAGCCCCATGTGAAGCCTGTAAAAAGAAAAATAAAGAAAAGAAACTATTTTCTCTATTAAAAAAAAAAAGAGGACTGAAAAAGAGGGACAGCAGTTATTTCCTACAACATTGTTAATATCTACTTGTTTTAGAATTGTTCATAATCATCAGGGTGACACAGATTTGCATATCTTTTAAAAACAAACCTGTTTGGTGGCCAACTGGTGTGTGTTATGCTATTTTTAAATCTTTTGTGCTGCTTGTTCAGCAACTGTAAATGTAATAGTGATGACTATACTTTTGCACAGGACAATGGAAAATGAGCAGTATGACAAAGTGTGTCTTAATAACAAAAAAAAGGAACCACAAAACCCTTTACTTGCTTTGTAGTTTTGCCCTGTAGTAACAGTGGTGTGGCTGCAGTGACTTCTGTCTTAGAGCACACAGAAGGAACATAAGGGCACAGAACCAGCTTCTTGGGCCAGACAGGAGTTTGAGCCCCACGTTTTATCTCCGACAGTTGCAGTAAGAGGTTAGTTAGGCAGAGCCTAGCTGATGTTTGCATTTGTCATTGTTCTGCAGTGGCGGCCGCCATTGGATTAAGGATGTCAAAGAGTTTGACTCAGCCTTTATTATTCTCTCATATCACCATTAGTTTTTCTTCTCTCTTTTGAATTTCCAAGTACAATCTGCCTCCATAAGCACCTGTGGCAACTGATTACAGATATCTGTGTAAAGGACTTTTAGCACTCTTAAACTGGCCTCTATTTCAGTGAATGTCACTAGTTCTTGTCCTACAGAAGTCAGCGAGTTGCTTTTTTTTTTTTTGCAACCAAGTTGCTTTTGTGATTCTTGATTGTATGTCATCTTTGATTGGACTCAGTCTCCAAGATGAGTTCCCATCTTTTCATATCACTCATATAAGCCTGATGCTCCACTGCCTTGGTCACTTTAGTTGGCCTCTTCCACATCTACTTTAACTTCACTACATACTTCATTTTAGAGAACACCAATCTGTGAATCCACAAACTCAATAACCACATTTACCTGGCTGTGATTGTTCAGGGCTGTTCTGCAATGACTATAATTGTGTATTTCCACTCTGTATATTAATTAATCTTTTTTACTGGAACAGCTTTCTAAAATAACCATATGCATTGCAACCTGCTGGACATGTTATAGCTGGTTGGCTTCATAATGCTGGTAATCTCTGAATTAAAAATTACACGGATTTTAAACCATGGCCATGCCTGTTTGATATGCAAATGCCTCATTGTTGATTATTTCAATACCTGTATCAGTCTCAGAAGAAATGTTTCCGCAAGAAAGCCATTTGAAGCTCATGGAGCTCTTAGTGGATTAGAGTTTTCTCAGGAACAGGGCTGAATTTATAGTGAAGCCTGTCCGTACCATCCCAGCTGCGTGTGACACATGAGTGAGTGGTACGGTGAGTATTAATAAATGCTGCCAAGGTAACTTCGTACTGTGGGCTGAAGGAGTTGGACTTCGATGATCCAGCTCAGGGTGTTCTATGAATAGGGCTGACGAGACCCTGCACACACACCGAGAGCCCCGTACAGGCAGCTCCGGGGTCCGGGCGGTGGGAGCC
>VZTX01009147.1:199414-213926 GCA_013400915.1 Pardalotus punctatus | reverse complement strand
CGGGCGGGTGAGCGGGGCCGGGCGGGGGGCGCCTCTCAGGGCTGTCGGCAGCGCTGCAGGGCGGGGGCGCAGCGGGGCGAGCGCCGGCCGGCATCGCCGGACGCTGCCGCTCTGAGGATGCGCTGCGAGCGGGCAGCGTCTCGCTGCCGTGGGTGCGGTCCGCTTGTAGCCTGTCCGCCCCTTGTCACCTGTCCCTTGTCTCCTGCCCGTTGTCACCTGGCTGTCCCTTGGCACCTCTGTGCCCCTGGGCTAGCGCTGGATTCGCTGTGATCTCTACAGCAACTTCGAGTCCCTCTCTTAAGTCTTCTTTGAAGCTCAGCCTGTGCCCTTCGTCTAATGTCGTCGTTATTTCTTGGCTTCCCAAAGAAATGTCTAATCTTTTTTCCTGGATTTTCATCGGAAATAGGTTGATTTTTCAGGCTTGTTTGAATATTTGTAAAAACTGGTTGGTGAGTATCCTGGCAAGCGCAGAGCATAAATCCATATCTATCTTGCACTGTTTACAGAGGAAGAGCTTGTTGTGCTCCATTGGCTCTCTAGAACTCTTCCCTATTTAAATAGAAAAGCCTTTTAATTTACAGCGAAGATCTGATGTGCTGCAGCTGTTACTGTTCCCCTTCCGTGCAGCTGTGACTGTCCTATTCCATATCCAGCTGTGCCACTATTTGGCAATGAGGTTTGGTAACTGTATCAGCCAAAGAGCTCGATGGGATCTGTTTGCCTTTGACTCTGTGTTTTCTGTACTGGTATATTGATAGCGCTTTTCTGTCGGATTTTAAAATGTCCAAGATAGTGAAGATAAATATGGAAATGCTGCTGAGACCTCCACATCGCTGTGTTCTCATGGGGTATTAATGTTATTTACATGTTTTTATTTAATCATAGGAATTTAGGCTGGATAAGACAAAGGTTCAGTGAAATGAGGTGAGGATGTCAGAATGCGTATTGAACCTGGAATTACACAATGGTCTTTTAAGGAGTACTGGGTGCTCCAGTGAATTGATAATATATTAAAGTAACTGTTTCAACTGTTTCACACTAACTTTTAATTCAGCCCTGGTTTTAAAGTGAGAGTGTTTTGAGCCTGATTTACTGGACACCTTGCAGTGGATAGGGTAAAGCAGATAGAGAAGGGAGAGTCCCAGAACTGTACCAGAACTTATTACCAGAATTTAAATGTCAAGTTTAGTCCTGCTTCTTGCTGAACAAGGGGCTTTGGTTCAAGAGGAGTTAGCTCTCCTCCCACCCTAAACATGACTGAAACATAATGATGGAAATAATGACAAAAACTTTCAGCATCACTTTTTGCACTGTGACAAAATAAGGAAAGTCTATATGTAAAGTTAGAAAAACAAATACAGTAGTTTCAGAAGTACCACATCTGCCACAGAGCTGGAAAAAAATATGCCTATTATATAAATTTTTCCTTGTTAAAGAAAATTTACTTTATTTTTGAGGGAGACAAACTGGCAAAGCAATAGCTCTTGAGTGACACTACTTCTAGGGTTTTTTCTCATTCATCTGAAATTCTCTAAAAATTCCCAGGCTCAGTCCCTGTGTTAGGCACAGAAATTGAATGTTTTTTTTGCCATTTTGAACAATTGAGTCAACAGAGTTATCAGAAATAGCCTGAAGTTTTCAAACAGGAGAGCTGGTTAAATGTGTATGTTTTTTCCAATACATATATAATAAAATATACCTTGTCTTCCTACAAACTTGGACTTCTATAATTTTTGCATGTTGTGAATATCTTCCATATTCTTTGCATCCTCCTGCTTTCTCATTCTGGGAAGACGCTTTCATATTCTGTTGGTGAGTGGCAATGAAGTAGAATTCCTGGCAGTAAGGAAAGAGATGCTGTTTTCTCAGAGAGGGGTATGTGGAGATGTAAATCTGTTGGTGTGTGGCTCCTGCTTCACAGAATTAACGTGTAATATAGGATGGGTGAATAATTCACATAATGGACTATAATCTTTGAGAGAGATGTGGAGCCAAGCAGCTTTGAAAGAAAATTTATAGTTTGGATATAGTTGAATCCAGTTGACTTGGGGGACTCTGTTATCTGGTAGCTAAACTTCACAGAATTATTTTTGTAAATGACAAGTTTAAATATTTTAGACAGAATTCTGTTTTTCCTGTCTTCAGTAGGTTTAGTAGCTCAGCAAACAATGTCTATGTTACCTCAAGTCTTTTCCATGGAAACAGATTTTACAACAGAGGCCTCAGTGACTTCATTGTGGTTTCACATGCGTGAAGAACATTGTACACAAGATGTAGTTCCTCGTCAGACTTCTCTGATCGACAGCTTAAGTTTGAAGGCAAATATATGAAAAGGAGACCAGTAGAAATGTAGATGTGAGTTAGGATTATAACATATGCTTAAATATCTTTGTTTAGATGGCCTTGAGTGAAAATGAATGTTATGTGAATGGATTTATATATATTCATCCATTACATTAACATGTTTTATTTTTGTTATTTAAGATACTTAAATTTAATTATACATAAAGTCCTTTCAGTTGGTGTGGAGATTGCTCTTAGCCCACTCCTCTCCAGGGACAAATTATATCACCTGTATAGTGGTCTAGTGGTCTCCGTAGTGCAAATGGGAAAATGATCCAAACAATGCAGGAACTCCAGAGAGTCTGGGGTCAGTGACTTTGTGTCTGTAACTTCTCAGTTATTGCTTAATGCAGAGGCATTGCAAAAATCTCCCTAGTGAGTTATGAAGTCAAAGACAAGCATAGTTTACCCATTTCTATGCCAAAATGTATTGTTTAATTTGATGTGTATAGAGTTAGACTAAATTTCATCTTTAAGAATGTTAGTGCCTCTACTGATAGACAGATGAGTTATTTTACTTCTACTTGTACCTGTCAAATTAAATGAAGTCTTCCAAAGTCTTAATTTTGTCCATACAAATTTCTTTTAAACCAGCTGCTATTAGATACTGCTACCTAAACTGAGAAGCTCTAAGGCTGTAATGCAAAATGTGCAGCATCAGGTTAGTTTTCTTTCACACAATCTGCTTGTAGAACATTGAATCACAGTAAAAACAGAGGATAAAATAAGGACTTGTGAGAAATATAAACAACAGCAAAATGCAAAGATCATGAAACAGAATCTGTCCTCTACTCATCAGTCTTTCAGCCCAAAGTAGCCAATGGATCTGGATGCCAGACAGAAATATTGTATGGTCCAACTCAGACTTTGGGATTGGTGACTTTGCTAGAAAACTGGGGTCTTGTAGCAAAGAAATCCAAGAGACTTTTAAAATTAGTAAAAGGCCTACACTTCCTCTGACATTTGACAGCTCTGATTAAACTAGTTTATGTTGGGAGTAGCTACTAAATGAATTGTACCTTTTCAGAGCAAACCAAGCTGAGCTTGTGTGTCTGTGTGTGTGTGAATTGTAGCTACACCACAGATCCCTCTTAGTTTCCCATAATGTTCTTTGAGGACAGTTGGGAAGAAATTGTCAGTTGTAAGTAACTGAGAGACACAGCTCATCAGATAAAATTTCAGGGAGATTGTATCAGACAGCAGAGAGACCCTTCCAAGCACAAGTTCAGAGAAACAGGTGTGAACCCAGCAACCGACAGATTTTCCTGTGTCTGTAGCTCACCAGGCAGGATTTACAACAGACAGTGAAGAGCATGAGTTAAGAACATTTTTTATTTTTTTTTTTTGCCAGGAAGCCTCATCAGCAGGATCATTTGTGATGTGGTTTATTGTATTTCTCCTTTTTTCCCCTTGTGTCTGCTCTTGCAATGAAGTTTTATATTTTGAAAAGTCTCTCAATTGCTTGTTTTAATGAAGTTGATCATAATGACTACAAAAATGGGATGACAATACTTGATCTTTCCTCCTTTAATAAAAAAGTAACTTAAATGGAAAACACTTTTGATGAGAGCAGAGCCCTTTTCTCCTTCATCAGATTTTAGCGTCAGGTCAAGTTTGCAAACAGGATGATTTATCATTGTCCATCCCATGATATCTAAACTCAAGAAGACTTTTCTCTGCCTTCATATTCTCAGAAAGGACTTTTTTGACACTGACCATTGAGTCGGTTGACAAAATCCTGCTTCTGATCACAGCTAAATAAGAGGTAGAATATTTCAATGAGCTGCATAAGAAAATGCTGAATTCCCTTTAGGCAGTTGTTGAGGGTGGGAAACGTTAGTCTCCTTTGTCAGCAATTTGAAGACACAATAGATATTCAACATGTTTTTCAGTAGGGAGGAAGGATATTTTCATTACCAGCCTCCCAAGAGCTTGTTCCTGTTTTGATTTCTCTTTTTAGTAATGATTCCTCTAAATGTGTGTAGATTATGCATGGAGCAATCTCTTCTGACTGCAGAAAGCTGAGCAGTGTCACATCCTTTTGAAAAAGTGCCTTTCTGGTCTAGCAGGAAACTCCTACGCTTGTCATACCTAACAGGAGCCTTCTTTTAAGTGAGTGCATTTTTCCCTTTGAAAATAGTCACAAAGTCATCAAATAATTTGATACTTGTTCATTGAAGTAATTGAACTGTGCTAATCAGTGTGAGCTGAAACTAGGCACCCTGCATTTCATGATTGCCTCTGATGCATTTAACCTGCATATTTGTCTGCACCTTCTTCAATGGTACTGCTACTCAGAAGCAGCAGTGCAATTTTTGGAGACATTTTCAAAACATCAAGGCCTTTCTCTCTTAAGAAGGAATCACAGAGTATCTGGAAAGATAAAAGCCTTTTTTCCTTTCCTTTGAAAAGATTGACTGCAGTTTTGGAGCCACTTTGCAGTAAATGTTTCTCCCACAAACCCACAGGTAGGAATTTAGGTTTCTCTGGTGTTTCGTCAGATGTTGTTTGAGCGATGGCAGCTGAGGATAAGGCACTCAGCCCTTTGGTTTGAAGGATGCAGTAGTGGCCAGGTGTGATGCTAATCCCATAGTTCCACTGCACTCTTTTGAACCTAAAACCTGGAGAAATCACTTTGTTCATGGTGGTGGATCTTTGAAAAACAAAGGAACCTCAAAAGAGTCACAAGCAGCTCATTGCCTGTGCACTGCCCTGCAGCCTCTTGGCATCTGCTGTGTTTCATTGGGGCTGCATCAGTGCCTTGGGAAGGAAGGTGCTTGTAACTCCACTGGTCTTTAGGTATTTGTCTCTTTTGAGTCTCTAATTCAGGGACAGAATGAACTTGTGACTCATGACTTCCCTCTGATTTCTCCTAGGAATATTCATTGCCTTATACACCACAGTTTGCACAATGCAACGATCCCAGCACTGAATTCTATGATGAAGAACTTAATAAATGCTGCAGCCAGTGCCCTCCAGGTGGGTTATAATTCAAGCTACTTTACACAGCCAAATTCACTCAATTTTCAGGTGATCATAGTGTATTTTGATTATTTATACATCTAAAGTGCATCAGATTTTTGCTGTTGTAATGTATTCTTTCTCAAAGACGATAAAACACTGTGACTACAAAACACCTGCAAAAGAGACACATTGTCCATCAGAATTGGAATCCTCCTACAAGGTTAACCTGGCTGGGGCTTACCAGGAGGTAGATTCTGAGCTTGTGTAAGCACAGCTCTGCATGAGGTTTTCATTAACGTAATTGAAGTAATTTTAGTCAACATTGGAGGGCCAGCAACAGCTCACTGAGGGAATTACAAAAATTAGGCAACACAGACTCCAGCCCACTAGTAAAAAACACATTGTAAAACAGAGCATGAAGTAAAGCTTAGTTTCTGTGCTATGATACTATCACTTGGATAAGGGGCTTTCCATTGGACTGGTCAATCTATCATTGCTCTTTAAGGGAGTTTTGTTGTCTTTTACTGTAAATCAGACACTGCAGAGGACTGTCAGACTGGGGACAGGACTGCAGACACTGTCTGCTCTGAGCTGTCACATCTTACACTCCAGGGGTGGTTATTAGTGACCTGTAGTAAGCAAAAGCAATTGTCTGTGGATTTTGGGGTTGGGCTTTTTTTTGGGGCATAGTAATGTTCTTTGGAGATTTTGGTAGTACAGTTTTTGTAACAAATTGTAACTGTATTATTATATTAGATACAGAGAAAAACCTGCCTTTTTTTCTGCATTACATGCTGAGCAAAGAAAATTTGTCTCCATAAATGCTGAGCTTCTGTCAGATCTGGAAGTTTAAACAGGAAATCAGTATTTGCTGAAACAGCTGCAGTTTCTGAATTAACTGAAATTATCTAGACAGATCTGTCAAACTTCCTTTGTTCATGACAGAAGAAAGATGATAATTCATAGGTGAAACTTTTCTGTCCTATTATGTACTGTTCAGTGCTAAATCAGCCTAAATCATTAGCAGGATGTGAGATACAGAATTTAAAGCCTCAAGGAAGTACAGGGAAAAACAAAGTCTTTGGAAATAATTCATATGGCTTACCTCCAGGGCCTCTTCTTTTGAAAAATAGATTCTCCAATCAGATCCAAAATTTTTTCAATGTTATTCCTGCTTTGAGTATGTTTTCCAGGATATTTCTGTAAAGGATATGAGACACTGATTTTTATCTTCTTTCTCCTTTCACACAAAGGGAACCTGCAACTGAGGTGTTTTCCTTTCTCCAAAATGAGTATGTTGGAGATCATATTTACATGCTCCCACCACTGTAGTAAACTCTGTTGGTGGTGAGAGGCTTCAGAGAAACTACCTTTGATAGTTTTCAACTTTGTCTGGAATACCAGTAGCTTCAGAAACTCCCTGCTCCCTCTGTTAGGGCTGGCTGGAGAGGTGAGGGAGAAAGAGTGAGCTCGTGTCCCTTTCGTGTTGACAAGTGGTGAAGTCCTAATTCAGGTCTGTTTGTGATGTTACTTGCTTTTGCCCTCTCCACTCTCTGCCTGTAAAGGCAATAAGGGCCTCACCCAGGCACATCATTCTGGCATGTGCCTGACTTTGGGTGTGAAAAACCTCCTGTGTTCACCACGAAACAGCTTCTGTGAAGGTAAAATATTTGGTTTATGTATTGTGGTAGCTGCATCTAAGTATGTGCTGAGGGGTTTTATTCAAGATTGAGGCTGTCACGTTTTGAATGTGGCTGTAATTCACTGAACTGAATGTAGGAAAAGGGGTCAAACACGGGTGGACACAAATCAGACATTCCCTGTGGAGTAGAGACATGCAGTCCTCCTTTACATCAATACTTGCTTGGTATGAGATACCAGTCTGATAGTATCAGTGAGGGGAAGGGGTTCTGCAGCTGAGTATGAAACTTAATTCTTAGTGATCTTTTCCAGTGAGATGTTTTCTCTGTTTTGGTTTGGGTTATTTTTCTTTTAATAGGTCAATATAGGACAGGGAGTTGCAGTCACACCATGGACACAAAGTGCAGCCCCTGCAGATCCAAAACGTACACAGCAATCTGGAATCGCTCTCCACAGTGCTTTGCCTGCTCACCACCCTGCAGGAAAGGTAGGCTTGGACTAGTAAAGAAACTTGCTCAAAGGCTGGGCTTGGTTTAACCTTGTCTTTTCTCCTAAGAAAGCCAGGAGATTTCGCCAATCACTTATATAGTCCTTGTGCTTTTGGAATGTGTAAGATTTGGAGATAAGAATCAAGGAACAATCATGCAGGGAGTCCTGGCCCTTTTTCTTTTTAAGTCCTAGAAATGAGACACCAATATTATATTATTGAAAACTAAGGCACTACATCACTAAAATTATTTCAAATGGCATCAGTAGAATACATTCCTGCTTATAATGTCCTGTCAAGAGATCTTCAGACTTGACTTGGACATGAGTATATGGATAATTGCAATTCCAGTGTCCAGTCATTTCTCATTGTGTCTGCTGCAGTGGCAACAGCAAACATGGGTTGTGATATTCCCATCTTAATTTTATTTATTATTTTATTTATTATCTTCTTGCTTAGAGAGAGAAAAAGTAGATACTGGGGCATATAGCATATTTTGTTTATGGTGCTATACAAGCCCAAAACTTGTGGTACGTGAACATCACCTCATGCTCACTTGAACCATTGCAGACTGTGATTTCAAATGTTGCCAATGACATCTTGCTTTGTTCTTGTTTTAAAACCAGGGCTTGTACAGAATCAAACATGCACTAGGTCCCAGGACAGGATCTGTAGCTGCCCACCCCACAAGTACTGTGTTTCCAAACTAGACGGGTACTGCGAAGTGTGTAGAGCACACAAAAAATGCGGCAAAGGTTACCGGGTTTCCAGAAGAGGTAATTTCATTTTGAACATTCTGCTTACTCTGCCCTAATTCTCTACACTTGCACATTCTTTTTAGGGTTTATTTTTACATTCTTAGCAAGTAGGCATTAACCAGAGTAACAATATTCTCCAGAGGTGTATCCAAAGGCACAACATGTTGCAATCTCTTACTGTCATATATCATAAAGTTCCCAATCCAATTTAATCTTCCTTTGTTTTGCTCTACTGTGTGATTTATTCCGTACAAGTGACTGAGATTCAAGACCACTTAATCACTCCTTAAATCCTTGAAAGAGGGCTTCAGGTGGAATTTTGAGTATAGTAAATGATGACTTCATGCTGTCCTGCATGGTTTTATTTGTTGATGGAATTCACCACTCTGATAATATATCTGCCTCAAGATGATAAATAATTTCCAAAAATTCAAAACACTGAATATTAAAAAAAAAAATTAGGAATCATTTGAGAAGATGCCTAAGTCAACAGTATGGCAGTCAGTCAGTCAGTCAGGGACTAGTGAAAAAGCTCAGCTTTGTCTGCAGAGCCACATTTGAACCTTTTGGTGGGATAATAATCTTTGAAAAGAATTGGCTGTTAAGGGCACCAAACTAAGGGCTGGTTAATCTTCTCTTTGGATTGGGTGCTTCAAGTGAATATCTTCTGTGACAGTTATAGGCTATACAGAAGCCTAGTTATAGGCTTCTGAGACACTTACAGTATTTTTGCTCTGCCTGTGTATCACTGCCAGGATCTCCTGCAGACTTTGATTATTCATTCTTTTTTCTCACCAGATGAGTAACTGGAGTTTTCCTCTTTGTTTAAAGGGACAGACAGCACAGACACGGAATGCCAACCTTGTCCTCCTGGCACGTTTTCCCCTGAGGAATCCTACGACACCAGCTGTACCCCCCACACCATGTGAGCCAGTGTTCTGTCCAACAGCAGTCTTAACTGTGCAGGGGTTTTTGTCTTTCCTAACTTCTCCTTCTGTCTCTTGCAGTTGTAAATCAGTGGCTATTCCTGGGAACAGCAGGAATGACACAGTTTGCAGTGACTCAGGAACAGCCACAGTTCTGCCTCACACCATTTTGAATCTACTCCTGACTCAAAGCTCAGCTTCCCACAAACCTGAGATAATAACTCAGCCTCTCACATTAAACTCTGTACCTGACCTGTCCCACATCACTGGTGAGCTTTAACTCATTTAAAGTCACTTATGTCTGTCCAGGAACCAAGTTTATATTTAGTTCTCTGTTTGTTTCCAAGACCAGTCACCATTATGCAAACAGAACCTCAAAAGAGCTCAATTAATTTAATGTGACACTGCTTGTAGCGAGTTGCATTTTTACCTGTGCATCTGCACTACCCCAGTGCATTCTGTGGTCCTTGTAAATCTGAAAATATTTCTTAAAAACCCCAAACTAGATTATACAAGGCATTTCCTGAGAATTGCTGCTGTAGCTGGTAGAAAAGGTCATATCTTAGATTCTGGACTGAGGCAAACTTGACCTGGTGCGAGGTCTTTGGAGCCTTCTGTCAGCCTTTCCTGAGACAGGAGGTCCTGACAGCATTCCCAGGTGTGGATGTGTTCTCTCCTGTTCGTAGCCCATCCAGAAGGCAGAGATGTTTATGGGCATTCTGAGCTACCTGGCCTTGTGTGTGACAAACTCTTGCTTGCCCAGAGAAACACCTTTTGTGACCAAGGCCAAAAGTCTGTTCTCACTTTTCAGGAGAGGAGAATTCAATTTTACGAAGTGGTGATGACTGAAATGAGACCTTGGTATCTGACAATTGAGGCATCAAATATGAATGCCAGACATACACAATACTTGTGAATTTAGCTGTTCTAGCCATGGACAGAAACTACAAAACTAATTTGATCCTTTGTAAGATCAACCTGCTAAATAATTTGTCCTTTTTATTTATTTTCAGGAGCAGTAGCAGGACCATTGTTATTACTCCTGATAATTGCTGTTTTGGGGTTTTGCTTAGTCTCCAAAAAAAAAGGTAAGATTCATGAACTGAAAACAAGCAAATCTGTAAAAACTGGAAAGCATCACCTTATTTCCCGTTATCTGTTTTGTTCCTCGGATTTTAGGTAATTGTCTAAACACACAACAGCCTTGTGGAGTTGGACAACTGTGTTTCTACTGAAGCTTGTTAAATATTCGGTACTTCATCATTTAAATATTAGACATTTTCAGGTGTTATAACTAAACACATGAGTGTGGTTTATCGTCTTCAATACCTTTTCTCACTGACAATATACAAGAAAAATTATGAATTCATGCAGAGGCTTCTCTTGGCTTCCTGGTTAAATTTAAGTCACAAAATTAATACAATACAGCTTTCAATGTTTTCAGACTGTGTGTCATAAATGTACATTTGGAGTTAATTCCAGGAGCAGGGGATCACTCAGCAACAGGGACAGGTTTGGGTGCTAATGAATGTCTTTGCTCACTTACAGACCTTGTCTACTCTGCAACAGCTACAGAAGCAGATTTGGTGAGTGTCCTCTTTCCATTCCTTCCATTTCATTAAAAGTTTTACAGAAATCATACATTCTCACCTAATTACAAGTAAAACAAAAATGCACAGCAGAAAGAAAACTGGAGTGAGAAGGGGGTGGTTTGGTCCCCAAGCCGGGGTGTAAGATGTGCCTTATGTACCCCACCTAACGCCCCACCCTCACTTTATGTGAGGCTAAAACCAGCAGTAAAACACAGGTGGGGTTCAGAAAGCCAGGTTTTACAATCTTTGGTTCCTAATCAGAATAGTGCTGTGGGTGCCTTCAGGAGATGGATTCATTTTGTTGAACCCCTAATGAGCTGTTAAGAATTTTGTGTACACTCATCACTATGCAAATGAAAATAATCATAGAATGGCTTGGGTTGGAAGGGACCTTAAAGCTCCTCTAGTTCCACTCATCAGTGGTTTCTTTAGCTGCCAAAATACTGACCAGTTCTTTGTTAATTTAAAAAAAAAAAAAAATAAATTACATTTTGCATTTCTCTGCAAATGTTCCAGCCTTTTCCCCCTCCAGAAAAACAGTGTGACAAGAAAGTGAGAGATACAGAATTGCAGAACTCCAGGAGTTCTGAACAGGAGCAACAGCATCTCTTGGAAACCTCTGGGTCCAGCAGTAGTGTCCTGAATAATCCAACTAGATCTGCAAGCATCAGTGTAATAAGTAAAAGGAATGATGTAAAGGAAAACCCAGAAGGATTTCAGCAACATTCACTTCCAGAAGGTTCTAAACTCCACAGGGAAGACAGACACAGCTCTGCGAGTTCAGGTAAGAATGGTTCTGAATGATCTAGAAACTTTTGAGATTTTATTATCAGTTATAAGTTTTTTTAGCAGAAGTTTAAATGGCAGGATAAAACATCTGTGTCCTGTTCAGCAGAGAGAAAATTCAGTAACTTTTGAAAAGAAAAAGTGATTGTTTTAAGTTGTCATCCTGAGACAGCAAAGAGAGTTTTCTCAGTAGAGAAACAGGCATTTAGGGAGTAGGGGATCAGGTGGTTGGCACTTACCTGTGAGTGGGAGCAGGAGCCAAAGGGAGCAGTAACAAAATAACATTGTCAAAAGCATTTGAAATGACAACAGATGGGCAGGGAACTGTTTGCAATCCAGGGCTCTGCATTAAGTTTTGTAGCCTTTTTATTTTTGTGGTGATATGTGGATTTTATGATACCAATAAAACCCACTAAAATATTACAGAACCAGCTCTACCAGCTTGACTAAATTAAGTGAAGCAAAAAAGATATTTACTACCTATTTTAAGTCAAAGAGCCGGATAAAGAATCTAGCTGTCCCATTCTGGTTTTATTCTTCCATGTTTAATGTGTTTTGTGTTTATTTGACAGAACATTCTGGTAATGGAGGAACGCAGGTGAATGTGACGTGTATTGTTAAAGTTTGTGGCCCAGACTGCAGCTCCCAGTGCCCTGAGCAGAACAGTTCAACTAGCAGGGATTATGGAAACAGTCCCTCTTATTCCCCAACAGAAGAAACTCCCCTTTCAAAAGCAGAAAATGCCTTGAAAAAAGAAACTGAAATTCACATTGCAGTGGAAAATGAGGACAATTTACTTCAAGATTTACTTCCAGAAGAAAAGAAGGTTCCTCTGGGTATTCCAGA
Organism: Pardalotus punctatus; assembly: GCA_013400915.1. Lineage (NCBI taxonomy): Eukaryota > Metazoa > Chordata > Aves > Passeriformes > Pardalotidae > Pardalotus > Pardalotus punctatus. The sequence continues at coordinate 201,583 of VZTX01009147.1, read as the reverse complement.
TGCTGGGATGAAAACCAGTTAAAGAAAATTACAGATCAATGCTGATTGACTGAGAAAATTAAACAACTCCTTGTCTTATAAAACAATCATTATGGTAAATGTAGCTTTCTGACAGAGATCTGAAATTTCAGATGAATACAGACACTGATGCTTTCAAAGTTTTAAGTCTCTTCTGTCACTTCACAGTTTAAAAGAAAAAGCATTCAAATTTTTTAAAACTGAATGGCCAACTCTTCCCTTTCTTCTGTGATGCCCTAGAAAGACCTTTACGAGACTTGAACATTTTTTGAACTTTATTGCCATTAATTTTTCTCCTGAGACTTCTTGTGGTGATGATTTGGGTTCAGGTGTGCCTCATATCAAGAACATGGCTGTGACCAGCACTTCTAAGGGACTGGAGTTGAATTATCCTTTCGATGCTCAGGAATCATCCAATTGATGTGAATTTTAAAGCCATTGTATTCAATTTCCTATTTCCTATCTTCATTGTCATACTTTCCCTCATCCTTCTGGATATTTCTTTTATTATTACAGTTTTTCTCATTGTCAGACCAGATATCTCAAGTACATATAAGATACCAGGAAGTGAAATTTTTTACACAAGCTTTTTTTTACAACTAAAGTTACAACTGTTATGCCTAAGCAACAGCATTTCATTGCCTGTACATAGTTCATTTTGTTTTAGAAGAGAAAACCTAGACTGAACTGTTGCTATCTTGGAGTAGGAAGTAAGTTCCTTTTGTTGACACCTTTTAAGTTTGTCACTTTTGTGTCCCGGCTGATGTAACATATTCCCCAACTGATCCTGGCCTCATTTTTGAGGTTAACCATAAATACAAAATATTCACCCTGAGTTCAGTGACTATTAGAGCAGATTCCTGTGATTATTTTTGCCACATAACTCAATGCTTTCAGGGCAAGGGCTCTTGATGATGGCAGAGCATCATCTGTAATAAACAGAATTGAGTCAAACCTCAGAACCTGAAAATCCTGTTCTCCTTCACTGCTTGATGATGCTGGAGCTCCAACAACCTCTTACAGAAATTTAGTGGAGGTTCTCCTTGAATGAAGTGGTTTGAAGCCAATATTTAGGAACCCACTTCTCATAATTATATTTTATATCTGTGACTTAACTGACAATTGTGGTGGCTGTGTTCAAGTAGAATCTGCAATCCAGAGTCTGAATCCCATGGGAGTAAAGTCATGCAGTGACACATAACTCTTGTCTGATGCCATAAAAACAGTCGGACTATGTGATCACTGGACTTCCCACTAAACTGTCCTCATCCATCTCAAGAGAGACACAGTGGTTACTTCTGAGATGTAAAAGGATCTTTTGGAATAACATTTATTCTGTTGCTACAAAAGAGTATTCAGATTATGAAAACACAAATTTTAAACTTGAGCTATGAGGTTGCTGATATTATTTCTGGAACTGAGAACTAATAAACAGGTCTCTAGTTCTACCATGAAGAAACTTTTTACAGATGTAATTAAAATTGCACTTGAAGGTAGTTTTCAGGAAAGACTTTGAAAATGGGCACATTGGAACTACTACAGAACTAAAGGACTTAGACAAGAACCTAATTTATCACAGCACTTTGAACCTCTTGCACTGTAATATTTTTGTCAGCAATTTTTTTCTCTGTCAGTTTCCACTATTGGGGCCATATTGAAGCAGCAAGGGAAGATTTTTGAAGACGTTCAAAAACATTAAAAATGAGGATCCCTTTACAGTAATTTAATGAGTTTTCAAATAAAGGAGCTGTCAAAGAGCAAAAATCCGTTTTATACTTAAGTAGGAAAAATGAGCCTGCATTTGCTCATAAAGAGGTTAAAAAAAAAACCACCAAAAAAAAGTTTTTTACATGTCTTTTTATAAATACATGTATTCTCAAGTTTCTTGAGCTCTTCATTAAACAGAATTCGGCGTTCCAGCGTGGCTGTCTCACTGCCCACCGTTCCCTATGGCAGCCTGCCAGGCGCGGTCCGTGCCGCCGTTACCGAGGGGCCGATGCTCCCGCAGGCACTGCCCGGGGCTCTGTCGCTGCCTCTCTTCAGCCTCAGCGCGCAGGGCCCGCACGGCCCGAGGGGCTCGGGGCGCGCTCCGGACCCCGAACCCGCGGTTCGCGCCCATTTCCGCGGGCGGTGCCCCGGGAGCCCCGCCCG
>VZTX01009147.1:128364-199402 GCA_013400915.1 Pardalotus punctatus | reverse complement strand
GCCCGCCCCGCCCCGGGGTGGGTGGGCGAGGGGCGGCCGCGGTGCGTCCCGGTCGCTGCGCCCACCGCGGGATGCGGAGGGCAGCGCTGGCCCGGGCGGGGAGGGGTCTCAGCCCCGCGGTGGGGCCTGGGGGTTTCTCAGGGCCTCCCCGCCAGGCGCGGGCCGTTCGCCGCCTCACGCGTCCCGGGGCTCCCACGGGGTCCCTCCCGCTCCGCCGGGCAAGGTGACCTTTCGCTTCCTCGCCGGCACGCGGTGCGAGCCCACAGGTCTCTGCTGCCGATGCCCCGTGTGCCTGGTGTTGCGCCGGGGGCTCCTTGTCGCTCTGTTTTGGGTGATGGGGCGCAGGAGGAACCCCCCGCCCTTCCGGCCGCTGCCCTGGCACCTGCCCTGGCCCCGCGGCCCCCGGGCCCGTTCTGCCTCCCTCCGCGGAAAATTGCATCTTTATCTCGGTAAAAAGGAGCTCGCTCTGAGCCAGGGCCTGGTTTGGGCTTTGGTTCTTAACAATTCTTTTTGTACTGTGTGCGTTAAGGAAATTGAAACACTGTCATCGAACCTAAATGCCTTGTTTTTCTTCCCAGTGGCATAGCAGTGCACTACAGAGTTAAAAATATAAAAGCCTTAACACATCTGAAAGATTCCTACGTGGTTAGTTATGTCCCGTGAGTTTAGGTTAAGGATGTGATGTACTTTATTTGCAGTTCTTAGGGTGGCTTCAGGCATGGTTCATGCACTGGAGGATTTCAGTCCCTGGGTTGCTGATCTCTGCTGTGCTTAAATGTTTCTCCAAGATCTTTTCTCTGCTTTGGCTCCAAACACCTGTAGATACCATTTTTGAAATTGACTTTTTTTTTTAATGACAGTGTAGCAAAAATGACTGTATATACTTTCATTTGATTTTGAGCTTCTTGTCACTATTACTAGAACAAAAACCTATAAAAAAGCTGGTGGCCCAAGAGCACAAATGCTTAGTCTTTATTATGTGGAATAATAATACTGTTTTTGAAAATTGTTGAGAAATTTTACTAAGGCAAAACTGTTTAACACATTTTATGTGAAGTCATGTGACTGAGTTGAATCATACTTGCCTGTGCTATTTTCTGTTTCATTCTTCAGGACAGCATGGTTTCAGCCTTTAGAAAAAACCTTTAATTATTTGCTTAATGCTTTCTGGTTGTTTAATTTAACTATTAGTTAAATATTTTCACTGCCTCTTTAAAAAGGAAATAAAAGTTTAAATGGGGCTGCCTAAAATCACGCAAACCTCATAATGAGAAAACTAAGTCTTCATATAAAATTTAAAATGCAGCTCTTGAAGTTGTAATTTCCTTCTATTGTCAGCTGTAAATAAAGGATGTATCTTGCTTTTCTGCTTTGTAGAATTCAGTGGTTTAGGCAGGTGTGTGGGATTGGGAGAGTTTTTTAAACACAAAATTGATACATTTATTCCACTCAAACCTCAGGAAATGGGCTGCATGCTTTTTTCCTTACTATACCAGCTTTACCCTGCCCTTGCGGGAGCTGGGACTAGTTTTGAAATTCAGTGGTTAAAAAGTTGAACAGGGACTTTGGGATTTTAATGCCCTGATCACCACAGAAGTTGAAGCAGAAATGGCTGGAGAAGAGTGAAGGGAAATGTTCAGGAATATGACCAGTGGTGCTCCTCTAATGTAGCCTTTTCCCTCCTCAATGCAATAATTGCTGCTGTCACTTTGAAAACCTGTTGGAGTGACTGTTGATGAGCTATTTTTGGGGCTTGTATCTGATTACTTCCTACACACACGCTCTCCCAAAAAAGGGGTTTGAGTAGGGTGAGTTGCTTCACAGATGTCGTGTAAGAATTCTACAAAAATACAGTAGGCTCCAGGCTGTTACTTCAGACCAGGCTGCTAAACCCAGCATGGTGAAAATACTGGCAGCAGAGGTCAAGGAGGCCAGTGCAAACTTCGGATCAATGTGGAATTTTGGCCTTTCCTTTTCTGGAGGAGGATTATAGATTGGCCTTGTTGATTATTGCAAAAAAATGTAATGTTTTGGTTAGAAAAAGGGTGGAAAGATGAAGTTTATGTGCAAATGGGAGTGGTGTGTAATCACCAGATCTCTGTATGATGCTGATTTGACACTTAAAGGGCATAGGATAAAGCTTTTTTAAGGTAGAAATCATGCTTAGTGCTTTTACTTCTCTTTAGATTGATCACAGTAAGAATTGAAGTGACAATGATGTCAGCTCTGCTGAGTGTGGATATTTCAGACAATAATTTTCTTGTTTTTTTCTTTTAGACTGAGACTAATTATGGAAGAAAAATCCAGAAAATGACAGAAAAACATTAGTTTTCCTCTTTTAGAACAGTCATGTTGGAAGGATTGGTAGCCTGGGTCCTCAACACCTACTTGGGCAAATATGTCAATAACCTAAACACAGACCAGCTTTCTGTGGCTCTTCTAAAGGGTGAGAGAAGCTCTGTGGTATTTTCTGTACTGTTTTTATAGTGTGATATAGAAAAGTGTTATGTTCTTGTAATAACTAGAAGGTGGAATGGAAATAAGCACTTAATATTGTGTTTAATGTCTGTATAAACCCTTTGAATACAGAGGTTGGTGCTAGAACTTTACAATGAACAGTAAATGATCTTATGTTCTTTGTTGCTTTTTATTAACACTCTTAAAACAATTTATTTTTTTAAAAGCTATCTTAACTATCTTAGCATGTTGAGTTTATGTCATAGGAGTGTCATTTTTTCTTGATACTGTTCAGTAACTTTCCTGTCAAGTGGCTGTGGCAAGAAGTGTCCTGCAGCCCTTACCTTTTGGTGCTCGTAAATTACTCCCCTGTAATCTGATTTGTGTCATTTTGCATCCACAAGTTTTGTACTTTGTACAGAGTCCTCAAATCAATGCTTTCTGTTCACCCTTTGCTGCTGTTATCTGCTGCTTCTGTTGAGAATGTTTTGTAATACTCCAAGGCCTTTCTGTGTGTGTTTTTCACAATACTAAGGAAATAAGTATTTCTTTTGAAAAGACAATAAGGAGAGGTTTTCTCTGTGGCTACAACAAAGTTCAGATCTAAAACCTCACATAAGATTGCTTCTGGATGACCTCATCAAATAGTTTGAGCACATGACATTGGAAAATTAACAAGCATATTAAGTAACCGTTGTGATTGTAACACAACCTGAAGTGGTAGGTTGGCTATTCTCATTAAATCCCATTTAATTTTCTTTAAAAAACACAATGCCAGTCATTTTAGGCTTACTGTGTTCAAGTTGGCTTTCTTTAATATAATTTCGTTTAGCAGACTTGTCTTTTTTTTTCTTTTGCTTTGTATAGGTGCTGTTGAATTGGAAAACCTGCCGCTAAAAAAAGATGCCTTAAAAGAACTGGAATTACCATTTGAAGTAAAGGCAGGTTTGTATTTTGCTTGTGTGGCAGGACATATTTTCTAAAGAGAAAGTATTGCATGTTTTAGAGGACCCTTTACCTGTGAGTCAGAGGCTTGAGCAAACAAGGTAGCCTGATTTTTAGGTTATTTCTGTTTGAGTGTGTTTGTTTCTTACACCACTTTTTCTTTGATGGTTTTCAAGGGTGATAAAATAAGTTTTCACAGGAATCTGATAGGGCGTCTGTTTTGTTTTTTCAGGTTTCATTGGCAAAATAACACTACAGATCCCTTTTTATCGTCCACATGTGGATCCATGGGTGATATCTGTCTCAAAACTGCATTTAATTGGTGCACCAGAAAAAAGAGAAGAGTTTGATGAGGAAAGGGAAAAGTTGCAAGAGAGAGAACACAAGAAAGCCCTTCTGCTGGCACTTGAAGAAAAATGGAAAGTGAGTCATGCTTGTATTTCACAGTGAAGAAACCTCTGTGGTAGATGGATTGTGTTTAAGTCTCTTAAAAAGGGGGGGAGAACAAATGGAAATGGAGTTAGAATTTGATTTGAACATGCTGACATAGTGCAATTCCTACGCCACCACCCCTCACCGTTGTGTCGTGTGTCCCACATATGTCAGAGGTACTTAAATATTGTAAGGTGTTTTTTTTTTTTGTTGTTTCTCCCTGTTAGCAATGATTTCAGTGTAACAAAGTATGTTGTCTTCTCACCACCTGTTACAGTGGTTAGTAATGCTTATCTCTGTTTTCTCTTTCAGAAAGAACAGCAACAGAAAGGGGAGTCTTACTGGTACTCAGTTACTGCATCTGTAGTCACAAGAATTGTAGAAAACATTGAAGTAAGTCTTTGCTTTTGAGTGGTAGGCAGTTACACATTTGCCTTTATAGTGGAGAATAATCGTAGGATAGAAAAAAAAGTACAGTGTGTTGTGAAAGTGGCTCATTTCTGGGGAGAAGGGCAGGGACTGCTGGTATCTGAGGAGAAGGTAGAACCAGAGAGTAAAAAAACAGAAATGAGGAATACAGTTTCTGTTAGATTAAATATCTACTATAAATTGTTGGAGAGTTGCAGAAATTAAACATTAAATTGCTCCAGCATTAATGAAAAGTACTACTGTCTGCTATAATGGTGTAAATAATGTCACTAGTAATGGTTTTTTTCTGTCCAGTTAAAAATCCAGGATGTGCATTTGAGGTTTGAAGATGGTGTCACAAATCCCTCACAGCCATTTGCATTTGGTGTCTGCATCAAAAATGTCTCAATGCAGAATGCAGTGTTTGAACCAGTAAGTGCAACTTATGTGTACAAGAGCAGCTCAGATGGGATGCTGTATTTTGTGGGTGCTAGCAAATACTCAGCAAAACACATGGCATTTTAATAATCTTTTGGTTGTTGTAATAAATGAATTCTGAGCATTTAATATTTTTTATTGCGTGTGTAGAACTAAAAACTACATGGCACATGGTGTATGGTCTTGAGTTTACTCCACTTCTTCTACTCCAGGTGGAGAAGCTGATGCGGAAAAAACAGATGGATGTTGCTGATTTCAGTGTTTATTGGGATACCAACTGCACTTTACTGGGTGACCTGCCTCCTGGTCAGCTACAGGTACATGAGAGAGGTTTTGCATGTGAAAGGGAGGTTGTTGTTAGTCTTCCTTCTGTACTGTGGTCTAGTTGACATAGAATTTATTGGGTCTTTTAAGAATAACGAAAGTTTATGGTTTCATGCTTTAGTGACAGGATACATGTACAACTGACAAGGTACTGTGAAGTACCTTGTCATACTTTGTTTTGCTTTTGAAGAGCGAACATGTTCAAGAGATTTTTTCCGATGGACTGGCCTGCTAATAAAGTACATTCTAGTTCATGAAGCCAGTGCATCCTAATGAGCATTGTACACTTACTTCTTAGAGAGTAATTTTCTTGTAACTCGCAGGAAGCAATGGATAGAAGTATGGAAAGTCGTGATCATAATTACATCATGGAGCCTGTCTGCACTTCTGCTCTTCTCAAGAGAAACTGTTCGAAGGAGCCTTTAAGATCCCGCCACACTCCACGGCTGGAATGTGACATTCAGCTTGAGACAATACCCCTGAAGCTTTCCCAGGTAAATACCAAGAACTGTGTCAGTGTTTGTGACAGCTAAAATGCCATTATTGTAGCATAAAATTAATACTCTGAAAGATTTTTTCTGAGAGGCAGCTCAAAGAGATATATTGAATAAGTTGTTTTAAAGCCAAGCATTCAAAATTATTTAATTATTTTACTGAAACTAATTATTGCGAAAAAAACTAAATTGTTGTTTGTTTGTTATAGTAATAGGAAGGGTGCATGTGGGGGGGGTTTGGTCTATAAAATGTACAACAGCAGCTGGTGTAATGTTGATAACCTGACATGGAAGGAGATTTCATTCTGTGTATTTGTAAATAAACCTGTAAATTGAATGTCACACATGAGCTACTAGCTGCTGGGAGAAGATGCATCACACTGAAGAACAAAATTATGAATTATGAGTAACAGTGTTAATTCTGCACCATGTACAGGCCATTGGTGCAAATAAACCAAACCTGTGTTTGGGTTTTTGGCTTTGTTTTTTCCCCTCCCCTTTTCTTTGGAAAACACTCCAGTAGCATCTCATTAATCTGTGTGTTGTTTCACTAAAAGATGCAGTATCAGCAGATCATGGGATTTTTAAAGGAACTGGCTAGAAAGGAACGACAGCTTAAATTCAGGAAGTGGAAACCAAAGGTTACAGTAACAGAGAAGTAAGTACATCTCCATATGTGGTGTTGTCAATTGGGTATTACAAGCTATATTAGAAAAACTAGAGCGAGACAAATACAAAAAAAGTACATAATAATTGTGTTAGAAATTCAGCTTTCATGTTCTATTCCCCTACCTCATAAATCAGTTTTAAATATTAAGATGTAATTCAAATGTAAAATTATCCTTACCCAAGACATTCAGTCCAGTCTGTATAACTCTAAATTTTGTTGTCTGTGCCTGCTATGTGGCAGCTGGACTAAATGCCAGTGGAGTGGTGGGACTTTGGGGAGCACTGTTCTGCACAGCCTGTAGGACCAGCCCATCTGTGCTGGCTCCAGTGCTGCTGCTTTTCCTGGCTGCTGGCCCATTGCTTTTCAGTGCGTCTCCTGGACCTTTCACCAGTTGGACATGCACTTGGGTTGGATTTTTTTAAAATTAAATACTGGTAATACAGTAATTGAAAATTGTTTCAGCTGCCGGGAATGGTGGATCTTTGCCCTGAATGCGAATCTTTCGGAGATCAGGGAGCAGAGGCAACGTTCCACCTGGGAGTTCGCGCTGCATCGGGCCCGGGATGCAGTGTCCTACACGGACTTGTACTACAGCAAGCTGAAGGGGGAACCACTGTCTGCTGCAGACCAGGTATTTAGACTTGAGTTTCTTCTACAGGGATGATTAATCATCTTATGTTTTGTTTGTTTCATCTTTTCATGTTTAAAACCTGGGCAAGTTTAGAAACATCTTTAGTTGTACTGCAGGCCCTTTTCACCGAACAGACTGTCTGCTGACCACAGCTGAGATTTTAATGCTGAAATCTGGGCTTGTGGGAGGTGTGTGTGCTGCAGGCTTCGTGTGTTTTTGTTTTGCTCTGCAAAAAGCTGTCTGGTTTTTGAGCTGTAACCAGTATTCACCAAAAATAGCATTAACTGCTATAGAATGCCTATGACAGTTGGTGACGTGCTTTCTTAGCTCATGTTCTCTGTAGATCCAAAAGGTATTTAAATACCAGAAATGAGTCTACCCATATGGTTGGGTAGATAATGGGAAAAATTGTGGCTACTCGACGATGTGTTTGGGGATATTTAGGGGGTTTTGTTGGGGTTTTTTATTTGTTTTCTTTTCCTAGTTGATTTGAGTTTGAAGAATTTAGTGCCTCTAATAACTTAGGACCTACTTCAGAAAGAAAAAACCCATGAACTATAATGAGCTGCTTTTTATCTTTAGGTATATTGAGAGTTTTTCTTTAAATGGGTTCATGGTGCCATGTACCTCACCTGTGTTAATTAAAGGTGCAATTCTGTTGATACTTTAAAGTTGTATGTAATCCTTATTTTTATTATTTGGAGATGAGCTGTAGGGGTAGGTCCATGTACAGAAATTTTTTGTAGTACCTGGCAAAGCCTGGTCTCATAGAGCTTGTATTGTGTTCAACAGAGCTGTGAAGTGTGACAAGGGTAGTGGCAGTGGACTAGAAGAATGTCTTTTGCTTCGTTGGTTCATGATAGGTTTTTTAGACTTGGATGAATCATCAGTTCCCACAAACAGCTTGTTAATCAGTACAGAGAAGACAACGTGTCTGAGTAACTGACTATGAACACTACATTGTTCTAATTTACCCAGTTCATTTCCTCTGCCTTCTTTACTCAAGACAGAATTTTTTTTTGCTCCTGGCTAAGCAAGGCATTCCGTTAAATCAATTTATTTTCCCTGGTTTGATTTTTGTGCTGCAAATCCTGATTCTGATTTGTAATAGGAGGATATAATTGTGAATTTTTTACGGGGCTAAAATAGTGTATTTTACAATGAAAATAAGTTTTATTTATAATTCAGGGGAACATCAATGTTGCAATTGCCTACATGACTTTCATTAATTTTTGTGTGCTGATCATTAATGCCATCTTAGTTTTTTCTATGAGTTCCTAGCTCAGTGCAGAGATTCTTGACATGTTTGTGAACAAGATTCTGTACTCCTTTAATTCAGGTACTTTACCTTTTTTGTCTTTCCAGGCAGAAATGCATCGTATTGAGGATGAGCAGACTTACGAAGAGTTGAAGGTTCTGTATGAGATAGTGCATAATAAGTTTCATGACTTAGCTGAGGTGAGAACATTCCCCATACAGGGTAGTGTTTGCAATCTTTAGGTAATTGTCTGAGGTATTGTTCTGCTGGAGAGCCTTAGCAGGTATTTCTGTTGATTTAGAAGTGTGGAATTAATGCTAAAATTGCAGAAATGCTCAGTTCCTGGAGTTTTTACTGTTGTGTCACTTTCACAGTGAAATCTTTTGTCTTGTCATATGATGATCTTCCCCAGCAGGGTCCTTGCCAGAATTCCTAGGTCAGGTACTCTCCATCTTAAAAACAGAGAGTGGAAATGAAGGCCTGTGATGAATATTTTTCCAAAATAAACATGGCAGAAGTGAGCCTCATGAAAATGGCATGGAGAACACACCTCATTAAATATGGGCTAATCTCCATAATAACACGTCATCTATTGCCAGTACAAATACTAAAATGTAGAGATGTGCTTTATGGTGTCAAATGACTTCTCTGGTTTAGTGTTTCTAGACTAAGATTTAAATGGTGACATATGGCTTCATATGTGCATAATCACATGCATATTTATATATTCATGTGAATATGCAGCAGTTAAGTGATGACATCTTTGTTACTTCTTTGCTGCCGCTCTCCTCTAGGCTAAGTATTGATTGAGAATATCACTGCTGGAGTTCTGAGTAAATAGGAGATGGAACTGTGTTTTTATTGTGGTGTTTTTTGTACACTGGTGATACTTTTTCACTCAGCAACAGTGATGTGTATGTCTTGAATATTCAAACACAGAGCGTTAAAGAGCCCTTGCCTGATTCCATTGGAAGTTCCCCTACGGCAGAACCTGCCCACAGCAGCAGCACTGGGATGCTGCAGTACCTGCAGTCGTGGTTTCCTGGCTGGGGAGGTTGGTATGGATATGCTCAGCAGACGTATGAAGGTGAACCTTTTGAAGGGTTGCTGCCAGACCCGAAGGAGCAGTGGAATCCAGAAGACATACTGGGTATGGAAACACGGGGTTTGCTGCTGTGGTTTGATACCTGGTTCAAGTGGGCAGAAACAGCTCTGGGCCTGAACAGTTACAGAATTCTCTGTCAGCTAATGTGCCCAGGCAGCAGAGCCTGCCTAAAGCTGAACAGCCTGGGCAGTACCTCAGTACCTGGATACCTGCTTGTGCAATATATTTGCTTCCACTGTTACTGTTCTATGGCAAAGAGCTTTGGGACTTTTTCTGTTCAAGTGTGTGTGTGGGGTCATGTGACTGCATGTAACAGGAACAGTACTTGGTTCTTGGGTAAATTCAGGCTTAATTAGCTTGATTGAAATAGAAGAGTTCTGTGGAATATTCAGGTTTTTTGGGGAGAAAGGTATCTCTGCTCTATTTTTTGTTGCTATTTTTCCCCCCAAGAACTGGAGAAATCTTTATTTTCATATTCACAGGAACTTTCTTGTTCTTCAGTAGCCTTCCAGAAACTTAATGTGTTGGTTTTGTTTTTTGTTTTTTATTAGGTGCAGATGATTTTTTTGATCCTGCTGCAGATGCTTCCAGCATGAATACCTTTACCAAGAGAGATCATGTTTTTGCTAAATTAAATCTACAGCTGCAGGGTGGCTCTTTCACTCTGTTGCATAGGAAGAAAAAGGTGGTGCACCCTGTGGAGACTGCTTTTATGCAGCTGGAGTTTTCAGGTATTAAGCCCATTTCTGTTCTTTCTCAAAAAGACCAGAGCTGCCTCACAATCATTGTACTATATAACAAATTTCCATGTTAAATGTTTTTACTAGAAATAAATAGATATAAAGATTTCAAGACTTGTTTGTTGGACAGTATTTTTTCTTTTTAGAATTTAAATAAAATGTATGCTTTACTAAAAGAAACAAAATAATATTATGTATTTGTATTGCAGGTGTGAAGATCTTGGCAGAATCCCTTCCTCGTAGAAAGTCTTCCCTTCTCAAAGTTCAGCTTGGTGGTCTTTTCCTGAGGGATTTGGCAACAGAAGGGACCATATTTCCTGTTCTTGTTTTCCCAAATCCTGTAGGTGAAAAAACCCTATAAGTTACTATGGGGGATGCATAATTGTGTATGGAAATTGTTATACTCCAAAAACTCAAAATGTTTCTTATCCCAGAAAGGGAGCACAAAAGTCTTGAGGAAAAGTTTCTACCTGTTGAATTTACTTTTCCCCTCTCTTTCCAAATATCATTTGTAGAACTCTTCTTTTTATTACTCTATATGCTTGCGACTTTCACCTTTCAGTTATATATGTTGGGAAGAAGATAATTTGTTGAACAGCATTTGATTTTTGGAACAGTCAGCACTGTTGCTTAATCAGTGATTGTTCTTTTCCATAGAGCTCTAGTCCAAGTGAGGGTTTTATTTCACCTGTATACTGGTGCACTAAATGCAGAAGTAAATTCTAGAGGTGATTTTAAATTTCTCTTTGGAGCAAACGAAATTTCAAACTAATGCTGTGAGGATTTCCCATGTACTTTGTACTTTGTGCTGCCTGCAATTTGCACGTCAGAGTTCAGCCTGTCTGCTGTAGGAGTGGAGAGTGTTTGCTTCTTAGTCATACTGCCATCTTTTGTTTGACCATGTCAGGGAAAACATGCATGTATAATCTCAGACTATATACATATTTCAACAGAAAAAATTATTGTGCTTGTATCAGGTGGCTTCGTTGATTTTTATCTAAACAATCTTTTTCTTTTAAATTCTTACTAGCAAAAAGAGGTTGGCTGCATGTCTTCCTTTGGACTCCAAAGTTTGTCCTCAGAAATGACTAATCAGAACACTGGTAAAGATTTCATTTTGTGTTTGGTGAGATAATTCCTAGAAATCAGAAATTTCAAAACTAAGTGCCTAGAGTTTGAATTCATGCAAATGCTTTTTGCAAGTGGGAAAGATAAAATCATAGAAGCTGTGCTCAGATGCAGGGGTGCATGCAGGTTGATTTTAAAGAAAGGAAGAAAAGATGTATTTCAAGACAGTAGGAGCTGCACTTACTCTTTGTTTTGGTTTAAAAAGAAATTGTTAGGAGTTCAACATTAGGACCACAACTATGCAAATGTTTTTGTATATATAAACTTGTTGAATTCTGTTGATTGTAGAAGTTGGTCATATTATTTCCTTTAGTGTTACTGAAGAATTCTTAGACACTGCTACTATCCCAGTAATACCAGTTAAAAATCAGTTATTAAATTCTTTGGGAGTTGTTTTTTGCTTTTGTCTTTTTGTTTGTTTTGGGTTTTTTTACAGCTGCTTTTTGTAACTCATTTTTTATTCAGTTGCAGATCCTGATGCCCCAGTATTTGAGATGCTTTATGAAAGAAATCCAATTCACAGCACTTTTGAGAGGCGCCTGGAAGTCAGCACCAGACCTCTAAATATTATTTACAATCCCCAAGCCATTAAGAAAGTAGCTGACTTCTTCTACAAGGGAAGGGTTCATACCTCAGGTTAACCTTTAATATGTTTTTTTTTGGTGGGGTTGGAATTTTCTTGGTGGAATTACATCTTTTCATGTATTTGATTTTTATTTATTTTCTTCCTTAGAAATATAAAGCACTAATCAAAAAGCCTTCATTTTAAGTTAAAATTTAGCGATACTGTGAGTCTTCTCTGGAGCATTTTGTTTCAGTTTTTTGGTCTTGGTTTAATTGAATCAGGGATTTTGTTTTGGCAGACTCCTTCAACTTCTGCTTTAAAATCGCAAGTTGCTGCTATAGCCCATGGTGGAAGCTCATGCCTCCTAAATTAAAATGTGTAAATAAGGAGAGGGGACTTGTTCCTGTAATCTGTTCTGGACATTGATGGAGTTTTTTTGAGAGGGCAGTTAAAAGAGTATTTGTATAGTAATGATACAGAAGAAATCGTGTTGTAATTCCTGTTGTATCTCTTCTGTTGATTAGATTAAGGCTGCCCTTTGTTAGAGCTTCTTGAGATACCTTGATTTTTGGATTTGAGCATATGGGTTCCATAAATTTCTAAGGGCAACAAGATTTAGGGTTCTACTGCCTAAGCCTGTAACACCATAAAGTGGCCACCTTTGCAGTTTTGGTTGGTAAAAGTTCAGTTTCTGAGATGTGAGGTGACAATAAGGAACATTAGGAACATTAAAATGTTCTTGACATACCCATTCTTTTTCTGCTGATTGTGGTGACTACCAAAAGATTCAAGTTACCTGGCATAAATTTGTGTGTGATGTCTTTTCTTATGAGGTGAGGATATTCCATAAATATTCAAGTTTAAAACAAAGAAGCCAACCAAGCAAACAGAAAACCACTGCATACATATCCACGTCCTAATGTTCGGTCAGAATTTCCTGCTGTACTCAGCACCCTTTCTGTCTCCCTCAAATTTAACAACTTGGGTTGAAGGTCTGTGAAATAAAGACCAGAAAAAGGTTTGGGAACTGATTTTTTAGTGGGATTATTTGTTTTGTGCTTACATACTTCCTTTTTTCTGTTCAGCAGCCTGGTGAATAGGCACAGACAGTAGCTTTCACCTGCAGTGTTTTCCTGTCCTTTATTTTACTGCTAAAATTTAAAATAAATATTTTATTTTTTTTTCTCTTTCTTTTGTGTTTTCTTCTGATTCAATAAGGGTGAACAAAGTTATACCTAGTCAGTTTTCCCTCTCTTGTGCAGGTTTTGGTTATCAGTCTGAGTTAGAGGCGAGGGTGGCTGAAGCTGCCAGAAGACAGTACAACAAGCTGAAAATGCAGACAAAAGCTGAAATCAGACAAACGATCGATCGTTTATTAGTTGGAGACTTCATTGTAAGTTTTTGCCCCCAAAATGTCTATGTAGACTTTTAACCTTTTGGTTTAGGGCTTGGAGCTCTAAAGAGTGATGTTTGTTGTTGTTTGTGTGATGATCTTTGTGAGCAGGAGGGGAGTTTTCCAGTGATGTTGTAAATTCCTTTTGCTGTCAGTCAATCCAGGTTTGAGGTGCAGGGAATGTTTTGCCTGCTGAAAATGTTTCTTAATTGACTGCAGTGGGAGTCTGTGTTTTAACAAGGTACCAAACCTGAGTGCGGATGGAGTTTGTGACAGCTCATCAGGAGAAGAAGTGGCTAATTAGAAGTTCCACATGGCTTCTTTTTTGTTTCTTTTCTTATGGGCTATTATGTCTTTCTTCTTAACTTTCAGGAAAACAGCAAAAGCTGGACTGTGTGCCTTGATATCTCTGCCCCTCAGGTGATCTTTCCTGATGATTTCAAATTTGTGGATCCCGTGTTAGTTGTTGTAGATCTGGGAAGAATATTACTGACCAATTCTCAAGGTATGTTCTAGAATTATTGCAGCTTTCCTTTTCTTTTTATCTTCTTTCAGAAACTCAGAGCATAAAAAAAGAGGGTAAAAAAAATACAGGGAAGTTTTGGTGGGTGTTCTTGCTTTGTAAAATAGAAAAAAAATCCTTTTCTTAAGATAATAAAATGAGATTAATATTAGGCAATAAAGCCAGTTGGACAAAACCTGATAATACGAATACTGTAGTTAAGTAGCTCTTACCTTTCATTTGGTTTTGAGGATCAGAGGAATTGTGTGGGCAGAGTAATAGGTTCCTTTTTGACAACTTGGTTAGAAGTAAATCTTATAGTAAGTGGGTTAAAAATGAGACAATAGTGTCTTTTAATAGCTTCTATACTACATTGTGACTGATACCTCTGTGCATGTAGAAGTGTAGTAGGTTCCTTGTTGAGGGAAAAAAAAGTGGCGGTGGAAGGAGGCAAGGACAATACCAGATATGCTTTGTGTTTAAAAAAAATAGACTTCAGACGGGATGATCAGATAATGATAGGAAACATCTGAGGAGGGAGGAGAATTCTTTTGTTTGTTTGTTTGTTTACTGTTTTTTTTAATCCACAGAAGACTCTAAGAGGAGTGCAGGTGCCATTTCTTCAGAAGTCAATGAATTGAGTGATGAGGAATATAAAACACCTCTTGCAACTCCTCCCAATACTCCACCTCCAGAATCCAACACCAGTAGTGGCATCAAAATGTCTGAATTTACTGGAGTAGAAATAAGTGAAGAGCAGCTACAGGCACACTTAATGAGTAAAAAAATGTATGAGAGATACACACTTTCTTTTATGGACCTTCAGATCATGGTGGGCCGAGTGAAAGACAACTGGAAACACATTCAGGATAGTGATGTGGGTCCAACTCATGTGGTAGAAAAATTCAATGTTCACCTGCAGCTGGAGCGCAGACTCATATACACATCTGACCCAAAATACCCAGGAGCTGTCTTGTCTGGTAACTTGCCAGACTTGAAAATTCACATCAATGAAGACAAAATCCTGGCTCTGAAGAACTGTTTGACACAGCTGAGCACATCTGAAGCTAAGTCTTCGGATGCTCTACATTTGGGGAAAGACAAGATTTTTGCAGAGGTAGACCAGTTTGGCAGTTTGCATGATTCTGTAATGAATCTAACCCAGAGTGTTGTCATGCTCGAGCAGCACACCCGGGAAGTTCTTGTTGAATCCCAGCTGCTTTTGGCTGAGTTCAAAGTAAACTGTATGCAGTTGGGTGTTGAGAGTAATGGGCGATACATCTCTGTGCTCAAGGTTTTTGGCACTAATGCCCATTTTGTGAAAAGGCCTTATGATGCAGAGGTGTCCCTGACTGTCCATGGCCTCTTACTGGTTGATACTATGCAAACATATGGAACAGATTTTGATCTTTTGATGGCTTCTCATAAGAACCTGAGCTTTGATGTGCCAACAGGAAGCCTTCGAGACAGCAGGGCTCAATCCCCAGTTTCTGGACCGCAAGGTGCACGTGCCATTGATGTAGCTGGTTTGGCAGAGAGATGCACTGCAGCCTCCAGCACTTCACCTGGTAACAGTGGAAAAGATCAAGAGTCCTTGATAAAATTGGAATATCAGTTTGTGAGTGCAGAATGCCCGTCGATGAACTTGGATAGCAGTCTGCAGGTGATCTCTCTACAGGTGAACAACCTGGATATCATCCTTAACCCAGAGACTATTGTTGAACTGATTGGGTTTCTCCAAAAATCTTTCCCCAAGGAGAAAGAAGATTCTAGTCCTCAGCCTTTAATAGCTGACTTGGAGAGAGGTTGGAGGGAACAGGAAACATTCCAGTCTACTTATGCACAGAACACAGAGGTAGCAGTCGATATTCACTGGTTAAATGTACTCCTCCTCAGGACAGTTGGCATGACAAATGGAGAAAAATATGGCAGAAAAATTGCAACAGCCAGTATTGGTGGCACCAAAGTCAATGTCTCCATGTGTAGTAAACTGGATGTGAATGGCTCCCTTGGATGCCTTCACCTTATGGATCTGACCCAAGACAATGTAAAGAACCAGTATGTAGTGAGCATAGGGAACACGGGGAGGTATGAAAATCTCATTGGGGATGTAAATTACTTTGAATCTTTATTCTTTAGGCTTGATGATGGAAATAGCCTTCCAGATGCTTTAAGTTTCACTTTCACAGAAAAGTCAAAAGAGGAATGTTCTCTCAGCCTCAAAATGGCCTCCTTACACTACAACCACTCAGCCAAATTTTTGAAAGAACTGACTTTGTCCATGGATGAGCTGGAAGAGAATTTCCGCAGCATGTTGAAAAGTGCAGCTTCAAAAGTTACTACAGTCTTGGCAACTAAAACCGCTGAATACAGTGAAATGGTGTCTTTGTTCGATACCACACCACGATCAAGAGATGTTGCCAGTGCAGAAGATAACGAAGGCGATGCTTTTGGATCACAGTCCCTCAAAATGGATACTATCAAGCTTATATTAAATGTCAACATTGAATCCCCAATTGTATCCATACCTCGAAAGCCTGGTAGCTCTGAACTGCTTGTAGGCCATCTAGGACAAATATCTATTCAGAATTTTATACCAGGAGAAGATGAGTCTACAAGTGATAGGCTGCAAGTTGAAATTAAAGATATTAAGATGTATTCATTAAATAGTAGTCAATTTACAAACAAGAAGGACCCTGCAAGTGAGATACACCATGGGTCACATTCTTCCTCAGGTCCTGCCAGCATTAACAGCCAGGAAGAATCTCATTTTACTCGTCATGACTTCTTCGAATCATTACATAAAGGCCATGGTATGTTAATCAGAGGAGTCTTAATTATTGTAATATGAATAGTATATGTGTTAAAAATGTATATTGACCATAGGTCTGATTGTATATTCTGCTTCACCCATCCTACTGAAATACATTGGTCAGTTTTAATGACAATGGACTAGTTTTTGTATTTATATCCAGTTTTGGTCTCCTGAGCAAAAACTGAGTGGTGTCTTATACAGAAATTGAGCAAAACATAACCATACAGTCTTAGTCCAGGATTACCCAGATTCTGAGGAAGTTCAATAGCTGCTGTGTTATCTCTTCCATGCAGTATTTATGGGATAATCAGTTCACTTATTCTAACATTGTTTTAATTTCACTTTCTCTTAAAGCTTTCCACATTCTGAATAACACCACCATCCAGTTTAAATTGGAAAAGATACCGCTAGAGAGAGATTTGGATTTAACTTTTCCTCTCTGTAATGAAGACTTTGGAGTATCCAGCATTATGAAGATTGAAGGGAAATTTGTTAACCCTCTTCAGGTACAGAAATGCAGTATTTCCACTATCAATAGAAAAGTGTTTCCCTGCATAGAAGATTAAGTATTTTTCAGGCCAGTATCTTCAGGTTTAACATGTTGATAGTTTAGAAATCAGATCCTTATACATGGGGTTAGAAGAGACAGTCTTAAGTCATAATAACAATGACCAATATTTAACCTTGTTTGGGGGCATTTTAGACATCTTTATGAATTAGTATAACTTTTGCTTATCTTGAACACAGAAGGAAAAGTAAATGTGTCACTGTCCAAATGCCACGGTCCAAATAAATTTATTCACAGTTCTAGCTGAAGCTAAGAATTAAGATGCCATTACCTTGAAAAAATCTGTGCAGGACAAGACTATTTTAAATAGAGGAAAATGAAACTTCTAAAGCTAAGGAGACAAGCAGTGATGCCTAAGTAGAATGTTTGTTCCATATATTACTGTGTAAGCTCCAATGGTGAATTATTTTTGACTGACTCTGCATGGGTGGTTTTTGCCCAGGAATACGAGGTATCCTATTCTAGGATCCCATCCTGTGTGTTTTCAGGTGGTGTCATCTTACAGAGCTAATACAGAAAACTGTTTTGCTTCACTTTTGCATTGTATCCTGTTCTGGATTATTTTTTTCTTGGATGAATTTAAAATTTGTGTGGTTTGGAATTCTACTTCTGAGTTTTGAAATATATGTATTGATTCTATTAATATAAATTCTGTTAATATAGAGAGCTCCAATGTGATGGTTGTTTCTTTTCTCTATGTTGTAGGTGGTGTTAGCAAAACATGTATATGAACAAGTCCTTCAGACTCTGGATAATTTAATTTACAGTGAAGACTTGAACAAATTTTCAACCACTTCTGTATCTCCAGCTGGTCTTAGTTCTCCTTCAGCATCACTTCATAGTACAGGCTCAGAATTCTCAAGTGAACGGAAGGAAAATGGCTTATTCAGCCACTCTAGTTTTAATTCTGTTCCAAACAAGCCCTTAGCTATCAGGGAAACAAAATCTTTTACTCAGATTCAAGCAAACTTTCATATCTCAGAGCTCCAAGTTCAATTAAGTGGTGATCTCACACTTGGGGCACAAGGTCTTGTCAGCCTTAAGTTTCAGGATTTTGATGTTGAGTTTGCCAAAGATCACCCTCAGACCTTGTCCATTCAGATTGCCTTGCGTTCCCTGCTAATGGAAGATCTCCTGGAAAAGAAACCAGACTCTAAGTATAAGAACCTCATGGTGTCTCGTGGGGCACCCAAACCATCCAGTTTAGCACATAAGGAGTATCTTTCACAGTCCTGTCCCTCAGTAGCTAATGCAGAGTATCCAGATATGCCACGTTCCCTCCCTTCCCATATGGAAGAAGCACCTAATGTCTTTCAGCTGTACCAAAGACCAGTTTGTGCCTCCCGTAAGAAGCAAAAAGAAGATACTGATTCTGAGTATCCTCTGACTCCACCTCCTTCTCCATCAGCAGACACATCCAAGTTGCCCAGTGGAAAAAGTAACTTTGATGATTCTTTAGTTCATATCAATATATTTTTAGTGGATAGGAAACATCCTGAATTTTCTTCTCGCTACAACAAAATTAACCGTAGTGTAGATGTTGATTTTAATTGTCTAGATGTCTTAATTACTTTGCAAACTTGGGTGGTGATACTGGATTTCTTTGGGATTGGATCCACTGCTGATAACCATGCAATGAAGCCACAGCCTGAAGATACTCAGCAGACAATCAAATCAGAAAAAAATTCCTTGTCAGCTTCTCAAGCCCAAGAGCCTGTAAACACTAAGCTGGATCTAAAGG
This sequence comes from Pardalotus punctatus, assembly GCA_013400915.1. NCBI lineage: Eukaryota > Metazoa > Chordata > Aves > Passeriformes > Pardalotidae > Pardalotus > Pardalotus punctatus. The sequence continues at coordinate 180,788 of VZTX01009147.1, read as the reverse complement.
TATACTTGAGATGCCAAACAGTAATTGGATTGTCTGTCATAAAACGTCTGGTTTATAGAAACTTAAGGTGAAATTTACATCAAGTGTTTTATCTTCTAGTGGGGAATGTACATAAATGCAGAAACAGATTTAAAGTGTGTGTAGATATAGTTTAAAAAAAAAAAAAAAGGAGTTACAGAAAAGCAGAACATTTGCAAAATGCTTGGCTCCCTTGGTCTGTGACCCTCTCTTGAACGAAAAGGTTGCTTCAAAGTTAAAGACCTAACGTGCTGCAGTTGGTGCTGTGGTGTTCTAGGTACTGTGGAGTTTATTTATGCAGAAAAAGCCTGTATTTTATAAATATATATCCATATCTTTTTATACATCTAGATGTATAAACATGTTTTTTTAAAAACACGTGACGTATGTGTATATAATGTAGTGTTTGCCCAGAGGCTCTGCCTTACCTGTGACAAATCTTGGAAGAGATGAAGGTAACAGCACTGTTGTGATTTGTTGTTGGCCCAATCATTCTGAATTCTTTGGGAGACCCATTAATGTGCAAACAAGGCAGTAAAAATACTGCTTTCCTTCAGTGTCTCCCAGTCAGATAACTGTTGTTTGCCATTCACGTGTTACAGTGCTGTTGTCTTGAAAAAAAGCTGAACAAGATGTTTATGTTCTGAAGTCATGTTGTTTCATACCAATTTGTTCCTGTTTTGTTTGACCAGGTCCATTCTTTATCCTTAGTCCTGAATAAGACAACCAGTGAGCTTGCTAAAGCCAGTGTGGCAAAACTTGCAGCTCACTTGGAAGTGATTGGTGAGTAAATTGAAGGGCTCAGGTTGTTTGCAGCTTAAAATAAAACGAGGTGTGCACTGGAATTCTGATTTGAAATGTTTTTATTTGGTGCTTGTTGGGTTTTGGTGTGTTTTTCCTGGGCAAAATGCATATTCTCCTCCCACTGCTTCTTTCTCTGCTTTTTCAGGGTTTATTTTAAATCCTGGCATCCTCCCAGTTGTCAAACCCTTCATCATTGTAGCTGAGATTGGCTGTGATTTTAATATTTCGATTTCACAGAGCAGAACAATAGTTTTTATCACTGTTTTAGAGGAAAAAAAGGAGTTGTATTTAAGTTTCACAAATCAAAGTGGTGTGATCACATGATGTATGTAAAGCCTAGAGTTATGTGTGGGTTAATACAATCTTTGTAGCGGAAAGATGTGATTTTCTTTGAACATGACATTTAATGTTTAATTGAATGTGACTTATTTAATTACTTGTAATGAGGCTATCCCACTAATAGAAACTTGCGGGGTTTAGTAACTGATCTGTGTTTGAGGATCCTGATTGTCTGTCCTTTGTTTTGCAGAGGGAGATTTGGCCTTGCAGGGAAGCATTGGAAGTCTGTCCTTAAGTGATCTTACAGCTCACGGAGAATTTTACAGGGAACGTTTCACTACAAGTGGTGAAGAAGCACTCATTTTCCAAATCTTTAAGTATGAATTTAAACTTCTTGTTACTCAATATTAGCTTGTTACTCCATTAACTTCCAACACCCCCCCCAAAACCACAAACCAAAAATCAAACAAACCCAGAAAACCCAAACCCACAACTGTCAGAGCTGCATGATTCTGCTTTGCCCTCTTGGGACTTAAGTGGGACTTTCAGTCATAAACTTAAAATTTTTAAACTTATGATTTTAACTTTTTAAAAGTTGGAAGAGGTTTTCAACTGATGAAATAGATTTTCCATTGCTCCTTAATTTTGGAATTAGGGGTATGCTTTTGTCATAGTGTAAATTTGAATATTTTGTTTTGTTTAAAGCAATACTTCTTATCCTGTAATGTTTCCTGGTTTTCTAATTAATCAGATTAGAAGTTATCCAAGTAATGTTACAGATTTAATTTCAAATATGACATCACACTGATTCAGAATTTTACACATTATCCTGCAATGGAGTACTTACCTTAAAGGCACTCTTCTGATATAAAATCACCAAAGGTCTAACTGGTATGCAGAGATTAGAGGTACATTCCAAATATAGAATTTTCCCATTTGCTTAATTAAAATCTCAACAGCACTTGAATATACAAAACAAGTAATTAATACAAACCAAATTTTTGATGTCTGCAACTGAAATAATTTTAATTATATACTGTGAAGATTAGTTAAATCCTCTCTATTACTATTTGGAATGCAACAAAATTACTAAGGCTGCTTGTAAAATGTAGCCAAGATTGGTAAGTTTTACTTCCAACCCTTCTCACAGGTACGGGAGGCCGGATCCGCTGCTGCAGAGGGAGTGTGACATGCGAGTGACCCTGCGGATGGCCTCTGTGCAGTACGTGCACACCCAGCGCTTCCAGGCCGAGGTGGTGTCTTTCATCCAGCATTTTACCCAGCTCCAGGATGTCTTAGGGCGGCAGAGAGCAGCAATTGAAGGACAAACAGTATGTCTGGGCCTTTCTTCTGTTCTTTCCTAGCCTATTTTTTGCAGTTGAAATGCAATATATAATTTATGTTAATGCATCAACTCAAGCAAGTGGAAGTGGTGGGAGGCTTTAGAGTTTTGGTGTTGGTGGAGATTTCTCAGGCTCATCTTGTAGTCAAGAGACCTTAGTTAGGACAATCTTGCTGCTGTTTGAAAGTGCAGAATACCAGATTTGCACAATACTTAAAACTTTGGCACCTGGATTCTGCAGGATGCACTGGACAAAAAGGGTCAAGTTGTTATCTTGTCTTATTCTCCACTGTTCACCAGGTAATAATGCCTGAATTAGGAGAGCCAAGTGAGAAGTCACGTTCCACTCAGGTGTATGTCTCGGGTTTAGTTTGATGGCTGGTAGGCTGAGAAAATCAGAACTTCTCCATGGCAGAGTGTATCAATATAGAGATTATAGAGCATGATAGAGTTTATCAATATAGAGTATATGGGGCATGACGGAATGCTCCAATAATCAGGACAGCTACAGACCACACAACCTCATGTGGGAATAATTAATATAGTCAATAGTCTTCTTTTAAAAGAAGCTTCTCATAACTGCAGGAAAGACAGTGAATACTTGGATATTAAAATACTTCATTGAGCATCAGTTGGGAAGTTTGAATCTGATTTTGAAACATCAGTTCTAAATGATGGGGTTTTGCTTTTTGTAAATAATTTTTCTTAAGTAATTTATTCTGTAGTGAGCTGAGTAGTGTCTGTTCTGCTTCTTAGTTCAGGGGTGAAAGGATGTGTCACTCCTAAGGGCTGCACCTGTTGCACAGGTTTTTCTTGTTTGCATCATAATCCTTTTTTAATGAGCCTTTATTGTGCCTAAAACAAGAATTTGAGGGGTTTTTTTTGGTTGCTTTGTCATTGTTTTTGTTTTGTAGAAACTCTTCCCATATCTTAATTTTGTAAATCAAGGAGTCATGATCCTGAGTTCAGTACTAATTGGTGGGAAATAATCACCTGCTTCCTGCAATTTTTGTAATTATTTTTTTTAATGTATTCTTGCTTTTCCCAGGTGAGAGATAAAGCCCAGCGAGCTTCCCGAGTTCTTCTTGATATTGAGGCTGGGGCTCCTGTTCTGCTTATACCTGAGAGCTCCAAGTCGAACAGTCTTATTGTAGCTAATCTGGGAAAACTGAAAGTGAAGAACAGATTCCTGTTTGCAGGAATGTCGGGTACCTTTTCATTGAAGAACAAGGTAGGAACATTTCTTCTTACTTTAGCAGCCTGTGGTTTTGCTAGTTCTTGTATATTTTTTTTCTAGATCAGCATTGTAAATGATTCTTACGTTTTACTTTATATATTGACTTTACACTACCAGTAGTGAGATTCTGTGCCAGTGTGCTGACACATCTTACGGATTTGCCTCGCTGCTGATTGTGCTGAGGTGCTCTTCCTGTCTTGGGCTTGTCTGAGACATTGGGCAGAAGGGAGACTGAACTGAGTGTTTTGAGAGAACAGAGGGAGTAAAGGAGGCTGAACTCACTCCAGCTGCTCTGGTGAGGAGGAAAAACCCAGCTGGGTGCACACCTGAATGTAGGACCAGGATAGGCTTTCAGCTCACCCTGTTTGGTAACTCTAACTCTTCATCACTCAAAATTTCCACAGTGTGAGTGTCAGAAAACAGGGGGCTGTGTTGTCTGAGACTTGCTGGAGCACACCCAAGAGCAGCATTGGCTTTAATTTATATTTTTTTCCTGCTCTCCGTGAAACTGAGTGTGTGTAGTTGCTTTGATGAGGTGAAACCTTGGGAAAGGTTTCCAGTGCTTGCACCTATGACAAGGCACAGGACAGGAGTAGCTGGTGCTGCTCTTGAGAGATGCAGCCACCATATTTGGGGTAAAGAAGATCCGTCTTGGATGGCTTTCTAAGTCTAGCCCATTCAACAAAGTAGGGAGTTGTCTGGGAATCTGCTAATTCCACTTTGAAGGGATTTGAAGTTAGGTGGACTAAATTGCTTGTCTTGGTTTGAAGACAGGTGTCTGCTAAGGAAGGTGGGAACCTCCCTTAGAACCAGCAAATGTGAACCCCCTTCCCTCCGAATTGTTATATCTTTGGAATCAAGGGCTTTCAGGCAAAGATACGGGGAAAGGAATAACAGTTCTTTACTAGTATCTATAGCAAGGCAAACAATCAACAACAACAGCAGCAATAACAAACAAACAAACAAAAACCAGAAGATGCAGTGACAGAAGTCTCTGAGCTGCCAAGCGCTTTTCCCGTTGGGTGCAGTTCCGGCCCCAGCCGGCAGGGGCGCTGTCGGGCTCCCGGCCGGGCAGGGCGGCTGCGATGACTCCCGCGCAGCTGCAGGGGGCGCTGTGGCGCGGTCAGCTCTGTGGCTGCGGGTTCTGGCGAGGGACCGAGAGGCAGCGGGGCCGCAGCGGGACGGGCAGGGCAGGCGGGCGTGCAGCAGCCGTGGGGCAGGAGCTCAGAGCAGGGAGCAGGGCTGGCACAGACGGGATCACCCGGGCTTGCCGGCAGAAGGTGGCAGGGACTCCCCAGCCGTGGCAGTGCTCTGACAGGGAGAGCGCGGGGCGGCGGCTGCCGGCCCCCTTGGGCAGAAACTGCCGGCACAGCCAGGAGGATGTGCCCTCCAGGAACGTCCCCTTCCCAGACGAAAGCTCACTCACCAATGAGAAGAAAACAGTGCAGATCTGAAAAACCTTTGTGCTGTTGTAGCTGAGGAGCCCGCAATTCCCTCCTGCTGCCTTTCCCGTAGTCTGTGGTCGAGTGCCTTCCCTGATGACCACACCTGCTCTCCCCTCCCCACACCCAGCTAGCTCTTTGTCTCTTACAAAAGGAGTTAATAGTCGTTAAGTATCCAGCCATTAGTAACCTAGTGACAGGAATGGGGAAAAATTCCAACCAACTCCCAACCTTCAACATTTCAACAGTGGTTTTGTGGTGTGTCTGTTGCCTCTGTCTGATTTGTATCTGCCTGTGTCTTTGCTGTTAGGAAACAGTGGACTGTGCTGTTGGGTTGTTTCCTTTATGTAGTGTGTTGATATAAGTGAAAATTTGTAAGCAGTAGACTCCTAAGCTAATGTTATAAGTTAAAGGAAGTGTGCACAATAATTTTATTTCAACCTAAAAATACTGTGCTGTGTAGCACAGTAGAAGTATAAGTGTTTGGAATGGAATTAGATGGGGTTTGGCTTTTTTTGTTAGTTTTTTTTTCATTTTTCCTCTGTCCTATGTTTATTTTTGAGGATCGGATTTTACAAGGCAATGCATACAAGGATCCTGTTTTATTTGAGGTATTTCACATCTTTATTGCAGTGTTCAGGTGCTCCTCATTCATTCTAAAAGAAAATATTCTTCTGGAATTTAGCACTTAAAAAAGTTACTTCATTTATTAAAAATTATGTTTCTATTCTAAAGATTTTGCTGAATTCTATAAGAATTGGATTTAAATTTGTTGTGGTGTGCTCTTTATGCATGTCTGAGGAGCTGCTAGTTTGGATTTAATTGCATAAATTTATAGATGATGTGACAATTTTCCTTTGCATGTACTTTTCAGTTTTGTCTTTACAGTATGATGTTAAATGTTAATGTCCTCAAATCTTTTTTCTTAAAATCTTGATTGTGATTGCAATTAATTTTTCTGTTTTTTTCCTAATACTGAAAAACCATGTAAGGCAAGAAAATATTAACAATTAAAACCATAAAGGGAAGTTTATGGTAGTGGTTGATGTGACATCAGAAGCTGGATACTGAAGGAGGGTGGGAAATTATAGTAACAATGCAGGAGTCAGGGGCAAAATGAGCAATCTCAGAGTAAGGGGTGAGTAGATCACTAAAGATGATTCTTACCTGCGTGTGGGGCACAAGGTTAATGAGTTGAAATCAGGGTGGATGAATCCCAAAATTGGCTTTGGAGTACACAGCTGCTGTGTAAACCTCTTCCACCAGACATATCCCTGAGTGTGGTTGGGGCCGTTCCATCACAGAAGCTCTCAGATTGGTCAAGCAGGATTTTTGGGAGAAGAAATTCCTAATGTTGATGTGACTCTTTTCCTAGTGAAATTTGCAGGTTTTTGATGCAAGACAGCTCACTCTTGGATTTCCATTGGATATGTGGTGGTGAGGAGGTGTCTAAAATGTTTTACATGAGCTTTTCTTTTTTCACCTGTGAGGAATTTAACACTAAGTGTAGGGATTTATCCAGCCTTAAACTCAGCTGCTGCATAAGAATTTTGAGACACGTTTTGGTGTGGCAACTGAAATATTTAAAGTGCATAAATGTGTAGAAGAGTTAGTTCACATATTCTAATAAAACATGAAGTTACTGACATGATCCTGCAGAAATAATGGCATATATTATTTTCATCACCTGAAAAACAGCTTTAAATATTTAACAGTCTTTATTCTGCAGAAATGTTTAATATCTTGACAATCTTACCCCTTCATTTTGGTATTAACTTCATTTACATGAGAGTTTTTTTGTTTTATGCAAAACCCTCTGCTTTTGAATTAGTTTCTCATCAAAAAGATTCCACAGCTTTTTGGGAATGTTCCTGAAATACTCTTTTTTACAAAGAAAATGCTCTCATCTGCTCTTAAGGTTATAGGAATAAAGTTTAGCCATCTTTCTACAGTAAAGGATACTGGCATTCCAATAAATATTTAATTTTGACAGGAATTTGTTACAGCTTGAACATTGGCGCATTGGTTCCTTAGAATTTGAATTAAAAATCTGATGTTAATTACAAAATTTCTTTCATTAGCAGGATTCAGTTCAATTTTCCTCTCCTTTGGGAACCCCAAAACATGGCATGAAGAAAACAAGTGCTGATGAGTCCAAAGTAGCAATGGAAGGATTGGTCATGAAAAAATCCTCAGGAACAAACGTTTCTAGGCTGAAGAGTGAGCCTGCAGTGAGCACATCGAGTAAGCAGCAAGGGCAGCCATTAAAGCTTCCTGTTGTCCCAAACCCTGAGAGCCCAGGTATGTGAGAGCAGTAGAAACCCCCTGGAGCTTCTTTTGCCTTGTGAAATGCTATAGTGACATTTTGTTTATATCTTATGTGACACTGAAAAAGTATAAGGCTCTGGGTCTGAAGATTGTAAATTGGAGAAGAAATTACTTCTGAGCTTTAAGGCTGATTTTTGCTGTTTAAAGGATTAGGGAGTTATAGTTCAGTTTTTGAAAGAACAGTTCTGCAAATCAGTTGTGTTTTGAGATGCATATTGCAGACATACAAAGAGTGTACTTGTACTCCTAGTTAAGAGTTTATTTTTACCTGTGAATGAGCTTGGTATCTGGTAGTTACAGCTACTGATGAGCATAAATAAAAAAAATTATAAAAATTCAATAAAATCAAGACAAAGTTAAATTTCTTTTTAAAAGTAAGTTGCCTTAGTTTTGTACAGATTCTATTTTTCTTTCTTAATGTGTCATCTCCTGTGTACTTGCAGAGGATCACGTCTGCCTCTTAGACTGCATTGTGGTTGATCTGCAGGACATGAACATCTTTGCTGCAGAAAGATATCAGAGAGAGTATTCCAAGGCTGTGGAAGAGAGCAGTGCAGATTTGAGCTTTCCATCCTACTTGGTGAGGCAGACAGGAGGGAGCCTGCTGACAGAACCCTTCAGACTGAAGTTAAAAGTGGAGAGAAACTTGGACAAGTGAGTTTGAACAGGATCACTTTATGCTGTCATCTCAAGCAGTGTTTTAGATGCCTTTTGTTATATCCTGAGAGTCTTGCCTGCTGTGTTGGAGCTCCTGGAAAGGCTGAGGTTTCGCCTTTGTTGCAGGGAGCTGAGTCACGCCGTCGCAGACATTTCAATCCATGGCAACTTGTCCTCGGTGCACTGCTCTTTGGATCTGAACAAGTACAAACTAATCCGTGGGCTGCTGGAGAACAACCTTGGGGAGCCCATTGAGGAGTTCATGCGCCCTTACGACTTGCAGGATCCGAGAATTCTTGTAAGAGGATCTATGTGCAGCTGAAATTCTCTAGAAATGTCTGGGGGGCTTGCTGGTTTTGCTGATGACAGCAATATTGTAAGAACAAAGAAGTTGAAAGAGCAGTAGTGTGAAAATGGATTAATGGTCATTTTCAAGTTAAAAGCCACAGTGTTGTGAAATGTAACATTTCCTCAGAAATGGTTAATGAAACTCTTTGGAGGAGAAGAACACGCCACAAAAGCTGTTTGCATTTGTCTGAAATACAGTTTGATTCAGAGACGAAAGTTAAACAGATGCTCTGAAAATGAATGTTGGTGTTTTCCACTTTCAGACAGTTTTGAGTGGAGAAGTTTATACTTCCATGTCATTCCTCATTGACATGGTTAACGTGAGCCTGGAACTGATGGATCCAAAGGGAAAAGATGGATGCAGCTCTTTAGCCAGGTATGAATGTTCTTTTCTTACTGAATACCTTCTCCTAAATACTATGCTCATGTGAAAGATACAGGACAAGAGTTGAAATAATATGTGGAATTACAATTCAATAATGCAGTAAAATGGAATTTCTCAATTAGAGTCCAAATTGAGAGTTTGAGCTGCTCTGAAAGATGAAAGGGAATGACGTGGTTCAAAAGATACCATCTGTCTTTCCTGTTGTCCTTGAAATAACAGTCCAGTAATCAGTTTACTTGCCCAAGATAAACAGTATTTTAATTAAGAAAATGATGTGAAGGAAGGTTAAAAAAGCACATTTTCTGCTATGTTGGCTTTTTGGGTTTTTTTAAGAAGGTTTGTTATCAGTGGAAAGTATTATTACATTCAGTATAGGTTGATTCTTTGTCTCTGTGACATGGGACATGATTGTAGTTGTTTTAAAAAATACCTACATGAAAGATTTCAGCAGTGTACCGTACTTGTAAAATAAATGACTCCAAGGCATAAACTATAAATTTCTTCTGTGTGTTTTGCTTTTATTCTCCCAGGTTTGATTTTAAGAAGTCCAAGTTGCTTTTTGAAAGCTCTTCAAATGGAACAAAGTCTGTAAATCTGGTGTCTCATTCCATGATGGCCTTTGACACTCGTTATGCTGGACAGAAATATGCTACAGGCCCCCCAAATGTCTTCAATTGCATCTTTCAGTCATCAAAGAACACCAGTAGCCCAGGAGCAATCCAGATAGAATTGCATTTCAGGTTGGTAATTCTGAGATATGTTTGTTTGTAGTAATGGCATAACCAGTATTGTCCTGGTTTTAATACACCTGTTATTACTATTGTAGGTAAACTTGCTGGCATTGTATTTCAATCTGATGACATTTTTGGGGTCATCAATGGTACTTGATAGATTGAAATCTGCAGTTATTAATTCACTGGAAGTTGTTGGATTTTTTTTTTACTTGTTGCAGTAAAATTCAGGTTAGAATGTGTAACAGATCAGATGAAGATCTGACCTATTAAAATCAGTAGTGCTTAAAGCTTGATAAGTCTGGCCTATCACTTGTATGTGTGCATAAAACCAGTTTGTAGGATTTTTGATATAAGTTGCACAAAAGCTGTTTCCCAGCAGGTGTCACACGTGGTTTTCTGAGAGCATCAAATACAGACAGAAATGGCACCTTTTTAAAAAACAATGTCTGTATTCTTTTCTGCGTTCTATCCTACCTAGTTTGTTTTTTCTTATCTGTTTTGATCTAATTTAGTATTGAAATTGGGAATATGAAGTATAATGTCAGTATTTTCCTGTATCAGTATGGTGGAGAAATATGAAGTGAGATGACAAGAGATGTTGCTTTCACTTTTGATCAGATTTGCTGACCAAACTTAGCTTTCTTCCTCTCATATAAGTACGATGCCTTATGAAGTGGTTGCAGGAGTAATGTAGAAAAGTAATTGTGGATCATTTTAGTGCAGTAGAAAATTTTGAAGACATTTGTTCATAAAAACCAACCAAAGAAACTTGGCAATTGAAAGAAATCTGTTTTGAAGATGTGGGTGCTGCATTATGGTTTTAGGTACCTAACAAATATGTTCAGAACAAAACCAACATTTCAATTAGAATAAAACTAAAATGGGATTTACTAAAAAATGAGCTCTGAAAAAAACCCCAGATGGTTTTCACAGAACTGTTGAGTCAGTAGCTGCCTAGATTAGATAGTTAGTGAGTTTGCACAGTACAGCCTAATCTGGTTTATGAGTGAGAGTTTCAGGAATCTTCTTCCCAACTGTTGTGCTTTTAAATTTCAGCCACAGCAGCATGTGGTCTGTTTTTAGTGGTGAGAGCATCCTTGGCAGTAGATGTAAGGTCTGGCAGAGCTCAGTGATAGTGTTGTACTGGCTGGTGCCTGGAGAGCCAGGGAGGGTTAAAAGCTTTTGCTGTTGGAAGCAGTGCAGGCAGAGGCTGCTCCCCACTAAGACATCACAGTTCTTTGGAGATTTTATAGTTCATGGTGTGCTGGATTGAAAATTGTTTCATGGTATTTAAGCACTTAGATGATTTTCCAGTTAGCATGACCAAATGTAACTGGTATTCCAGATCATGAAGCCAAACACTTTATCCCTCCTAGCCAGACCTTCAGAATGGGATGCTGGGAGCTCAGGCAGGCTAACATTTTTTCTGAATGACAAAGCAGCTTCCTGTGCTGCAAAATGCTGTCAGGGTGTGAGAGGAAATTCACATTGTACGTCTTATCTTGAAGCCAGGTCTCAGTTCCACACACAGAATGTTAGGTTTGATACCTAGCAGATGTAAAATGGTAATAAAAAGATCGGTTTTAAAATGAGAGATTTTGCAAATGAATATTGATAGTGTGTGTTAAAGGGGCTTTTATAAATTTCGTGTTATGTGTTGTAGTTTTTCAATTCATCTCTTGTTCTGTTACGGCTTAGAATTTGTGCAGATAAGATCTGTTGGGGTCTGTGGGTACAGCAACTCCAGAAACTTGTTGAATTTCAATCTGTTTAAATATAATATATACATATATATGTATTTTAAAGGCCAGACACTCTGTAAACTAAGTGTATCCCTACAAAATGCCATATAATTCTTACTAGATACCGAGAGTTTTCAGCGTGATTTTGAATATCTGCAGGCTGTAAAGTTCACCTGTATGCTTATCTCTTCTTAAAAGGTCTACTAAGGATTCCTCCAGTTTCACAGTTGTTCTGAACAACCTTCGTGTATTCCTGATATTTGACTGGTTGTTACTGGTTCATGACTTTTTATATACTCCTGGGGATAACAAAAAGCGGGAAAATCCCCATTCATCCCGGCAGCGAACCTGCATCAGTGACACAACTGTGGTTCCCAAAACTGTGAAAAGTGGAGTAGTTACCAAACGCTCTTCACTCCCCATGACTGCGGAAAAGCAGCTGGAAGTTAAGGTTAATGTGACAGGTAAATGTGCTATTCTCTGCCGCTTTCCTAGGAGCTTTCCTCATTAAAAGCCATGTGCTGGTGTGAAATCAGATATGTTAAAGGAAATCAAGAAATGTGCTGCAAATGCATAAAGTACCTTAATGATATTGCCAATTGCCCTGCTTATTATTTGTCATTTTGTTTGGTTAAGGTACTGAATTTGTGGTTGTTGAAGACATGTCCTGCTTTGATACCAATGCAATTATTCTGAAGGGGACGACTGTTCTCACTTACAAGCCCAAGTTGTTAGATCGTCCTTTCTCTGGTAGTTTGTTTGGCATTGAGGTAAGAACAAATAAATTTGCTTCTTTAAAAGATCTAAGATTAGAGGAGTTTGTGAAGATACTTTGCTATAAATATGTATACAAAAGGAATAGTCCATAGATGCTTTATGAAGTTTGTTAGTTTCTCATCAATTGCTCTTATTTTACAGCAGCTTTAAGGATAGTTTTATATTGTTTCTGTTAAAACATTGTAAGACTTGACTGTAACCTCAAAATATTGCTAGTTCTTGCCAGGCCTGTTCTTTCTGTTCATGTATTTTTATTTTTTTTTAATAATTTGCGATTTTTTAGGTGTTTTCATGCCGGTTAGGAAATGAGCAAGAGACTGCACTGTCAATTATTGATCCAGTACAGATTCATATGGAACTTATTGGGAATTCTTCCTACCCAAGTGGTTCTGGACTGCTGGATGCTTTCAATAGTGAAGACTTTCCCCCTATTCTAGAGGTACTGTTAAAGGCCTGAATAGAACTGTATGCAGTAGGGAATACTAGCAGAGGTAGTTTTATGCCCAGGGATTCAATAGCAGGCTTTCAAATGCATAAGAAGAGAATAAGGTAATTTTTTCCTCAAGTGGAAAAGAAACAAGAATGCAGAAAATGCTTTCAGTGGTAGTGAAAGAGTGATTTATGGGGTATGTTACAGGGATTAATAGTGGGGGAAAGAAGTGGGCTGACTATGTAGGCATGTTAGATAGTTATTAATACCTGAAAGAAAAATATATTTTTCTGTATTTCTAATTGTTAGGACATATGAGAGGGGAATTATACTTAGAGACTATTTTTACCATTATATCAAAATAAAACTTCTTTTTCCTGAGATGTAATGCTTTTGGTTGTCAGTAAATAATAACAAGTTTGATGATTTTATTATTGGATCTTTAAAACAGGCTGGTGATCAGATATTAACACTAAATTTTGTCTTCCTCTGGGAACTGCATTATTAATATTTAATGTATATAAGAAAAATCTGTAGAAAAAGGCAAGTGAATCTTATATTTTAATTTTTCATTTAGATTCAGTTGCAAGCACTGGATATCAGACTGTCCTACAATGATGTTCAACTCTTCTTGGCGATTGCAAAGTCCATTCCCCAGCAGACAAGTGCAGCTCTGCCTGACTCGGCTGCCTTGTGTGCTGGGAATGCTGCTGATCCCTCCAGTTCAGCGCTGGGGAATGAGACCTCCTCATCACATGAAACCAGAGATGGATCCAAACGAGGCCTGGATCCTGTTCTTGGTATGTTTTTCACTGTTGAAGTGAAGCCATTTTTGATATCTAAAGGAGGTTTCTACAAGGTAAAGCTAATCTATATGCTTGACACAAAAGAAGTTGATATCTTCATGGTGTAAAACCCTTTGTTGGTTAGAACTATCTAATGATGGCATTGTCCTGATGATACTATAGAAAAAGTAAAAGCAGTGCTGAATCCTGTGCTTTTTCTACAGTTGCAACCTTAAACAAACAAACCCACATTTTTCATACAGATGTGTCTTGATTTTAGAAATGAAAACAAGTAGGTAACTTTCAAGGATTTATGCGTGGTTAACTGTTAATTCCAGAGGTCCAGCTGGCTCGCCTCCAGGAGCTGGGATTCAGTATGGAAGATTGTCGTAAAGCTCTTTTGATCTGCCAAGGTAACATCAGATATTCTTAGTAGGGTTTTGCACATTGTTCATATTACCTTAATTGCAGTTAAGTAAAGCCTTTAGACTGTCAGGTGGCAATGCACAGGCACTGTTTCCTTCTTTAGAACGTCTTTGGCTCTGTGTTGGCCTGTAATCTTAAACATTCTTCTTCCTGTTCTGCTGTTGTGTAAAACCCACCCCCCAAGAATTCTTCCTGCCCTTTGGGGATGTCATGTGTGAGACTGTTGAGTGTATTTTTGTTTGGGGGTTTTAGTTGTGTTCAGGTTGGTAACATTTTATGGATATTGATTTCTTGCCATTATCCATCTCTTCCTCTTGAGAGCATGTGTTTTCATCTCTCCCTTTTAAAATCGTGTTTCTCTAGTTCTATATGCAGCACATGAAAAGAAGACAAACCTGTAACACAAGTGATTCTTTTTCTATAGCACTATCATGCTTCCCACCTTATCTATAGGCATGCATAATGTTACAGATTTTTATTATGTTTGCAAACCTCAAAACACATTTCTTACTCTTAGGAAATACCAATGTCTTTATAATATCATATTTATACTACAAAATAGAGCATATTCAAGGTACTGTTGAGACCATTTTCTGAAGAGAGAGGGAATTAGTTTGCTTCTATATATTATTTACTAAGTACATTTAATTGAGAAAGTAGATGATGATTGATTTGTTGTTTGCTTTTATCTAAGGTGACTTGAAAAAAGCAGCAAGTTGGTTGTTTAAGAATGCTGAACCTCTGAAATCAGTTTCTCAGACCTCTTCTGGTCGAGATAGCCAGGGTATTGTGCCTTTCCAGTTCATCTCTGGAGTGGAAATAAAGGCAGAAAGTGTCTGCATATGCTTTATCGATGACTGCATGGACTGTGATGTTCCCCTGGCTGAATTAACCTTTTCACGTGAGTATCTGGTTCTGCTTTGCATAAAATGACTGTCAGTTCTGGGTGTGTTCAGCACCATGCTCTGGTTTGTCATGACTTGTTAAATTTCAACTGATGGTGTCTTGGTGATGGTTGTGGGGGTTTTGGGGGTTCTTTTTTTTGGTTGTTGTCTTAGTTTCAAAGACAGCTGTCTGCTAAGGAAGGTGGGAACCTCCCTTAGAATAGAGAATGTGACACCCCTTCCCTCCAAATTATTATAACTTTGGAATCAAGGGCTTTCAGGCACATATATGGGAAAAGGAATAACAGTTCTTTACTAGTATCTATAGCAAGGCAAAGAATCAACAACAACAGTAGCAATGACAAAAACCAGAAAACCCGGTGGCAGAAGTCTCTGAGCTGCCAAGCGCTTTTCCCGTTGGGTGCAGTTCCGGTCCCAGCCGGCAGGGGCGCTGTCGGGCTCCCGGCCGGGCAGGGCGGCTGCGGTGACTCCCGCGCAGCTGCAGGGGGCGCTGTGGGGTGAGGTCAGGTCTGTGTCACGGGGGTGATGGCGGATGGGCTGGGCAGCAGGGGGGCGAGCAGGGAGCTCAGAGAGAGCAGGGAGCTCAGAGCAGGAGCTGGAGCGGCAGGACGGGCTCACCTGGCCTAGCCAGCAAAAGGTGACAGGAACTCCGCAGTTGTGGCAGTGCATTCTGGCAGGCGGGGCAGCAGCAGCCGGGCCCCTTCTGCAGCAGCTGCGAGTGCAGCCAGGAAGATGCACACTCCAGGAGGGGAAGAGGAGGTTGGAATCCTGTGCTTTTTTCCCCAAAATGAAAAGCTCACCCAGCAAGGAAGAGAAGGCAATGCAGAACCAAAGTTTTCCACAGTTGCTGTGAAAAAGGAGACAGCAGTTTTTTCACTGTTCCCCTTCCCAAGTCCTGCGAGTCAGTGAGAAGTTACCGATGGCCAGCTGCTCCCCTCACCACACCCCAGCCACATCTTTTGTCTCTTAAGTACCCGGTCATTGGTTTCCTAGCAATAGAATGGGGAAAATTCCCCCCTCCCCCAAATCTTCAACAGTTGTTTGTTTCTGTTTTGTTTAAGTTTTGTTCTTAAGAAAATTTCTGTCTTTGTAGGGTTAAGATTCTGGTTTGCCCTTTTTGCATCACATAACAAATGGAATCTGTCCTGAGCAGAACCCAAGGGAGGCTCTGTATTGTAAGGTGTGGCTGTCTGCAAATGTTATTTGAAGAGTATTATGATAGGCTTTTTGTACCATTTCAATTTAAAAGACAAGACAAAGCCTTCCATTGCTTACTTGACAGTTCACAAAATCAGGAAACTTGATTGTTTTGCATTAGTTTAAATTTCACTTTTTTTTCCCCCCAGGTCTGAATTTTCTTCAGCATTTGAGAACCAGCCCTGAAGGCTACGCTCATTTTACCCTCTCTGGAGATTATTACAACCGTGAGCTTTCAGGTGAAATACCAGAAGGGTTGTTGTTTTCTTATTGAAGTTTAGGAAACATCCTTTCCTATTACAGGAGCCTGAAGTTCACCCACCATCAAATGCCTCTAAGGGATTGGGAAGGGTTGACTTTTGGGACTGTGCGTGCGAGAGAAAATGTGATCCTAGACAAAATACCCTGATTTGAGATCAGTTGGAGGGATGTGGAAAGTAGAGATATTGCTGATATGAAATAGGCACTCAGGTTTTCAAATGGAATCGCATTAAAAGGTTATTCAACAAAATGACAGTTTTATAACAAGCTGTCTTTGCGTTCTCTTCTCCCTTTAATTGTTTGGTGCATTTGGTTTATTATGTATTTCCGGAAGTAAAAGCATGTGAGGGCAGGTGATTAGGCTGAGGACAAAGGATTAACATAAGAAGACCATCACAATTTATGTTTTAGATATAAAAAAGCAAGTTATGCCTCAATACAGGCCAGACACTGACAAAAGAAGTAATCTAGTTGGTTGGATTTTTTTTAATTGAGAAAATAAATTTTCTGTTATATAACTAGTAAGCACTCAGGAATTATTTGTCAATAACAAAGTAAATTTTTTGTTTTTAAAAAATACTTTGTTTTCAAAAATATGTAGGGTGTTTTCTTTAATAGCTTCCAGATCTTTATCTTTTGAGATACTGAATAATAGCCAACTTACATATAATTATGTTTGGATCACTGCCAAAGCTATTTGAGAGAGTTTAATTCCAGCTAGCTTAAATATAGAGCTGTAATTTGCTTCTAGTACTTTAATTGGAATTTCTGCAAGACCCTACATACAGTATACATTGTCTAAATGGGGGAGCTGGACCAAATTTGTATTAGGTATTAAATTAAATCCATAGGCTTACAAGTTCATCTTAAACACAGTTAAAAGATCTGATTATTAAAGTTTCATTGTTAAATATGTAAAGAGCATTCCAGTGTGGCCTCCGTGCGGAGCAGAGGTGATTGATGGCTTGTGTTTCTCTCAGGCTGGGAGCCATTTATTGAGCCGTGGCCCTGTTCCGTGTCTTGGCAACAACAAGCTTCGAGCCGCCTCCACCCTTCCCGCCTGAAGCTGGAAGTGAAGGCCAAGCCCCGCCTGGATATAAACATCACCTCTGTCCTCATAGGTACGTGAGAGTATTCCCTGAGAGCAGCAGTCTGCAGTGTGGTTTTCACTACTGAAAATGACAGCTATCTCTAATGAAAGTGCTGCTGGTGTCCCGTGGAGGGAGTGGGCTCGGCCCAAGTCCCTCCACACTTCCCAGGGTACTGTATCAGGTGTGTTTAGGCAGCCTGTGTTCTATCAGATGTTGTGAAAGTGTAAGGACATGAGCTGCATATTTTAGAGGTTAGTAGGAATTCTTTCTCTGGTCATATGAATTCTATTAAATTCGTATGTTATTTGAAATTTATTTTTAATCAGAAACAGGCTTCCATCTAAAGCTTTCCGTATTTCACAGTACTTAAAAATATTTTGATAAGCTCATCGTTTTTCAGTACGTTGACAGGTGTAGTGTGGAGCTACTCATTTCAGTTCTTTGGTCTCTGAGCGCCTGAGCTGTCAATTCCCACCTCTGGAAATCAAATTATTTTGTTCATCATTAACTCAAATTTTATGTGAGCTTCTGTGTTGTGGAGCTCTGATGGTGTGCATTTCCCAGGAATATTGTTGCTTATTCTGAATTATTTGGTGGGTAGGATAAAAAGAAATGTCAACAGCTGAGCTTACAGATGTAACAGAATAGCCTTCCTTGGTCTTCTGTTCCCCCAAGGAGAACTGGAGGGGTTGGCAGAAAGAGGGGAGCCAAGGTGGCAGGAGAAGCAGCAAATCAGTGATTCCTAAGATGATGCTTTTTAAAAGCAGTGATAAGAAGTGGTAGGGTTGGTTTGTGATTAATATTGTGCCAGAGGACTCAATTGATGTCTTGATATTTATGCAGGAATGTTCATGTGCCTTTTAAAAAGAAGAAAACTCCCAAACCCTAGGAAGTTCTTATTTTCTAATGAAAATATTTAAGGTTAATTGCCTTGGCAGGGAGGGCTCTTAGACTGACATAGGAGTATCTTAAGAACATCAAATTCCACTGGAAGTTTTTTTAAAAAATAAAATCTTAGGGATATAGTTGTTTTTGAAGACACTGCTGTGATTTTATGAGCTGTTGTTTGCCTTTAACTTATGTAAGTGATTCACAGAAAAAGCAGTGAAGTACAACTTCTGCCATTGAAATGGAATAACTTGAGTGTGATGAATTTAACACACTTTTTAATGACTTTGTTTACTGCCACCTTGGAGACATTGGCTGTCTGTGCTTACATTCCTCTAGAGCAATACACATGTACCAAGCAGTCCTGGATGGAAGATTACTGTAAACAGGACAAAGAAGTGAATGTAATCAGCTCAGAAGACTGGATGGGTTCTTCGGTGGATCCCCCGTGTTTTGGGCAGAGTATGTTGCTCATTAATCACACTTTATTTGAAACAGTCCTGACACACACGCTCATCTGTCTAATGTATTACAAACATAAGTATCTGGGCTTCACAGCATACAGTGATTTGTTAGAGATGTATGGCAAAAAAAAAACAAACCCCAAAAAAACCCCGAAACCCACAAAAAAGCTGTTTTCTGTTGTGTTCAGCTCTTTAAAATGAAAAAGCTTTCTGGCTTTCTGGTTGCTTAGCTTTGAGTAAGAGCTTTGCACTGCTAGTTCTGCTTCCTTTCTGTGTGCCACTCTCAGTTAATGAGTGACTCTCATGTCAAGGATTAAATCAGGGTGTTGAGTTTAGGCTGTGTGCAGTTCATAGAGGGTACTTTCTGTACCCCAAAGACCTAAATAACTGGTGTTCTGGAAAAAAAACACTGTTTTCTTTGTGAAATAATCACCTAAGTAACAGGTCTTGACATGTGGCAGGTCTTTTCATCTTCTTTTCTGCCAGAGTTCCTTCTGGAAGGAATTCTATCCATTCAATTGCCAGTTTAGTGTAAGCCAATTGGTAGAGACTTATAATTGCATGATGTGTATCTTCCCTAATGCATGCAGGGGAAGATCTACCTGTATTTGTGTGGTTTTTCTTACCTACTAACTTTGTCTTTCCTGTCTGCCAGGCCTTCCTCTTGTCTACCTTAGAACTAGGAGTACAGCCAGTTTGACTAACCTAGAGCATCAGATCTATGCTAGAGGTACTGTACAGCACACAGACACTGAAAGGTGGTTTTCTTCTCTGGAAGGCTCTTGCACAATAAATACTGTGCTGTATATGGGACTTGCTGGTAGATTGGCCTCTATATTTAAAAATGATCAAAACCCAAAAAACCCTCAAGCCAAATAAAATAACAGATACTTTTCTTCTAGGCTGTTAAATTTAGTATTTCATCCTGTCTTTCTCTGGATTCTTTGGGAAAGAATGGAGAAATATAACCATGCAGGATAACTGTCTTTGTGAGGAAGGTTATGTGAATTGTTGACTGTTCAGTATCCCTCTTCTAGAGGGACAGTACACGGTGATTAAAAACAGCTTAATAATGTCACAGTATTTTATTTATATTCTGAAAATAAAATCCACCGTTATGTCCAATATACATATTTATGCCTAATTTAGCATATTTAGACTTAAAACTTTCAGATGCCTTCAGAAGAACAGGCTGTTTTCAGGAAGACTTAGGAAGTAAAACATTCCTAATAAATAATTTACTAATTTGTTTGGGTTCTATTTGATAGGACAGGTTTTGGGCAAAACCATGCAATATAAAGTAAGATTTATCATTTTTTGACATTATTTAAGACAAACAGCACACTTGATAAATATGTAGCCCTGTAGAAAATTTACTGGATGGGAGGACAGAAAGCTCTCTGGAAAACTACATCTGTTGCCTGTTTGAGTGCTCCTTAGAAATATTTCCTCTGAGTTTTAGAAAAAAAGGAAAATTTTGGATATATTTTTCTGAAATATTTTTCTGGGGTTTTTTCCCCCAAAAAATCAAGCAGCAAAACATCTAATATTTATTACTTGGCTTTTAGTAGGGGTTGCAGCTAAATTATTAAATTAATTATGAAAATGTCCTCCTGGTAATGATAGTCTTATTTTTTTCAGGCAGTAGTCTCAAAACACAACTTCTGCATTTCTTTTGAAAATCGGGCCATAGTCCCAAAAATTATTTTTTTAAAAGTCTCCAAAGATAAATTGGCAATCAGTTAAACACCAGAGTAAAAAGTTCATTTGACTTCTGGTCTAATTTTGTAGAACCTGGGCTAGCCAAAAAATTATATAAAGTGAAACTCAACACTAAAACCATGTATTTGCTTTTGGCAAAAATCAGAGTTTTGAGTTTCAAGGATTTTAATCTTCTTGCCATTTAATTGGGAAGAACGTTCTCTGTAAGTTTTGATCAGATTTAAGTGTCCATGGACAATGTGAGGGTACGTAGGGGTTTGTTGATTTGGAAGAAAGTTGTCTGTCATCATCAGTAACTCCTTCCAAAACTTTCCTGCCCTCCCCACATCACCCCTGCTTGCCCCGGAAACCTTTTGGAGTGACTTCAGGTCAGATCTGGGGAAGAGATTTCTGTCTTACCTTTTCTTTAAGCAGCTGATTTATTGTGTGTGCCTTCTTTCCACTTCTTTCATACAAAAAGATGTGGGTATTGAGGTAGCAGCCATTTATCTTCCTTTTAAAGTAAATTACTGGACTTTGACAGGGTTTTTTCTCCATCCAAACATGGTAAGTATTTTCACAGATTTGATGCACTGCAGTGTGGAAGATGAGAGTAACACTTGTGTGCCTGCTAGAAATTTGTACTTGGAAAAAGTCTAACGGGGAGGTGAAGTATCTTCTTCTGGCATTTTGCTGTCCCAGCAGTTTAACAAAACCAGATTGCCTTTGGTAACTCTCAAATTATTTTCCATAGTTTAGTAGGCTTTGTCCTGTAAAGGAAAATATTTCTACTTGTTCAGACTTCGAGGTTAAAAGTCCCTTTAAATGGGGTACTGGCTAAGCCTGTATTTGTCACATTAAATACAGCATAAATTATAATTAAAAGTGAATGTGTGTTTAGTATTTCATGAGCATTTGGATGTACATAAAAGCTTACTGATTATGCTTGGGTTTTAGTTAGATTTGCTACATGTTAGGTGTAACTAGGGGCATAGTATAAAAAAGACTTGATATAGAGAAACAAAAGGACATGTAGATTAAGCTCAATTCCAAGGGAGATTGATGTAGAGGAAGACTTTCTCTTTGTTTTGTACCATTTCTGTAGTGGTTACTAATTGTAAAAACTTTCTAAGTAATCTGATATCCTGTTTCTTTGATCTGTTTTTCTTTAGTTAGTGCAGGTTGTGGTTCTCCAGCCATTGTAGCTCATCCCACATTAACATCTGAAGAATGTTTCTCATGGGCATTCAGACAAGTCTGTGTTCTGTTTTGTAGCTGAAATGAAGACCCCAAAGCGCAGGCAGCCGTTTGTCCCCTTTGCTCTGAGAAATCACACTGGGTGCACTCTCTGGTTTGCCACCCTGACTACGACCCCGACCCGGTAAGGAGCTCTTGGGGGATCACTTCAAACATATTTGTCTGGCTTCTCTTCATGTCGGCCAAACCCTGTTGTTTTCAATGCTTTTGTTTTGCAGAGACATGTAGGCAACTCCCAGTTTTACTCAGTTAAGAGCCTCTTCTTTGACACTGAGATAGTTTTATTATTAAACAAAACAGTTGTTTGTTCTTTTTTTTCCCAAGAGACCTAGCAGAGTGTGGAAACCAGTCGAGTACATTCATGGTGTGAATGTGTTCATGGGAGGACTGAGGCAGACTGAAAAACACTTGTTACCTGAAGTAGTCATTTTGTAAAGTGCTGTGATTCTCTTACAGGGCTGCGCTGTCTCACAGTGGGAGTCCAGGTGTTGTTCCTGAGGAAAACGGGACGTTGCTGGGTGATGCCCATAATGTCAGTGAATGGCAAGAGGTTATCACTGGGGAAGAGGTTCCGTTTGAGTTTGAAGCCAGAGGGAAACTCAGGCACAGGTGAAGGGACCAGGCTGTGAGATGTTCTGACACTCCTGTATGTGGAACACACAGGCTCATGGTTGTGAGAGCACTGGCAGGTGTCACACTGAAAGTGGATTTCTTTAAAATCTCCTGTTAATGTTTTGTTTCTGTTTCTAATACACTTATATAGAGTGAAATGATCATTTCTCTGGTGAAGCAGCAACTATTGCTATTGGTAGCAGCTATTCCTAGATGTGAATTGGATCATTATAAGCTTTTAGAAGTACGTGGGGGGCCCCAGTTACAAATCAATGTCCTTTATTTTAAAGGACTGTTGGGGCAGTGTTGGTTGTTATCAGAGGTAAGAACTAGAGCTTGTTAACAAATATGTAGCATGCTTTTGTTTTTGTGACATAGTTATGTGTCTGTGTGTTCCTTAGGGAAGGTGGAGTAATTAGACATAAAATCAGGTCCATCTATCCATGAAATGGAAAAACTCTTGAGACTTTTTAATGCCTCAGTGAGATTCTTTTATCAGAATCCAGAGGATATTTGTGGTTTGAGCCTGTTTGGTGTTTACTCTGTATAATAATGCTTAATAGTAATTTAACTTTATCTAACCTGGTAGGCACACACATGATCTGAGGATTCATCAGTTGCAAGTGAGAGTAAATGGCTGGGAAGAAGTCAGTCCAGTTTCTGTAGACAAAGTTGGAACATTTTTCCGATATGCTGCGCCAGATAAGAACTCCTCCTCTTCTACTGTAAGTTCTGATTTTTGAATGTTTTAAAAGAATATGTAATTCAAGAGTAATGATGTCTGCAAGATTGTCTAAAAGCAGCTGCGTATGAGATTGTCCTCTTTCCAGTTAGCCTGGATTGGGAGAGCTTGGAGATGTTGGGTTCCTCAGTGGCAATACTGTGTAACCAAACCACAGACAGAGCAGTCAGCAGTTAATCTGTGCTGGCAGGCAAAGCTCCCAGTGACAGAACGAATGTATTAGTGACAGGCCATGCACTTATGGAGACTGAGCTTTAAATCAGCCCAACATTTCAGCAGCTATTTTTGTTTCTCTTATTGCAGGAATGCTTTTCATGTATTTAATTTGCTTAAAATAAACAACACTGGTAATTTCCTGTAAGCCTAGAGGTTGAAGTATGTGGCTCTGTAGACAAAATACACTTGTCAGGAAGGGAAATGCAGTTGTAATAATCAGCAGACTGGCATTTGGTGGAGTCTCAGTGATAAAAATGGTCATGTGGATTTCAAAACTAGCTAAGTTTTGAGATTAGCTACTGGAAGTTGTTGAGCACAGGACAAATAGGAGGTTGAGATCTTTCTGGAATAAAACAGTTCAATTTGATTTCATGATATTGCTGACAAGAGCCAGTGGTCTCTTACTTGAAGTGTTTCTGATGTTTTTATATTGAAGCTTAAAAAGCATCGTCTCTCTGTAACTTGAATATTGAAGGAGACAGATACAAATTATTGAGAATTGCTATCCAGGAGCATCTCCTGTAGAATTTTTCTTTACAACAAACCCTCCTTAAGCTTAATTTCTTTTTAAAGCAGTATTGCAAACAGGCTTTGCTAATCTAGTTCTCACATGATTCCAAGCTGTACTGAAGATCAGAAACACAGTGATGAAAGTTTATTCTTCTGTAGTAAAGTTCTGTATTAAGCTGAGAGCAGTATCTTAAAAATTGAACAACTTTAACTTTCTTGTTTACTTTCCTCACAGCTTGGAAGCCCAATAAGTAGAACAAATATAATACATCCACAAGTCTATGTGAGTATATATTTTCATTTTTTGAGAGCTACTTAAATAAAAGTAGGGTAATTCTACAAGTGAACTGGCTTTTCTATCCTTCCACAACTTTTTCAATAGCAAGGAAACAAAATTTAGGCAAACGAAATGCACTTCCAAATCAGAATAAATATTCATGACTTACCATTTCTCACCAGAATAAATGTTTGAAAAATGGATCTTAAATTACAATATGTGAATTCTGGCATGTAAGCACATACTAAACTCTGTTTTCAGGATCAAAGTGGCAATAACTTCATGTAATATAGAAGGTAAAACACCACAGCAGAAGGGCAGCTATGAGTGAAGAAAATATGAATATTTTAAGAAAGCTCCACCTTATTTTTCAGTTTTGACAGATAGGAATGATGAGTGACTGGTAATTATATGAGGCTTAGACATCAAACTCCATGGATTTATTAAATAATGTAATAATGAGATGAAGGATAAAGTTCTTCTCTTAGGATCTGTATTGCTCTTACTTGAACGTGGATCATTTTGGAAAAGATAATGGAGTTAGTGATATGTGGAATTGCTTTTTCGTAGTTTTACTGTGCTTTGAAGAGGAGCTACAGGATTATAAACCACCATTATGAAACTATTTATACGCCTTAGGAGTTGCACATGGTTGGACTCAGTTGGCAAGTTTCTCTCCAGCAGTTAGTGCTTCGTAATGGAGGTGTCCCTCTTCTAGATATATTCATTACCTGAGCTTTTTAATGCTTTTAAATATCTTCCAGTTTTCTTCATTGCCTCCAGTTCGTGTGGTGTTTGAAGTGACCATGGAGGGGAGTGCCCGGAAGGTGATAACAGTGCGCTCAGCCTTGATGGTGAAGAACAAGCTGGAAACTCCGATGGAGCTGCGCCTGGACAGTCCTTCTGCCCCTGACAGTAAGTGCTGTAAACTCCTGGCTCCCACATTCCTACAGCATTCCCTGTATACTATGGGGAGTTCAGCTTTCTCTCCAAGAAGATTCACCACTGTCTGTAATGGTTCACACCAGAATAGACCTCCCCAGAGGGAAAATGGTTCATGTTAAAAAGGAAACAGTCAGCAAGGTGAACTGGAGAGCCCAGTAGGATTTTTTTGGTTGTTGTTCAGATAAACAGGGAAAGCCGAGATTCTGAATCTGTCTGAATCTTATTTCTGTATGTAGCAAAGTTGTCTCTTCAGCAGCAGTCTAGAAGGTTTTGGTGTTACCATGCAAAGGTTTAGTGTAGACATGTAATGATATGCTGATAAACTACCCAAAATGTTTAAAGAATGAGGTTTTTTGAAACAAGCGTTTTCACTAAAGAATTTGAATACTAGCAAGTTTTTAGGCTTTTTCAGATTTATACACCAAAATTGGTCTGCTGCCAGATTGTTAATAGAGCTGAAAATAACAGGTTGGTGTTTGAAATATGCATAAAGCAGGAGGTGATTTATATTAAAATTAGATGTGTTGCTTCAAAAATTTGAGACTTGCTACTTCAAAATTATATGGTTTTCAGTAAAGGGGCCTGGTTTGATATGTGTGTTTTCTTCTCTGGTTGCAGAGCCTGTAGTTCTTCCAGCAGTTATGCCAGGAGATTCCTTTGCTATTCCGTTACATCTCACATCCTGGCGTTTACAAGCCAGGCCCAAAGGAATGGGAGTCTTCTTCTGTAAGGCTCCGATTCACTGGACTAACGTCCAGAAAGCAGCAGAGGTATGCAGCAGCAAGAGGGAGTGTCATTCCATGGAGTCGGAAAACAGCCGGTTTTTCAGGTAATTAAAGCCTGGTTCTTTTTCTGGAAGCTCTGATAAATGAAATCCTGTGAAAGTAACAGGAAAGGAAATGCTTAGAGATGAAAGTTGCTGCTGCAGTTTAGTGGGATGTTTTTTTGGGTCTGTTGAATGGTGAGAAAGCAATGAAGTGTAGCTGCTCTATTTCTGCAGGGCTCCTTGAAGCCCCTCTGACAGTGCCTGTTAAACCTCTGAGAATACAAAGCACACTACAAATATTTATTGTAAAAAAAAAAAGAAAGTTGGAAAATAGAATGTGAACTTACATTAAATTAACTACTCTGTCTCACTGAGGATAATGGTGGTTTGCCAAAAGTGTTCACAAGTACTCATTCACAAATGCTCATTCACTCTTCAATGTCCTCTGCTTGGTTTGAGGCCAAAAATGTCTCTGCATAGTGAGGACTTAATGGAATTTTGTAGTTTTTTGATATGGTTGATTCAGGGGTGCTCTGAATTTAGGTAATACGAGGATAGGGAGTGTGGAAGTTGTGTCAGGAAATTACCTTTGCACACCAAATAGTTACTGCTGTGTGTCAGTTCCATAGTTCATTTCCTAATATGCTGCTTTTGAATGTATCACAGGGAGGAAAATTAACAAATAATTTAAAATGAAGGTTTACCAACTCAATTCTTTACCTTAGCTAATGAAAAACTGAAGTGTCAAGTGGTCAGAGCAAGGATATATCTACTGGGAAGAAGGACACATTCAGCATTTATGTTTAAGAACATGATTATAGTTTAATAGTTAAAATCTCTATTTAGTAGTAGTAGTTGAGACCATGCTTTTACAAGTTTGTGAAAGTTAGTTTTAAAATTGATAATCTCTAATAGCCATTTTCTGTTAGGTCTCTGAATAGACCAGTTCTTGGGGAACTAAATTAAGTCTTTGATTAAAATCAGAAAACTCCTGTTGTCTTAATATCAGACATAAATACAAAATATCTTCTAATAAGCTGCAAAGTGATTATGGGGAGAGCAACTCTAAACGCTGTTTTTCTTAATCGATCCTGAAGTTAGAGGACATTTTAGGACTTAGAACAATACAGAAAGACAGGGTTCAATTGTTCTGTCAAATGCATTGACTTCTCACATGTGTCGGCGTTCCCAGGTTTTGTGTAGCTATAAAGAAGGAAAATTACCCGGATTACATGCCTTCCAGCATATTCTCTGACAGTGCTAAGCAGATTTTCAGGCAGCCTGGGCATACCATTTATCTCCTGCCAACGGTGGTAATCTGCAACCTGCTGCCTTGTGAGCTGGAGTTCTATGTGAAGGGTTTGCCCATCA
This sequence comes from Pardalotus punctatus, assembly GCA_013400915.1. Taxonomy (NCBI): domain Eukaryota; kingdom Metazoa; phylum Chordata; class Aves; order Passeriformes; family Pardalotidae; genus Pardalotus; species Pardalotus punctatus. Next base: position 153,851 of record VZTX01009147.1, on the reverse strand, counting down.
GTGGGACACTGAAGCCTGGCAAAGAGGCCGCCTTGCACACGGCTGACACAGCCCAGAACATCGAGCTTGGTAAGGCTTCTGCTCAGCTACCATTTGCTGATCCACTCTGTACCTCCAGGGAGCTTGTTTCTGCAAGGAACTATGGCATGGAAAAATGGGAAAAGAGAAAGCATTTATATGATGATTTTGTTGGGTTGCAGGGCTTCTTATTTTTAATAATGAAGTGAACACAATGGAAAAAAACCACCCTGATATTGCCATCATTCCTGCTAGTCCGTCAGCTGTCACTTAGGATGTTCCTTGTTCAGCTCTCGTTTTCCTGAGAGTGGAAAATTGAGAGAATAGTGGTAAAGAGGGGAATAAATAAAATAAGTCCCTAATGTTTTGGGTGGTTTTGCTCTTTTCTTTCTGACAGAAGTAATTGGTGTTGAAAATATGTATGGAATTATTCAACACTGGCTGGACCTGTGATGCCTAAAGCAATAATTCGCCCTAATCAGGGTCCCTTACAGAACTTGTTCTGCTATTTGTGACTTAAATTGAGGCATTTCTTCATGAGGTCAGAGTTTACTACACTGGCCAGATTTAAAAGTTAATCAGGGTGAGCTCTATGAAATATTCAGGAAGATCAAGTTATATGCAACACCAACTTCAGTGCTTATCAAAAACTCGTGATTGTGTGGGTAATGTTTTATTTTGCTCTGCTTCATTTTGTTTCCTAGGGGTACTGCTAGAAAACTTCCCAATCTGCAAAGAGCTGTTGATTCCTCCTGGGACACAAAACTACATGGTCCGGATGCGATTGTATGATGTCAATAAACGGCTGCTAAATCTGACCATAAGGATTGTGTGTCGTGCTGAAGGCTCTCTGAAAATACTAATTTCAGCTCCATATTGGTTAATCAACAAAACAGGCAAGTTTTGTTGTAATCATGAAGTGATTTCCTGAATAATAATAAGGATTTCCTGTAGTATTTTGATTTGCTTTCTAGCCAAATGAAGCTTTTAAACACTGCTTAAGAGGAATAAAGGTTGCAGGAATTTATATTTTTAATAGTGCTGGCAGCTACTGTTTGATGCATGTTACAGCAGATAACTTAGACATCTGAGCTGCTCTATTACAGATTTTCAAACATGAGCTATTGTACCTCTAAATAAATCAATATAGATCAGATCACTGTTAAAATTTGTTATTTTCAAAGACTGAAATGCCTTGAGAAAACAACAGGTCAGAATTGCAGTGAGTCTGTGTGAACTTCCACTGGCACTCTCAGGTCTGCATGGACTGGTTCATGACCTGCAACTGTGAACAACTGCTTTAAGCAGGTTAGGTGAAGAACTAGCAGGAGTGTTCATGCACAATAACAGCTAATACCACAACCAAAATATTTTAGGTTGTTCCTTATTTAAAATTTTTACAATTCTCATTTTAATTTGTGCAAAGGTGACATGTAGTTTTAACACTCTTCTTTCTGTGTTTACTTGAAGGATTGCCACTTATCTTCAGACAAGATAATGCAAAAACAGATGCTGCTGGTCAGTTTGAAGAGCATGAGCTTGCTAGAAGCCTCAGCCCACTGCTGTTCTGTTATGCTGATAAAGAACAGCCAAACTTGTAAGTAAGAAGGGCAATCAGGAGCAACTTTACAAAGATGAAAGTCTTAAGATGACCTGTTACAAGTATTAAAAACCTTAATAATTTATTGAGCATATTGGATTTTTAGACATTTCCTACTGAAAGCTCCTTTGTGGGCTAATTCTGCTGTGTCTGACTTTATTCTAAATTGTAATTTTTGTTTCTTTCAAAAATAAAAGACACACAAATGCTGTTGTGATTAATCAGTCTGAAAATTGCCAAGCTTTTTACAGGACATGGCCATTGACTCCTGACCAATGTGTTGAAAGGGCTTATGGCAGAAATGCAGAATGAATCACTCAATAAGGGATTTATCATGGTTTCAAATGCTTTTATATCCAGACACAGATGTTCTTTTTCTATCTGGGCATCTGTTTGATTACCAGCATCATGTTGTTACCTGATCCTTCATTTAAATGAGTAAATCATCATGTTTTCTTCTTACCCTTAGTTGCACAATGCGGGTTGGAAAAGGAATCCATCCTGAAGGTATGCCTGGCTGGTGCCAGGGTTTCTCTCTAGATGGTGGGAGTGGTGTCAGAGCCCTTAAGGTGATACAGCACGGAAACCGGCCAGGACTCATCTATAACATCGGTAGGTGGTGATGGGAACATTGGAACATCCCGTGGGGATACAATGTCGGTGACACCAGAAACAGAACAATTGCAGCAGAGAAACTTATCTTCTTAAAGGCTTTTGAGGGTCCAGAAAAAATCATTAAACAAAAGATAGTATTCTAAGTATTTCTATATTTTTGTTTTGAATTTTATTAGCTTAAAAATTAGTTTTCAGTTATTTTTAAATTTACATTTCATCATTGAGTGTTAATAACTGCATTGTCAAACTGTTCTGTCTGCTTCTGTCTTTAATTCTCCCTGTATGTTAATTCCAAGTACATTTTAAATCCCATGGTGTTTCTCTGATTACTTTGAGTGTCTGTGTACTGTAACTGTTCAGCCATGTTGTGCTTCTGTGGGTTTTGTTTGGTGGTGTCTGCATAGGCTGATGTGCAGGAGTGCAGCTTCTGGATTCCTTGTGCTCCTGGTGTGCATAAAGTACAAGCAGGTTTTAGTTTTGAATTAAATGAGAGTCTGGAAGTTACTCCACAGTGATTTTCAAGGAATTTTTCATATGTTTGAAAGTGAAATAATTACTTGCATTGATGCACTTGTGATTGGGAATTGTTTTGGGATTTTTTATCTTCAGTATCTAAGTTGGACTTGAGAAATAGAGGGTAAGAGACTTGAGAAAAAGATAATGTAAAGTTACATTTACTATTTAAAATAATGTTCCAAAGCAAGGCAGTGGTATGGCACAAAGAATGCATCTCGGGAACCTAAGAAAGAATTTGTGTTCTCTGAAATATATTGTGTCAGCTACCTTTTTCTTTTGTGAATAATAGCTTTATTTTCACCTTGTTTTTATTACTAGGTATTGATGTTAAAAAAGGCAGAGGCCGTTACATTGACACCTGCATGGTCACCTTTGCTCCTCGGTACCTGTTAGACAACAAATCAAGCTACAAACTGGCCTTTGTTCAGCGGGAATTCGCCAGGGGTCGGGTAAGAAGCTTCCTGCTGGTGACCCTTTGGTACAATAGTCACAGCATCTGCTCACCAAACGGAGCAAATATTGTTCTCAAAAATGCTGTTGGCTGGTTATGAGGATCTTCCTCATTATTCCAATAGCAGCATCCACCTGGCAGGGGAATGGCTGTGTTTGCATTTGAGAGGTGCATAGGTTAACAGTGGATTTTTCAGTGGTGGGATTATTTACCGATTTCTGTTCCTAGGGAACATCCAATCCTGACGGCTACATCTCCACCCTCCCTGGTTCCAGTGTCGTGTTCCACTGGCCACGGAATGATTATGATCAGCTGCTGTGTGTGAGGCTGATGGATGTCCCAAACTGCGTTTGGTCTGGGGGCTTTGAGGTCAACAAGAACAGCTCGTTCCACATTAATATGAGGTAGCTGTGACCTATAAATCTTCTGCAGCTGCTGTGTTTTGATAGAAGCAGCTGTTTAACACTGCAGATAATGCCGATCAGAAGTTTACCTGTCTTGTACTGTGTTTTTGTTCAGGGACACCCTGGGAAAATGTTACTTCTTAAGAGTGGAAATTACCCTTCAAGGAGCCACGTACCGCATTGCGTTCAGTGACACCGACCAGCTACCGCCGCCTTTCCGCATTGACAATTTTTCCAAGGTAAAAGAACCAAAACCCATATTTTGAACTTTACTTATTTTAGTAAAGAAAGCAGTTATTCTGTATTTGTTAGAAGTGGGAGCTGACTAACTTGTGTAATGAAATAAAATGAAAAACTCTGTGTATTTGTAATAATTTTAATTTTCTGAAGTTCTAGTAAAAATTGATACTACACAGCTACTTCATATTTTTCAAATAATAATGATAACATTTTGGCTTTCATGAGTGCTTTAAAAGTCATAAAAGGAAGAGAAGTATCACCAATGACAGTGATGGTTTCTAATCTGTTCAAGTCTTGTAATTTAGATTAGTGGGGTTTGAGATGCTGCCATGGGACTGAAGCCATTTTGACACACAGATAACGGATAAGAGCAAAGCTGATGTTTCTCATTGCTTTAAGACTCTCTTTAATTGAGACCTGAACAGAAGAATACGCATATGAAATTATTGGGGGGTGAAAAAACAAGCGATCTGAGCATGTTTCAGTGGTCAACTCCTGGCAAATGAGCAAATGATAGCAAAAAGTCTGTCTGATGAACAAATCCTGGATGAACAGACTCCTCCTTCCTGGCTCTCACAGGTCCCAGTTGTGTTTAAGCAGCACGGGGTGGTGGAGCCCAGGCTGTCCACCGAGGTGAAGCCCATGAGCTCTCTGGATTACGCGTGGGATGAGCCAGTCCTGCCTCCCTTCATCACGCTGACAGTGAAAGGAGCAGGCTCCTCAGAAGTTGTCAGCTGCATGAATGATTTCCAGGACAGCAAACAGCTTTACTATGAAAACTTCATCTATATTGCTGCTGCATATACTTTCTCAGGGTAATTACTTGTATATTAGATAGAAATATTTTTAACGTTCACATTAAGCTTTAATTAATTAACATTAAATTAATTTTCTTTTAATGGTTGTCATTCAGAAGTTTTTCACATGGAACTAAACTTCTGTCTACCTTGTAGCTAGCAGAAGAAATGCCAAATTCAAAAGTTGTCTGGCAGTGAATGATTTATGTATTTTACTTCATTTGGACCTTTGCTTTAGACATGCAGCTTGACGCTGTCTGTTGTGAGAAGGATTTAGCCTCTGGTGTCTGCTGTGACTTCACTATGTGGTCTCAGAAGAGTCAGGATGTTTGGGGTCCTCTCTTGCGGGGCCTAATTTCTTTTGGTATATAAAGGACACTTTAGCACAGGTCACACCTATTTACAACATGCCTGTGAGGTTTAAACTTGCACTAGTTTATATGCTACTGAAATCAGCTCTGGGAGATTGATAGAGGGCTTTGCTACTTTTCTCAATATAAGGTAGAAAATTGTCTTTGCAATTCATCTGTTTTGCCTGTGAAGTTCCTAGTTCCAGTGAGAAATCAAAGGCCCTTTTAAGAATGTACTCCAATTGACAGCTTGCCCTGGTAATTCCTAACACGAGGATATATAAATATGAATATTATATGTATATTTATATATAATATAAATGTTAGTCTGACAGGCTGTATTGGAAGTGTAAACTTCCAATTTGAATTTTGGTACAGATCTAATTCATGCTACAAAAGAAGCTGCTGCTCTGAACAAACATGATGCTGTTTTCTTGGTGTTCCAGGTTACAGGAGGCCAGTGTAAGACCAGTTACTTCAAATAAGGATGCTGCAAATGCAGAGCTTGTCCTTGATGTTTCTCCAAAGACTCAACGAGTTTTGCTAAAAAAGAAGGTACCAGGATATGTTTGTTTGGTTTTTGTTTTTTTTTTTTTTTATAATACTGTTGCTATGTGCTGAAGTAAAATCAAATGCTTGAGAGTAGGAGAAGATAAAAAAAAAGTTATATGTTTTAAAGGGTAGAAAGAGACTCCAAAGTGATGGGTTATTTTGAATTGTGGTGGTGCTTCTTTATAAGACTTTTATAGGGGTAAAAGTGACAGAAAACTGAATTGGAATAAAGTAATAAGGAAGGTCGTGAATACCTCCAAGACAGCAGAATGTGGTAGTTGTGTGTTGGATATTCTCATGAAGTTACAAGGTAGGACATGCTTCTTTTTTGGGAGCATTGTAAGCCAACTCATCTATTTCTGGCACTCTTAAGAAACAGAAACTGTTTAAATATTGCTGAGATTAAAAAACATCTTGTAAGTGCAGGTCTGCATCTAGCTGCTGTTGTGTATTCATTGAATTATCAATCAGAAGTCTTTATCCAAACTAGTTCCTAATACTAATTCAGGGCTCTGAAGTTAAATATATAAAAGTCATTCCAAGAATTATAATTCAAAGCCTCTGACAGCTAAACAGAACAAAAATATTTGCTCTTTACTCTATTTAAATGTTGAATTTTTCTGCAACAGGAGCCAGGAAAGCGATCACAGCTCTGGAGGATGACAGACACGGGAATGCTTTGCCATGAAGGTTCTTCAGTTCCTCATAACCCCCACAAACCTTCTCGCTCTGAGGACTCCAGTATGATCTTAGATATCGCAGGCCTGGCAGCTGTCACAGATAACAGGTACTGAAATACAGTTCCTCAGGAACTTGGTGGGGGTTCTAACCATGTCTTTGAAAACATTCCTAAAATTATATTCTCTGAATTCGGAAAGACATTGTTCTGAAGGCATGTGAAAGAGCTGTATTTTATCTGGTTTTATAAACAGCCCCTATGATCACCTGTGTGACTTGGAAATACGTGTTTACAGCAGCATGGCTGATGCGTTTTCAGCAGATGACTGTTGAAGGAGCACTTCAGAAGAGAGATTAGGAAAATGAACTAGAGCAAAATAAATCTTCAGCATTAACACAGGTGCAGAATAAAAGTGCACAGGTGCAGAATAAAAGTGCACAGGTGCATCCTCTGAGCCCTGGGGCTTCCCCTGCAGGTATGAGCCCCTGATGCTGAGAAAGCCGGATCGGCGGCGCAGCACGACCCAGACCTGGAGCTTCCGGGATGGGAAGCTGACCTGTGGTATCCATGGACTTGTTGTCCAGGTCAGTACTGATGATGTGTTGAATTGGTTTTGTTTGATGCTGATGTAGATAAGAGTCATTTGGGCTAGTATTGAAGTGAACTAAAACCTTTGAGGCAAGTTCAGAATACAGAGCAAAGCCAACTTGTACGAACTACTTATGTTTTAAGTTTATATTTGAGTGTTCTTATTAATTTCAAATAGTTAAAGATCTTGCACTATTAATTAGAAATTAGGAAAGTATTTTAGTATTGATCATTTTGTGGTCAAGTTGCTGCAGCTTAGTAAGTTACTACTTGAAGCAGCCAAAAAAACTATGTGTTTCTGTCTTTAGGTGTTTACTCCTTAAGGATTTACATTCTCATCTGCAGGTACAGGGCTTGTCTTTTAAAAAGCTTTATATAATTTCAGAAAACTTTTCAGGAAGGACTTTCCAATGTCCCTTGATTATGTGATAGCTTCAGTTTTAAATGTGCAGTGGAAATACTTAATTCCCACTTAACCATGGATTACCTACCTAATTATCAATTACTTAATCATCGATCTTGGCTGTTTCTTTTTTGGCTGCCAAACTGATTAAACATGAGTTACCAGAAACTTTAGTAATATCAAGTAAAATGATGCAGGACTGCTCTTCTCTTGGTTCTGAAGACTGAGGAGAGGAAAGTAAAATACAATTTTAAATTAGTATATGCATATAGTTATCTGAAGTATTTACCTATCACTAAATTACTTAATTTTTTTTCTTACTTTTTTTCTTTTTCCAGGCAAAGGGAGGAATACAGGGTCTTCATGATGGAGCTGAAGTTGTTCTAGGTCCTGATACCTCACTTGAACTTTTGGGGCCAGTTCCACCTGAACAGCAGTTCACAAACCAAAAGATGAGGCCCGGCTCAGGAGTACTGGCTGTGAGAGTCATCCCGGATGGGCCAACTAGAGTTCTGCAGGTGACAGTCCTTCCCTAATTAAAATCTAGTTCCATTATTTGCTTATACTGGAAATACTCTTTTTCTGTATTAAATCTTTTTGAAAAATTGCCTTTATAATGATAAGGGAATAACCAGAAATAGTTACTACAAAAGTTTTCCTTGTCCTTTTTTAAAAAAAAAAGATAATTTTCTATGGTGGGACAATGTAGCTGTTTTACATAGGAAAGTGATCATTGTAGTAATTTATTTGGTTTCAGATAACTGATTTTAACCAGCGTAGAAATGATCGTTCATTCAGTGAAGAAGAACTTCCAGTTACGGAACAAGATCTGCGCAAGTTCAAAAATCCAGATACAGAGCAAGAATTAGAAGTAAGATACAACAACTAGTACTTGTCTTTTTTAATTTCATTTTCCTTTCTAGATTTTGGGAGGGGGATGTTGATCGGTAACTTCTGATGATGACCTTGTGTTATGAACTTGTAGATTTTCCTGCTACAACTTCTCATTCTTAGAATTTGGATTAATATGCCTTAACCCTCTTGATTCTAAGTCTAATTGTCAATGAGCTGTTCAGTGTCTCTGGAGATGATCCTAAAAAGTAACTTCTTTGCAGAAATATGTATTTAATATCACAGGTTTTTTCAGTGTTGGTTTGCTAGTGTTGTGGTTTTTTCCCTTCTTTTCCCAGGTGCTTGTGAAGCTGGAAGGTGGAATAGGATTGTCTTTGGTCAACAAAGTCCCTGAAGAGCTTGTGTTTGCAAGCCTCACCAGAATTAATGTCCACTACACTCAGCTCTCGACCAGTCAGGTGCTAGAGCTCAGTGTGCATGACATACAGGTATTTGCCATTTTGAAACAAATTCATTTATCCATGGGTCTTCATCAGTTTTTTGAGTTATAATAAGTTTGAAAAGTGTTTAGAGCTGTGATAGAGATTTTAATTCCTAAATATCACTGGAGTTTCAACTCTGTTTTCTGTCCCCTGTGTAGGTGGACAATCAGCTTATTGGCACCACACGGCCTTTTATGCTCTTTCTGACACCCAAGATGAGTGAGAATGAGCCCCTGGACCCTGGCCCTGCTGTGCAAGTCAATGCCATGAAATTTCCCAGTAAAAATGCACTGACTGATATCTACAAGGTAAACCAGAACGTTTTGTTTGTGGCACCATAGGTATTACTTTGCTTAAATAACCTTTCCTGTTCTTAATTTTTACTTGTAATCTGAATTCAGTGGTTTGTGAAATATACTTTGTTGAATCAGTTCTGAAGCTTAAAGGACACAGTGTCCACTTTCTCATGTTTAAAGCTGCAGTACAGTGATGAACAGGGTAATAAATATGTTTAAAAATGTAACAAATCAGTCCAGACGCCTGTCTGTCCATGTCTGTGACCTTACTTTTCAAGGCACTTATTCTCTCCTGAGAACAGTAGCATTGTGAACCAGAATATCTGTGTTTGGCTCTTCAGGAGTTGAGTTGTAAATTCTCTCTGGAAAGCTTTTATTTTGCAGTGTAAACCCTGTTCTGTGCACTGCAGCTGTTTGGAAATGTTGGTTGGAAATTTATCCACTAACAGTAGTATGTATTGTGAGGGCAAAACTGAGTTGGTTGTCAAGACTTACTTTCTCACTTGGAGTCTTCATGCATCCATTTTGACTCTGTTTTGACAAACCGCTGATTTCAGTGTTAGAAGTGCAGCTAGGAGTTTGAAGTGTTAGGATTAGGTAATAAAGCACAACACCTTCCAGAAAACTGAAATAATCATTACTAGTTGTAGATAACCTGAAGTGAAGGAAGCTACCAAAGACATTTTGAAGGTGGGAGTCTTGCTACAAATCCATTAAAGTGAAAATATTCCATTGAAGTAGAGAACATTGTCCTTTTTAATAGCTTACATGGATTATATTTCTGGTGTTAATACTGTAAACTGAGACTTGTTTATCTCTGTAGCATCTGATGATCACTGCCCGAAAGTTCACAGTTCAAATTGAGGAGAAACTACTTCTGAAGCTATTGAGTTTCTTTGGCTACGACCAGTCAGAATCAGGTGTGGTATAAAATTGCACAGCCCAGTTTTACAGTGTACAGAAGTATTATGATCTTTGCATATATTTGCAAAATAAGTAGAAAACACCAGCACACTCCTGGCTGTTTGGGATGTGCCACTCTTGAGCAGAGCTGGAAATGCCTTCGTGGCCCCTTGTGAAGCTGTTTGTGGATGTTGTGCCTGTTGCAGAGCTCAGGTGATGGCCCAGGAACATGCTGTCTCTGGAAGGAGTTCATTATTCATTTTCAGTTCCTGTATCTGGATTCATTTGAATTGGGATAAAAGAAATTGTGTTATTAATTTAGCAAGCCACTTTGTTTAGTGATTTGTTTAGTTTGTTTATTTAACCCAGGGCTAGAAGTGGGATCTGTGTTAATTTGTTCCTTGGGCAGTTTCTCTTGCTTCAGTGCAGGAAAATTTTGTCTGTGTGACCTTTGTTGTGGCATCCAGACCCCTGGCTTTAATTGTAATGTGAGTTTTCTTTCATTCAGTGATGCAAGACAGACCTTTTCAATCTTCTGATCTCATAGATGCTGTTCTAATCCTCCTATTTTAGTGTTTATCTGTGCTTTGGAAACTTTCTGAAATGTTTGTTTTGGAGTGGCAATTGAAAATATCACTTCTATTATGCAGTAGCCTGTGTACTGTTACATAATAACTGTCACAAGAAAAGAACTGTTTCTGGCATTATTCCAAATGGGGCCAAGCCTACCAATGATGCTCCAGAGTTCTGTCTTGCTAATCCACAGTATCCTCTGAATTGTCTCTGGAAAAATAACAGTATTTCATTTCACGGAAGACTTGCAAACTTGGATCTCTAGTGATGAGGAAGAAGTAAAAATTTTGAGTTTTGCCCTTAGTCTTTTAACTAATCTGCCCTTTGTTCTGGTTTACCCTGTTGCTTTTGCTGTTTTTTTGTTTCGTTACTTACTGTACATTTATCCACTGATGCTGATAATGTTATCCAAGACTCAGACAAAAATAATTTTCTCATTTACAGTCATGTTTAATTGTTCATAAGTCTGAGTTCATGTTTCATTTTTCCCCTGCCTCCTCACACCAACCAGGTGCTCTTACAAGCAACATGAGCTTGTTAATATTGACTCTCTCTCTATGTTAAATTGTTTTATTGAATGTCATCCATGTAGGCATTTTGTCCATTGTACAGTGATAATTGAAAACTTGCTTTGTACATTATATTCCTAGTTGAGTGTGTAAGGAATTACAGAGAAAGCAGAGAGAGGAAAACAGTAAGAGCATGGCTGCACAGTAGGAAACATTGCATGGTTATGTGTTATCTCCTTGTTTCTGTGTGTTGATAAAGATAAATTAGAAGTGAGGTTAAAAGCTCAAATAACAGGTTTTAGAGATGCAGAGAATCTGACAAAAATTCTTGAGCTTTGGAGGTCAACTTTGTGTCACAAGGCATGAGTAATTTTGCTGGCTACACCAGCAGTCACACATACTTTTTATTTGTACAGAGAATTGTTAACTCCTAACAGAGTGTGCATTCCTAACCCCGTATTTATTTATCTTTAATTGGTTCTGATTCCTGTGTTTTGTCTGGATACAGAGGTTGAAAAGTATGATGAAAACCTCCATGAGAAGGTTGCTGAACAAGGCGGGGGACAGAAACGATACTACTTTGAAAATCTGAAAATCAGCGTGCCTCAAATCAAGTTGAGTGTCTTCACTTCCAACAAGCTCCCTTTGGATCTCAAGGTACACCAATGCATTCCCAGAGTGGGCTTCAAGTACAGGAGGGGAAAAGGGAATAGAAGCTTGAGCTCAATACCATTTAATCTTTCCATTTAATCTTGCATTATCTAAGTTACAAATAATAGAAGTTCCAGCAACTTCTGATGTTTAATTTGCTTACTTTCCAGTCTGTTCTGTAATAGTCCTTAGTTTTTGTAATTTCAGTTGCAGCACAGCCAGCTGGGCCTAATGACTCACTGCTTTACAAAGGGTCTTAGTTACAATAATAGAAGTGTAAAGATCTTGAAGAGAATTTAATAAAATAATAAGTTATTCAATTTAGTAAAATATGGAACAGCTCTGAGTGTTTTCATACAGAAATGTTGTTTCATTGGAATTTGAGAATTTGCATGAGCACTGTTTAATATGGTCCAAAATTAAAGGTAATTGAGATTGAGTATGAACTTTAAACAGATGGGAAATCTGGTCTTCTTCATATGGTAATAAAACTGGCACAGTTGATAAGTGAACCAGGGATTCCAGAATATAGCAAAAACATAATCTCATCCAGTGTTCCCAAACTGTGTGTGAGGACCTTCTTGGACATAATAAAGTGGCAACAGCTCAGTTCCTCCCCAGGAACTGAGGAGGAGGGGACAGCTTTTTGTCTCCCATCTTAATATTAAAGTGAGAAATATTTCTGTTCCTTTGAGCTAATATAACTACTTTCATCCAAGATGGGAGAGTTGAAACAAAACTCACCCAACAAACCACAAAAACCTGTCCTCTCCTCCTCAGTTCCTGGGGAGGAACTGAGCTGCTATCTTTTAAAAAACTCAAAACTGAGACACCAACTGGGCTTTTTTGTCCTTGATATTAAGGACATCAGGATGTGCAAGCTTTTAAAGAAGTTATGTGGAATGAATGTCCATCATGGAGTCTTACCAAGATGATCTAGAGGAATACAGCCCTGCATTCTTGTATTGCATTTGCCAAATCCTTGTGCAGAGGACAGATTAATAGCTGGCTGGCATATTCCTTAGCTGTGACATTCCTAACTATGACATTCCTTAGCTGTGATATTCCTTACTACTCAATACTGGGAGCAGTGTCCTGATAGCTTCAACATGAAACCCTCGTAATTCCATTAGCTGCAATGCAGAGGGAGGAAGCAGAGTTCATGGTGAGTGCCTTTAAGACCCCAGCACTGCGCACTGTTCTGTTTGGATTTCCTGCCACCCTTGGTATAGGATTGCACATGGATCCATCTTGGCAGCTGCCAGCAGTGTTCCCAAGAGAAAACTTGCTGTATACATTTTTCCCCTTAATGTTAATAGTCCCTGCATATTCTGTATATTGACTTTCACAGAAAGAGTTCCATTCAGTTCTGTAGCACAGGAGAGTTCAGGGTAGGAGGGAGAGAATAATCACAGTAGAGCCTTTGTGGAAGTTTTTCTAACTGCCTCTAATGTTTCTGGCTTGGACGTGGCTGTCTGGTAATTTGGTGTAGACAGATTATTTTTATTAGGTACCAGTATTAACAAAGTTGCCTTATATAATATCTGATGGTTAAACAGGAAATTACTTCCTATCCAAGTGAATAATGAAGACTACTCTGGTTGGTCATCCATTTACTGAAAAAATAAATAGCACTTTTCTTAGTTGCAAACTTAACTCAGATCTGTAACTTGCCTTAATTGCCTGCAGATGGCACAAAAACTCGTGTTCCTTATACCAGGCAGCTTTGATGATTAATGTGTAAAGATATAACATCAGTGTGAGGCTTCTTGCCTTCTTCAGAGTGTCTGATGTTGGTGACTGTGCAGATGCCATTATCAAGACCTGAAGAAGAAGGGGACTCCTTCTGTCTTAAAAAATCAGTTTTCTTGTAATTTTTTTTTCCAAAATTACTTTATTTATGTGTGTGTGTATTTAGATGTATAGCTTGTCCACTCTAAATGTGGGGTTTTATGTATAAATTGTACGAGGTACAGATGGCCTATGAGCTAATTACAGTCTTATGAAACAACATTAGCTACGGTCCAATGAACCAACATTTTTGGATGAAAACACTCAGAGTTGTCCTATATTTCTGCTAAGTTGAATAACTTCTTATTTTATTACAGTTATTCTCTTCAAGATCTTTACACTTCTATTATTGTAACTAAGACCCTTTGTAAAGCAGTGAGTTTTTTCTTCCTTGAAAAATAATGGAAAAAGCTAGTTTAAAGAATTTCTGTATACCACATAATGTTAAGAAATGAGCCTCGGGCTTACAGGAAATTATGTATGTTATTCCAACTCATCCTGACACTTAATCCCTTCACAGAAGTTCAGCAGAGTGGAAAATAGCCAGTTTTGTCAAGGAAATTCATTTAGGGTTGGTTTAATTGAAGACTAGAACAATATAGCAAAGTTACATATGGAATCTTGGACACATTTTGGTTTGAAGTATTCCTATAAGTGTGGGAAGCAGATTGTATTGGGAAGCTCAGTGCCTTTCGAGTTATTGAAGAAATGTAGTGCTAAGAAGTAATCAGTGCTTACAATTAAAAGGTTTGTGGGTCATTGCTCTTTGTATCAAAGGGTCCACACTACAGTGGTAGAGAACTCCAGCAGCTTCAGAGAATTTTGGTTTGTTGCATATTTAAAGGTAAATTCACATGGGTGCTGTGAATGAGAAGCAGAGAGAAGAATTACAATAGCAGTATCTTTTATTTACCTAGGCATTGAAAAGCACACTGGGATTCCCTCTGATCCGATTTGAAGATGCTGTGATTAATCTGGATCCTTTCACTAGGGTCCATCCATATGAAACTCAGGAGTTCATCATTAATGACATTCTGAAACACTTCCAGGAGGTCAGTGTGTTGGAGATTATGTTGTGGCAAAGGTTGAACTTCTCTTGGCTGAGGACTTCTCCACCAGGGATGTTGGAACTCCTCCCTGACTATTAAGTGTTAGTGCTGTGTTACTTCTTTGGTATATGGAGAAGTAGTATCCCAGAAGAATTCTAAGAATACACTGCATTTGAATATGAAACTATTGTTAATTTTACTGGTATTTGTGTGTTGGTTTCTCCAATAAACCTACCTGGGCTGGTATAACCTTCTGTTGTGGGTGGAATGCTTTTTTCTTTTCATCGATCTTGCAGGTGTTAATGTGATCCACAAGAAATACTTTGTTCTTCCTCTTGATTTTACAGGAGCTGCTGAGTCAGGCAGCAAGGATTCTAGGTTCTGTGGATTTCCTTGGCAACCCTATGGGTCTATTGAATGACGTTTCAGAAGGTTTTACTGGACTTATAAAGTACGGCAATGTGGGTGGTCTCATCCGAAATGTCACTCATGGAGTCTCAAACTCTGCTGCAAAGGTAATAATGATGATACTAAAGTTTGCTACAACAATAAGCAAAAAATAGGCAAGAAGTCAAATAGAACTATTGACCATGTTTGAATTACTTTATGTCCTGTTTGTTTTGTAAAAATGGTGTTCGAATATTTTGTTTTAATTAAGTGCTTTTTATACATCCCAGAGATGCCAGAAACAGGAGTCAGTGGAGCACTCAAAGCCCTGTTATTGCTGTACAGATACTTGCAGGTTGAATCAACAGTTAACCAAAACGAGAAATAATTTGCTCCTATGTGCAAATGAACAAAGCTGTGTTATATTATATGTGTATAACTTACATAGAGAGAGAGAGCACTAGAGAAAGGTGGAGTATTTAAGGGGTTATTTAGTATAATAGGAGTTGTTAGATGTTAATTTTTGAGAAGTGATTAAGCTGATGTGAATAGCAATTATTACACTGACACTTGAGGTTTAGGGGCTTTTGTGCCACATAGCAACAAACTAAGGAATTTCTAGATTGCTTTGTATTTATCTGTAGTTCAATTCCAAAGTCTCTGCATGGTGAACATTCTTCTGTTGTTCCTGATAATGACTGAGAGAATTCAATTATATCAGTGAAATTAACTGTATTTAGTGCCTGAGAGAGGGATGATGTGAGGCAGGAGTCTGGCATAGGAAGCAGTTTGGATTATGGTCGATACTGTACTTGATAGTGAGCAAACATATGTTCTTGAAGTGTTTTATTACATACATGGTGTGTCAGCATCAACCCCTTCCTGGGGACAACTGGAGTAATGCTTTTTTGACACAAGGATGTGTTGGTTAAGTTTGGTTTTGTGAAAATTCTCTACTTTCTATTATTTTCATTTCCCAAACTGGTAACTTTCTATGTGTGTATTGACATGGTTCATCCTTTAACAACCTTTCCCACTTACTTATATACAAGGAAATATGCTTTTTACCCTCCTTAGTGGAAAAAGGTAGTTCAGAAGATGTGAAATGCAGTGTCTGTATAATTACAGAGAGCTTGAGACTGATATTATCAAACCTAGTCCATCACCAAGTGCCGAACTGCGTCTGACCCAGAGAGGAAGGATGACGTGCACATTCTCTGTCATAATTACCTTGTTTGCAGCATTAGCCTATTTTGGATACTTTCAAGAAAGTCAAGCAATGTACCGTGTGGATATTCCTGTCTTAATCCCCAAGTAGGTGGTTCTGTAGTTCTTAGCACTGCAAATACAAGCTGATCCAGGCAGTCTCGTAGAAGACCTGCTGAGCTCTGGAAGGCAGCTGTATCTGTGTGCAAATGAGTACTTTTGTCCATGCTTTCTCCTTGCGGTTGTAGTCTCTGGTGACCCATCCATTCCACCCAATAGAGTATGTTTCTTTAGAGTTTCCTTTCCATAAAGTGTTGTTTCCTCATCACAGTCACATCTGCAGCAACAGTCTCATAAATCTTCCTTTAAAAGGCACGAGCCTTCCTCTGTTTCCCACAAGGGCAAGGTCATTCTTTGAACTTTGGAGTCATTTGTAACCAAGGGGTTTGTGAAGGAAGATTTTCAAAGGCAGAAGGGCAGTTGGATGCTGAACTCCTTTCAAAATTCAACGGGAGCTGAGTGCCTGCTTCCCATTTATACCTTTGAAAATCACCCCATGTACTATTTATCTGTCTTTCAAGGCATTTTTTGGTATATCAGAAATGGCTCTGTGATACAAGTCTCACACAGCTCCCTTTTCAAAGCTTTTTATATGGTTTATGTATCTGTCCTTTTGGAACAAGGAGAGAATTCCGTAATTTAAGAAGGCTTAATAGTACATTATGGAGCTCGTTGATGAATACTCCTTCCAAAGGCTGAATCTTAATTCTGCTTCGTAGAACACAATGGTAAAAAAAGGCTCTAATAGTCAGGTTGAATTCTTCCTTATGTGTTGCACTGCTTTCAGGCATTCAAATCTGCTCAAAAACTCAGCCAGGAATGTCCATATGATAAAAAAAATGACATTTAAAGTACAGTTTGTGATGTGTTATGTAAGTGGTGCAGCAAAAAACTTTGTCTTTTACTTTCTGTTCTACCTTGTATGTGCCTTATGAGTGTGTCTAGGACATGTAAAGTATTGGTAAAGAAAATTATGTGGAGAGAAAAAGTAATTTGTGTTAGTCAAGAGAAACCAGACTGAAACAATGGGTCATTTTCATCTTGCTGGTGGTGCTTTGAAAAGCTGTTTTAAAGTATGTTTTCACTGCATAAATGTTCATCTGATTCAGCTGTGTCACAGAGGGCTCTTGTCTTTGCAGCTTATTCTGTGAGTCTGGTAACTAAAGCAGCCAAAACTAGGGGAGCCTGTGTCCTGCACAGGCAGTGAGGGCTGGGAAAAATCTCCATTCTGGTTGTTTGAGTACCTGACTTACGAAGTGTCTGAAATAAAAATCTATCCTAGATTTTAAGATGAGTTAGCTATTAAGGTGTGACTAGATAGATAAAAAAGAGTAATGCTATAATCATGGCTTTAAAAGTAACACTGCTCAACTGAATTGAGAAGTAAGCTATTGGAGTTGTATCTGGTTTTGTCATTTTATTGCTTTTCTATTTTATAGTTGTGCTGATTATCCCTGTAATGGCTTTTCCATGCATTTCAGAGCATGCAGTGGGTAATGCCTTCTTTCAAGTGGAGAGCTGCAGTGTATTTAAATTGGCACAAAACCTTAGGTTAAATAAAGTTCACTACAGACAGTTTTGTAGTTTTTATCCCTTGGAGACTCCAAGTTCTGTATTTTAAAAAGTTCTTTGATCCTAAATATAGACACCTGAGGGAATTTCATTCCCTCTGAATGGAGCCTTCTATAGTTGCCATATGTGTAGAAATGTCTCACATTCTTGGCATCCACACTTTTTTTATTTCCCCCGTAAGGCATGATAGAACTAAATCCTAAATTGTTCCTGTTTCAGATGTGTTTCAATTAGAAATGAATATTGAACACCGAATTAGCAGCTGAACAAAACCGTTCTGTAGCTTGTGTTTTCCAAATGAAAAAGTGTGGTTGTATCTATTGCTGGCAAATAGGTGTTGTGCTGATATAGTGAAATTCCTGATAGTAAAGGATTGAAAAGATTCACAGCTTGTCAATACTGTCTTTAATTTGTCTGATTTCTTTCTACCCCTGCAAGGAATTCCCTTTTCTTTTGGGAATTATGAGCACATAGTAATGTGGCTGTTATGACTCTTGAGGTTAGGATATAGGATGGAAATAATTGCTGTGTCCCTCCGTTCCTCTTGAGAAAAAGAATTTTATGAACTTCATGAGAGAGCTTTTCATACTGAACTTTGACATTTCCAGTTTAATTAGGCTTCTTAAGGAAAGGTAAACTGTCAGCCACAGCTGCATTTCTCTGTTAGGTTTTTTGGGAAGCGTGCAGGGTTCTAGGAGACAGGCTTCCTTCCAGGAGCCTGAGATCAAAAACTTCCCTAGAGGGGAGTTGCAACAAATTGCATTCGAGTGTTTGTTGTCTTTTATGGCTGATGAACTTTTCTGCCCTGGACTTTCATTCCGTCTGTTTATTTCAACTGAGTTCAGAATGATGGCAGAGGTGCTTAGGTGCTTAACAGAGGTAGGAAAAGAGGTGAAGTGTTAGAGCCAGGTAAGAAAATTTTAAGACTAGTAAGGATGCAAATACTGCTCCAGGTGAATGTGTGACATGGAGGCATTTGTAGAACAGGAGCATGCAACACGAAGGGAAATGGGAATTTTTAAAACCCTCCTTGTACGATAAATCAAAGCAGAATCTCAAGTGGCTGGCAGTGACAGGAAAATAAAGATAACTGAATGGAAAATGAAGAGGAAGTAATAAAGGGATTATTTAAAAACAAATCTTGAGCAAGTGTTTGACTTGCATGAATGTTAACTTTAACAAAGCTGGCAGTAAATATGATGAGAAGTGGCTGTAGCAGAGCACAGAAGAAAGATGCATTTTGAGCAGACTCTGCCCAAAAACAGACAGAAAGGTCTCTAAAACAATCAAAGTTGATGGTTCCCTTTTGTTGAAAGTTTCTTAGTTCACATAACCAACCACTCCTTTTTGATACCATTCAGAAGCAAGAACAACTGCCATTCTCCTGTCTTTGGAGTCACTGTGGTTCCCTTCTAGCAACATTAGCTCAAAATGCCAAGGAAGTAGCTGAAAATAAAATCATATCTTGGTATCAGGGAACTTCTAACAAAGGCCTTTGTTTATGAAGCCTGAGAAAGAAATAGAAATACATGGTGGTGTTTTCCTCAGAAGAGTCTTAAACAGAATCAACAGCTGATACTGTGGAAAGGTCATGGTGGTGTTTGGATTCTGAGTTTTCTGAGTTTCCTACCACTCTGCATTTTAATGATTTTTGTTTGATTCCCTGCTCTTCTCCTTAACTCCTACAAGCAGAATGTGTGTGGTTTCTGTCAGTCTCACTGGATAAAAGTGAGGAAGGCTGGAATACTTGTCATCTTTCTGGGCAAATTTACAGATTAGAATTTGGGTTTTCCTTCAGAAAAGCTGACAGTCATCCCTTACAAAAGATACTTGAGGTATTGAAGTTGTGGGATTTAGCAGCAATTACCATATTTTTTTCTATTCTAAAACTAATTTATACCGTTTGGGTCAAATGTAGCTTTTTCTGTCTTTTCTTCGGTATAATCTTTATCTTCCCCAGTGTAGCAGGGGCTCCTGCCACCTGTCCAGGTGGCACTGCAGATCACCTTCAGTTTAACTTGCATTTCATGCACAGATAAGCAGCTCATGTGCAGGTTTGAGTGAGCAGTGAGCATCTGTATCCAAATGTGCAGAATATGAGGTGGAAAGTAATTGAAATTCCCACGCAGAAATGTTGAGTACTGGAGGGACATTACAGATGAGGCCATTTCCCCATTTCCTGCCAGTTTGAAAAGACAGCAAGTTTTATGGCCAATTAGTGGCAATCAAAAGCCATGGAAAGTGTCAGTTTTAATGTGCGGAACATCTGGTATCTGTAATCAGTATCTTTGAAAGAGGTTTTGGGATACAAGATCATCTTTGAGAGGTCTGAAGTATTATTTTGTTCTTCCTGGTTTTCATTTGTACCATGGGATAAAATGTGTGTGGCCAGCATCCAGGTTGAAAGTTTTCTTCACAATTTGGGTTAAATTCAGCCATTCTTTTAAAGAGCTTCTTACACAAAGTGAACACGCTTTATTCCAGTGTGTCTTTATGTGGATAAAGGAGCATGGGTAGATCAAACAGATATGGTGATGTATTCTGTGGGAAGAACTGGTTTGATGTGGACTTGATGTCCTAAATGTGCCCATTCAGAATCAAACTGACACATTGGTGGCAGCTTTGAATGAGCCTTATCCAGGAGAAATTGCTAAATTGATAATGAGAGTCCTGCCACTATGCAGCAGCTGCACACATGGAGAGAGGATAGCTGGATAGATGAATGTACAGGTGACCATTTGACAATTGAAAAAGAGGGATTAGAGAGCTTTAAGTTTTACACCTGCTCTAGAGCTTCATTTCAAAGGGGTTTACCAGCTGATTTTCCTGGAAAATAAAATGCACTGTTCCTGTGTTGCTGACTCATTGGAGAATTCAGTGAGCAAAGGAGAATTTAAAATGAGGTATGCAAAGAGTTGCCAAGTCATAAACTGTGACACTGGAAATAAGCATTTGTAATAGATGAAATGAAATTTAGTTTTAACCTGCAGTTTTTGAGTGGTTACATGTCAGGCAGACAGGCACATCTATCCCATAAATCACCATTAGCATCTGAAGGAGAAAAAATGGGATGTGGCTTTGAAATTCATCTTTCAGTCTTGACAGATGTCTCACTGCACCTCCCTCCCGTATATTTAAAGTTGTAGAATTGTGTAGAAAATGTTAAACAGTACAGACTTAAACTTGAACTTCCTTAGCTGTGTATCCCTGAGGAGTGAAAATAGTGTTTCTATGTCCGGGGAGAAGACCAAGTTGAAACAAGAGATCCAAACACCTCCAGATCCAAACACCTCATGGAGTTGTTCACTATTTACATACACACACACAATGGCAGGTCCAATTAATGTGCTTGCACAGGGTTTCCTTCAAACTATCTAGTAGAACATGAAAAACCTGTTCGTTTTTAAACAGGAGGTTCTTTCAGATCCTAAGCATGGTCACAGGTGATCATGGCAGAAAAAGAACCTGGCTAGAGAGAGCCTGGGTGCTGCAGTTAGTATGGATGGAAAGGCCCTCGGAAATCAAATTTCAACAGAGCTGGTAAAGATGTTGTTAAAACCAAACCTAATGTGCCTCTCTGAATACTTTGTTGTTACCTATTAACTCAAGGCACTGGATCTCTTCAGGCTTTTTCCCCGTTTTTCAGTCTATTGAGGGGTTTAAGGAAGGGGGTGAAGGAGGGCTAATAATTCCATTCCCAAAAAATAAACAAACATGAAGACCTTCAGGCTTGGTAAGAGTTAAGACTGGGGGGAGGGGAATTATCTGTTAAGAGTATTAGTTGTTTAATAAAGCACAGTTGTCCTCCAGATGAACCCGCCAGTGACTCCGCAATTGGGGTCATTCCAAGTTCATGCTGTGGACTTTTGACTGCCTTCTGTGTCTGTGAAAACAGCCGGCGGTTCCTGCAGGGATCACTCATTCAGCCCTGTAACACAAAACTATTGCCGTGGGCACCTGCTGGTGCCGCTTCCCAGGCGGTCCCGGGGGAAGCGCCCCGGCTGCTGGGGCACGGCAGGCTGGGAACCGTGGGGCTCCCCTGGGATACCCGGCTAATCAGGCTCCTCACAGCCAGCCCTGCAGGGGTTCCCGCGGCCGCCAGCAGCCCTTGTCAGGATGCATTAGGAAGCTCAGTTAACGATGGGATGTGAGCTAATTAAAGCTCCTTTACTTTGGGCATATGACATAAAGAGGGGTGGGGAATGCTGCAGGGAATCTCAAGGAACATGTTTGTTCAGTGGGAAAAGCCTTTGGCTCCTCGTGTAGTTGTCAGTAATTTGGAGAGGGTCAAAGTTTATGTTGCTCTGAAAATGAGAAGCTGATTATCGCTTTTTGCTGATTTAGTATTTTCTAAATTAAGAGTGTGCTGGTGCTGTTCAGAGAGCCAGGACTTGCTTCTCTCTGCACAGCTTGGCTGAGTTATAAATGCCTTGGTGGCTCGGCCTGAATGGTCCTTTCTGGTTAGGACTGGATTGAAGAGTTGACTTGGGTCTGTCTTGATGTGTAAAGGAAAGTGTAAAAGTCTAGAGCATATAATCTTAACTGAATTCACAAACTTTCCTGTTAAAATGCCCCAAATAATTCTTAAGAGACTGACCAAAGACATGGCAAAAGTTTTTTGAGGAACAGCTTCAGACCAGTAGGCCTTTGAAGCCTGACAAATAAACACCTGCTATGTTTTCAAATAAAAGCATTTCACTTTTTATTCCCAGTATAACATACCATTGACCACAGTGATAGAAGAGGAGGAAGATGTGTTTGTTGTCTGTGCCTACTGGTGTCCAGTTTGTAAAATTAAATATGCACTGCTTCCACTCTATAACAATGTGTGTACTGATGAGCAAAGAATCTGCTCTGAAAGTTATTTTTATGGTAAGTCACAGAAATGTATTGCATATTAAGGCTGAGACATTGCAATAAAAGCAGGGAAACTTAGGCTGCAGAATTTATTGGACAACTTTATCTGTCCCACTGCACCCAGTCGTTGTGCATATGCAAGAATCCTGCATGGCTTTTTTGATTTTTGCACTTTCCAAAGAATAGCAGCAAGATTCGAGGATGGCTTCCTTTTTAACTACAAATCCTAACAGCATGTATATACATGTCCTTGGCCTAGGACATGTATACTGTGAATATTTTTTGCCTCCATATGCAAGTGCTTAATTTTGAACTGTTGTAATTTACTGACAGACATCAGCATAAAATTTGGCTTCCTATAAAATACCTTTAACAGGCTGTAGAGTTATAGGAAATAAAGGTGATTTTTAATGATATTGCCACATGGCAAGTGACCACAAGGGATTGAACTCCTTTCTAAATGAGTTCTGCAAAGAAGGGAACCGAATAAACCCTGTGATTTCTGATTTAAACGCAGTTCATTGTGAAGTTTGCACAGAAGTTGTAACTGATCTATATTTAATTTCATCACTTTCTCCCTTAACATTCCATCTTGGAATGTTCTGCTTTGTTCAGTCAGTAATATTTGTAAATGTACCATTCTCTGATGCTAGAATTACAATGGAATGTTTGGACTCAGGTCATAATTGTGTATTTATCCTTTTGGGATGTCCTTAGGGGAACTAAGCAGGGCCAAGAGCTTAAAAAGACTTTAAAAGATTACTTAAACCTTATTTCCATGCTGTGTTCTTCATGCATCTGGCTTAGAGGGAACAAGCAGTCCAAAGCTGAGTTTTCATTTGCTTTGAATTCTTTTTGTGCCCCATAAGCCTTATTGTTTGGCGCCAGCTTTGGTTCACAAACACTGTATATGGGTGTTTTTGTTTTTCTTCTATTGCTTGAAACAGCAAGGGATATGTAGTCAGTGGTAAAAGGTTTTTGTGGCAAAACTTTCTTAATTATTGTGCCTTTAAAAAGAAAAACAAATACACCAAATAACCCAAAACATGAATAGATTAGTTTCTTGTACAGATAGTATTTCATCTGCTTTTGCAGATCTTGGTGGGTAGTTAGTATTGATTGGTGACACTGTGTAAATGTAAAACAAGAAATGATGAATCACTGATTTACTAAAGTCAACAGAGGAGGCTGAGCCCAGCATGCCCCAGGCTTGCAGAAGTGCAGTAACATCTTCAATGATTGTGAAGTGCTGAGAGTGTGGTTAGCATGCTCATCCAAAGATAGTGTGCACAGTAGCATAATGTCCTGGAATTTGGAGGAAAATGTCCTATTTCACCCTCCTCAGGAGGATCAGTGTGTGCTGCACCATGTAGGCTGAAGTGCAGTGGGGGATGTTTTCTGCTTGCAGTGTGTTATCAGTCTGTAGCTTCACATCGTACTGAACCAGTGTGGGATGAAATCCAGGGATCCAAGTGTCTTTCGAGTGTAGACCTGGAAGAAAAGATCAGTGTCCCTCTGTAAGAAGGAAAATGCAGGGAGAACCATCTGCTTTGGGGACAGAAAGGGTGGGAGGAGACAGAGGGTGTCTGTGAATGAAGGTGGATGAATGCTCAGCTGTCTGGGGCTTTTTGGATGGGTTCTCCTTCTGTCCAGGCAAAATGGATAAGGCAGAGCATTAAACAGTACATACTGATGATAAGTTGAAATATTTTGAGTACCTGAAATGACAGAGCTTTTAATCAGTAGTCTGGAAGGCTCCTATTTCCCTCTGTTTGCAGAGGCCAAGTTGACAAGTCAAATACCCACTTCTGCATGTGCTTTGTGCAGTCTGGCTTCATTCAGAAACACTGAGAGCCTTTTGGTCTGGAAGCAGGTAACTTCCCTTAACTGAAACTAATGTATTGTGTTACAGATGTGTCTGAAATGGGGAAAATGCAGGGATAAAAGACCAAGTGATTAATTTCTTTCTTTCATCAACAAATAGACAAAGAGCTCATTATGAAAATTAGGGTAGAGAAGAGGGAGCTGGTTTTTACAAGTCCCTTGATTAGTTTCATGTTTGTTCGACAGACTGTTGTGTTTAGTTATGTTGGCATTTACATGGTCTTGAGTAGGCTTTGAAGTTGTCAGGTCACACCTTATTAACAAAAGCTGAGGAAGACAAGGGTGGGTTGAACTTTTGGTGTCACCTTTGTTTATCTGGAGCCTGTTTGCTGTGTGACCGGGTTAATCGCTCAATAAGGCACCATCTCTGCTCTTTGACGAGTCTTAAAACCTCAACCTCAGCAGCTGATATTGCACTCCCCAAAGGAGGCATCTAAAATCAAGACACATGGGAGGGGAAAAGGCAAGTCTGCTTTTGTGCTTCAACTTGTTCAGATCTCCCTTCAGAGGAGATTTAAGATGGACTTAAACTGCTTAAATTTCTAGTGCTTGCTTAGGTTTCTGATCCTGAAGTAACTGCTAAGGAACTTGTTCTCAATACAGTGATTATATCCTACACAGACTGGACAGGAGGTTTTGTGCAGGTGTTTGGTTGGTTGTGGGTTTTTTATGTTAGAAATCTTTAATTTTCCTTATTGTATAGGTAAATACAATCCTGTTTGCTGAAATAGACTTCAGAAACCATTTCTGAGGTGCACAGAAAAATTAAAAAGAAGTGACAAGTTGTGATCCCCAGCAGATATTTCACTCTGGTGTTATTACCTGTGGTGGGTGATATGGATGGATGTAGGTGTGGTTCAGATCAGGAATCAGGAGAACTCTGACCCCACAGTCTGAATCTTTATTCAAATACAAGTCTAAACCTTATACAGAAAGGGTGAGGTGTCCCCTTTCCCAGCAGCCCATCCCATCACTTGCTAATGCCTGTGGAGCATCCCCTTGTTTTATCTTCCCTGACATTTCACCTCTAATTGGCAAAGTCTGCACCGCAGAGCAGGAAGGGGCTGGTCCCAGCTGGAAATGGCTCAGAAGGGACTCACTCACTGTGCTCACTGAGGAAACCCCTTGGTTTGGGTACAAATGGTCCAGATGGTGACAAAAGTTTGGCTTCGGTCTTTTTTAAATGAGGCCAGAAAAGTCAC